>CAUYUJ010014931.1:280000-355000 GCA_963575745.1 Prorocentrum cordatum
GGGCCGATCGTTCAAGTTTGAACGATCCCCGCAGTGTCACGAACCAGCGCCGGGGTCAACACGACGCGAACCTGCCGCAACCCGAAAGCAGAACGAAACCGGAAAACGCTGGTTGGCTCGAGCCCTGGGTGAAGGGCCACCCGCCAGAGCTCCACGTTCTGCGGGGCGCTCCTCGGCATGCTGCCGTGCATCCTGGCAGCCACCCTGGGGCGGGAGGGGGAGGGGGAGGGGGAGGGGGGAGGGGGAGGAGGAGGAGGAGGAGGAGGAGGAGGAGGAGGAGGAGGATGATGCCCGCGGGGTGAGGCGGACCGCGTCGAGCCACGGCCACCCCTGCGAGGCGCGCGCCCCGCGCGCGCCCGCGCCTCGGCGCAGCTACGCGCCCGAGGCTGTCGGCCAGGCCTCACCCCGCGCGGCCCGCAGCAGCCTCGCCACCTTGGCTGCGAAGCTTGGCGAGCTGCTGCGCTCCCGCGCGCCGCGCCTCGGCCTCGGCCAGCCGCCTTCGCCGCCCGCAGCCCCTGCTCCGCAACGAGCAGCAGAGTCACCTGCGGCCGGCAGCCTCTCCTCCTGCAACTCGCCCTCCATGGCCACGTAGTCGCCGCCCGCAGCCCCTGCTTCGCATCGAGCAGCAGGTTCCCCTGCGGGCGGCTGGACCTCCTCCTGCGGCCTGACCTCTGTGGCCTCGCGCGGCGGGGACGGTCCGCCGTCACTGCCACCTGCAGCCACCTCGTCACCTCTCTGTGCAGGGCCCGCCACAGGCCGCTGGCACTCGTCCTGCTGCTTGGCCGCCTTGGCCACACGCCTCGGCGACTGCGAGGGCGGCGTCAGCTCGGCCAGCCTCGGTGAGCTGCTGCGCACTCGCGCACGGCGCCGCAGTCCTGGCCCTCCGCCGCCGCCCGCAGCCCCTGCCTCTCCTCGTGCCGCTGCATGGCGCACCACGGCTGCACGCCTGCCGCCAGCTCGCCCGCTCGGGCCAGCCGCTGCGCTGTGGTCCTCCACGTCGTCCGCCAGCACCTGGCCTCCGCTGGCCTCGCGTGGCTGGGGCGGTCCGCCGCCGTTGCCACCTGCAGCCACCTCGTCTCCTCTTTCGGCAGGGCCCGTCTCAGGTCGCTGGCTGCCCTCCTGCAGCCTGGCCACCTCGGCCGCCGTCTTCGGCGCCAGCGAGGGCGGCGTCGGAGCGGCCTGCCTCGGCGAGCTGCTGCACACACCCGCGCGGCGCCGCGAGCCTGGCCCGCCGCCGCCGCCCGCGGGCCCTGCCTCGCCTCCTGCGGCATCCTGGCGCGCCGCGGCTGCACGCCCTCCGCCCACTCGCCCTCTCATGCCAGCCGCACCGCGGTAGCCCTCGGGGGTCAGGGGCCGCAGGAGGCTCGCGTCCTCCTTGCCACCTGGAGCTCCTTCTGGCTTGCGCAAGGCGTGGCCGTCCTCCTCCCCCGCGACGTCCTGCGCCTGCGGCGACTGGCCTCTCACCTCCTGCGCGTCGTCCGCCATCATCGGCGGGGGCGGTCTGCCGCCGCTGCCTCCTGTGGCCACCTCGTCTCCTCCCTCTGCAGAGCCCGCCTCAGTCCGCTGGCTCTCCTCCTGCTGCAGCTTGGCCACCTTGGCCGCCCGCATCGGCGACCTCGAGGGCGGCGTCAGCGCGGCTTGCCTCAGCGATCTGCTGCGCACACGCGCGCGGCGCCGCGGGCGTGGCCCTCCGCCGCCGCCCGCAGGCCCTGCTTCATCTCCTGCCTCGGCCTGGTGCGCCGCGGCTGCACACCTGCCGCCAGCTCGTCCTCCCAGGCCAGCCGTCGCTCTGGGGCCCTCAGGGGTCGGGGGGCGCCGTGAGCCCGCTTCCTCCCCTGCCCCACCACCTGGAGCTCCTCCTGGCGGCCTCAAGGGGTGGCCGTCCTCCTCCTCCGCGATGTCCCGCGGCGACTGGTCTCTCCCCTCCTGCACGTCGTCCGCCAGCACCGTGATGTTGACTGCCACCTCGCTGACCACCTTCGGAGCCAGCCCCTTCCTCAGCCTCGCAACTGCGGCGGCACCTGCAGCCGACGGGACACTCCTGCACTCTAGGTGGAAGGAGCTCGCTCTGGCCGCGCCTGTGAAGCCGCACGCCCTGCAAGCGACCAGCGGCATCCTGCGCACCAGCAGCCTCCAATCCACAGGCGCAAGGAGCACCAGGTCATGCGACGCCCTCTGCTGCGCCTTCAGCCTGTTGTTGGCCCTGATCGCCTCGGCGACGATGCTGCCAGGGCACTCACCGGATCTGCCTGACCATCTGCAAACCTCGCACCAGGGCCGCTGGCCAGGCAGCCTCCGCCAGACGCAGGCCATCCTCGCCGCTGGCTCCTTGCGCACTGGCAGGGCTCGTTGCACCTTCGTCTTACCGTGCGTGGTGTCGCTGCCGTCGACCCAGCTGCCGACAGCCGCGCACCACATGGCTGCTCGTTCGACCACGTCTCGGCTCCTCTCCAGGCGCTCTCTGTCCCGCGCGGGGAGGCGCCCACTGGCCGCCGCAGCCTTTGCCGCCCTGTCAGCCAGTCGGTTGCCGTACCAATCTCTGTACAGCACCTCGCCTGCCGCCACCTGCCGCCGCGTACTGTGGCTGGGCATCCACCTGAGGCTAACCTCATGCCCGAGACCTCCTCGCTCGTCCAGCAGGTCCCAGGCTCGCCGCCACAGGTGCGCCCATGTGTACGCGTAGCCCGTGGTGCCTACCCTGCCGACCTTGTAGAAGCCGTCGTACACGTACTTGGAGTCGACCACCAGCACCGTGACACCTTGGCCAAACCTGAGCGCCATGATCACCGCCGTGAGCTCCCCGCCGTTGATGTCCACGCAGTGGCCCTCCATCTGGCCAGCGATGGAGGCCCTGTAGCCGTCGCTGTGCGCCTGCAGCGCCACCACACTCCAGCCAACTGCCGCCACCTCCTCGTAGTCCGCCTCGAACGCCGAGCCGTCGAGAAACAGCTCGCCTTCAGGAAGGGTGCCTCCTTCGTGGTCGCCCTTCCAGCACACGTCGCTGCACACTGGCGGGCGGCGGATGCCCCGTGGTGTCGGCCACAGGCACCTTTCCAGCAGCAGCTGCACCTCAGGCCTCCCGCTCTGCCTTCGAAGATCTGCCAAGTCCTCTGGGATCGTCAGCACCTCACTCCAGCACGGGCAGTCGAAGTGCCTGTGCATCAGCGTGCCTCTGGCGCCACACCTCAAGCACCCAGCACTGGGCGCCAGCCCCTTCTCCTCCTTGCGCGCCTGAGTCCACTGCCCGTCGATGATGAGGGACCTCAGGTAGGCCTGCTCTCGCGCCGTCAACCGAACCCTGGTGCGAGGTGCTCCCTCCTCACGGCGTGGCTCTTCGGCTTTCCTGGCACAGCCAGAGGAGGTGAGCCTGACCAGGGGCTCCAGCTCGCCGCCACCAGCCAAGTGCGCGCAACCTGGGGCTTTGCTGACCTGCCTCCACTGCCAGCGCTGCACTGCTCTCCTCATCAGCTTGGCCACGACCCACGGCGCGCAGTCGAAGGGCGCGATGGCCACGCCGTCGTCCATGACCCAGCGGTTGGCGGCGACGACGTCCCAGCCGATCCTCCTGAGGGAGAGCACCGTCGCCGCGCACGGGCCCTGCACGTGCACCCAGGACACGGGCCGCTTGTCCTCGAGGCCCTGCCACACCATGTGCAGCGGCACCCACTGCTCCCAGACCGCACGCAGCAACATCAGCACCGGCTTGCAGGTCGCGTCGTAGATCGGGTCGAGGCCAGCCTGGAGCATGAGCCCGAGCGACCTGGACTTGCTCGCCGTGGTGTTGGAGACCGCGACGAACGTGAGGGTCCTGGCGCGGTCCAGCTCCCCTTCCGTGCAGCCCGTGATGGCCGTGCCGTACCCTATGCATGGGTGCAGCCCCGTCTTCACGATCCTCTTGGTGGCCTTCCGCTTGGCCTTGACCACCTGCAGCACTTTGATCCTGCGCAGCCTGCCTCTCGCCTGCGCCATCCTGTCGTGACGAACAGCCCGTCCTATCCTCTTGCCCCCACTGAAGTCGACCCCCAAGTTCCTCTCCTGCCCCGTGGCGCGCACCCCCAGCGGCTTCATCAGGCGCTTCTCAAGCTCCTGCCTCGCTGCTGGCACATTCGCTAGCGCCCTGGATTTCTTCACCGCGATCTCTAGGTCGGCCTCGCCGAGCAGTACCTTGAGATGCCTGGCCGCCAGCGTGAGGTCATTGACTGTCCGCTGGAAGCCGCCCACCCTCTTCAAGATGATGTCATCCACGACCACCGACAACGCCAGCGTGGGCACCAGCTCCTGAAGCTTGTCCAGCGGCTCCAGCAGCAGCATCTTGAGCATGAGCGTCGCCAGCCCGTCTCCAGGCAGCACCGCCTGCTCGGTGCAGATGGCGTTGCTGACGGCTTCGTCCCGCGCCAGCCACCTGGGCGCTCTGTACAAACTCACCTGCAGCTTGAGCTGCCAGAGCGGGGAGCCCGTCCGCTGGGCGGCCTGGATGAGGCGCCCATGCTGCACCTGCTCGTACGCCTTGAGCAGGTCCAGGAGGATGAGGGCCGCGACCCAGCTGGATGCATCGCCAGCTTCGCGCCCCTTCGCTGTCGCCCACTCGCACTCCACGGCCTGCTGCCAGACTGCCCTCTCGCAGCCTCTGCCGCGCGCCGCCCAGAAGAACGGTCGATCATTCCTGCGCTCCCACTCCTCCGACAGGGGCTTGCGTAGCCTCGTCTGCACCCTCGCGAGGACGTGCACGATGGCCACGGGGCGCACGCCGCCCAGCCTCTTGGCCAAGAACACGATCTTGCTCTGGATCTGCGGCCACTCCGCGGCCTGCTCGACCGCCACCACGATGTCGATGAGGGTCTCTATCCCCTCGTCGCTGAGCTCCAGCAGCTGCCTCGGCTTGATCGCCTCGAAGCCCGTGGCCGTGCCCTTCCTGAAGGACCTCAGGACTGCCCGCATCACCTCGCAGCTGGGCCTGGGGGGGCGCTCACCTAGATCGGTCGGCCACTCCAACTCGGCGTGGCTGCACTGCACCCTCCAGATCTTGCTCCACTCCTTCTCAAGGTCGTCCAGCTCCTTGCTCAGGCTGGCGGGTCCAGCATCAATGCTGCAGTCGCTGCCCTGCCAGCCCACCGCCACTCGCGTGACCGCGTGGAGCCCTGCCGCTCCTCCTGTGAGCTGCTTGCCAACCCACTCGTCGAACTGCCTGCCCCTCTCGTCGACATCGCGCTTGGCGAGGTGCCTGGCGTGCTGCTTCGCGCGGTCGGCCAGCCTCTCGAGCAGCAGGGGGTGCCAGCACGCCAGGCCCCCATGCTGCAGCATCCTCAGCCATCGCCCAGCCTCCATGCTGCAGGAAGTGCCGCCTCCTTCCCCTGAGCGGGCCTCCTCGTCCTGCTGCAGCTTCCTGACTCTCTTCGGGACCGCCGCCACCAGCTGGGGCAAGTAGCAGATCGCGTCGACCCTGGCCCTTGGTGCATTCAGCTGCGCCATGGCTCCCAGCGCGTGTGCCACCCTGGCCATCCACGCTGCCTCAGGCGTGAGCCTCGGCGCCCTGGGGTCCTGCACCCCGCTGCGCTTGACCAGCTTGGTGGAGAAGCCGTCCGCTCTACCAACGTATCTGGCCCTCTGCTCCTCCAGCTGGTATACGTCGACCCACTCGTCCTCCGCGCACTCCAGGAAGGTGGCGAAGGCGGCTGTGAGGGCTCCCTTAGCCCCCTCCCCCGCGGCGCCCTGGGCCCGCACGCCCTGCTGCAGGTGCTGGGCCTGCCCCGCCGCGGAGGCTGCCTGCCTCTTCTCGACCCAGAGTCTGGGGGGCCTCACGTGCACTCCTTCAGCCGCTTCAACCTGAAGGGGACTACCCGCGATTCCGTACGGTGCCTGGCTCGGATGTGCACTGCCAGTCCCAGCATGGGGAGGAATGTCCGCCTGCTCCTCCTGCGCAGCGCTGCCCGCGGCACTGCTGCCCTCTCTCGCCGCTGCGTCGGCTCCATGCGCTCCTGGCGCCCGAGCCTCGAGGTGCGCTGGCTGGACCTCGCCGCGAGGTGCTGCACCGCTGCTGCTGAGCTGAGCGGCCTCCTCCTCGGCGGCAGAGGTCGCCTGCCTCTCCTCGACCCAGAGGCTGGGGGGCCTCACGTGCACTCCTTCAGCCGCATCAACCTGAAAGGGCCAACCTGCGATTCCGTACAGTGCCTGGCTCGGAGGTGCACTGCCAGTCCCAGCGTGGGGAGGTATGTCCGCCCGCGCCTCCTGCGCAGCGCTGCCCGCAGCGTCGCTGCCTTCCCTGTCCGCTGCGTCGGCGCCCTGCGCTCCTGGCGCCAGGGCCCCGAGGTGCGCTGGCTGGTCCTCAACGCCTGGTGCTGCGCCGTGCCCTTCCGCGCCAGCTTCTCGCCCTAGCCCGCAGTTGCCGAGGATGCTCTGCCACTCCTCGCCATGCTGGACGCAGCACCTCATCAGGTTCACCTCCGTCACGCAGGCCGGCGGCGCAGGTGCGATCGGGAGCACGCTGCTTAGCGGTCCCCATTTCTCCGCCGCAACCATCCCCACATCTCCCATGCCCTTCATTGGCCTGGGAAGCTCCTGGCCCGCTACACTCTGTCCTGCTGCGCCACCACTGCTGCTGGGCTGAGGGGCCTCCTCCTCAGCACGTGGGGTGCTCCTCGCCGCGGCCTCGCCCTCGAACCTCAGCACCGAGGCGAGCTGCTCCTGCACCCTCAGCCTGGCTTGCCTCCAGTTGCTGCCGTGGTCCCTCTCACAGCACCCTTGTGGTCGAACCTCAGGGAAGGTCCGCGGCTTCTGGACCAGCCTGAAGCGCTCCTCCTCCTGCTGCCTGCGGATCTCGAGAATCACCGCCGAGTGCGGGTACACTGGCGAGGCCTCCACCACCCGCACCCCCAACGCAGCCAGCCCCTTGGATACCAGGAAGAAGTCGATGGTCCTCCCTGATGCTGCGCACGTGGGCGATGCAGGCCTGACCACCTTGCCATCGAACATGTCGGGCACCCCGCCTGCCTGCAGCTCTTCCTCCGTGAGGTTCCAATCACCGCCCACTACGAAGTCCCTGCGGCACTGCCTCAACCTCCTTGCCAGCCTCCTGAGGCTGGACACGTTGCTGTCGTTGAGGCCGACCCCCGCCTCCAGGCAGATGCTGGCGAGCAGGAAGCCGCTGCGCAGCACGCCCGACACCCAACACAGGTGCACTCGCCCAGCCACCAGCACCGCTGCCTGCTGGTCCTGCACCTCCGCCATGCCGTGGCTCCTCCTCACCATGGTGAGAAGGCCTCCTGTGCTGAGGCCTCCTGCCGCTGACGGCACCGCGGGCGTGCCTCTCGCCCTCCATCCTTGACCTCGAAGCTGCGCCTCCGCGTCGCTGCTCCTGCCCTCCAGGAGCCTTGTCTCCTGGACCAGAATGGCGTCGCAGTCCTGCACCTCGCTCACCGCCATGCACTTGCCCAGGTTGCAGAACGCATTGATGTTGACCGTGCAGATCCTCCAGACCCCGCACTTCATGCTAGGACTCCTCCTCCATCTGCTTGACCTCCGTCCGCATCTTCTTGGCGTCACCCAGCAGCTGCTCGGCTGCTTCCCTCTTGGCGGGGTCCTCCATCCCGCACGCGATGTCCTGCCACACTTGCTGCACCGCCTGCGACACGCCAGGCCCCTCCTCCTTGGGCGCGTCCACCTGCTGCGCAGCTGCAGGCACCGCCGAGGGCACGGGGGCCGCCGCAGCCACAGGCGCACGGGGGGGCGCCCCCGCAGCGGCGGCCGCGCCAGGCAGGCCACTGAGCTCCGCCAGCACCTTCCCGAGCTTCGCGATCTCGTCCCTCGACAGGCGGCCGATCGCCTCCTGAATCGACTCCAGGGAGGCCTCTGGTGCTGCTCTCGGCTCGGCGGCCGCTGCCGCCGCCTCGGCCTCCTCGGCCGCCATCCTGGCGCGCTGAGCCGCCAGCGCCTCCCGTGCCTTGGCCGCCGCCTCGTCGCACTCCTTCCGCAGCAGCACCAACTTGTCCGCGAGGCAGGCCGACTCGTTGATGGCAGCCACCGCCTTGGCCTTCGCCTGCTCCAGCTGGCCCTCCATCTTCTTGACCTGCACGACCTTGGCGTCCGCCAGCACCTGGGCCGCCTTGACCGTCTTGTCCTTGGACAGCTCGGCCCCCAGCCCGCCCTCACGCAGCCTCCGCGCCTGCAGCAGCTGCTCGCGGACCTTCGGGGGCAGGAGCGCGGCGGCGAGGGCGAAGTCGGCCTCTGCCATGCACACGAAGCCACAGCGCTGCTCCTCGCTGAGCACCACGGCGCCTCCAGCGTCACGGCCGCCACCTTCTCCACCACGCCACCACGGGGCACGAGTGGGAGGCTTGCCGCCGCCAGCCCCACGCCCGCCGAACCCGCCGCCAGCGCCGCCAGGAGCACCACCACCGCCGCCGCCTGCATGCCACCCACGCAGCGGAGGAAAGGCGCCCAGCTGCCGCGGCGCTGGCCACCCCGCAGGTTGGCACCCCTTGCGACAGCACGTCCTCTCGGCGAAGTTGTAGTAGTCGCACACCGAGCACTTCCACTTCGCAGGCCACGCCGCACGGCCGCCTCCCCCACGCCCAGCACCCACGCCGCCGCTCCCCGCCATGGCGCGCGTGAGTTTGGAAGGAGGCCGCCCGACTGCCAGAGTGCACACACTCTTGCCTGCGCACGGTAGTGCGATCCAGTGAAGCACGGAGGCTGAAAGCCCCCGAGCAACCCATCTTGAGCCAAAATGGCTACGGAGGAGGAGGAGGAGGAGGAGGAGGAGGAGGAGGAGGAGGAGGAGGAGGAGGAGGTGGAGGGGAGAGGAGGAGGAGGAGAGGAGGAGGAGGAGGAGGAGGGGGAGGAGGAGGAGGAGGAGGAGGAGGGAGGAGGAGGAGGAGGAGGAGGAGGAGGAGGAGGAGGAGGAGGAGGAGGGGGAGGAGGGGGAGGAGGAGGAGGAGGAGGAGGAGGAGAGGAGGAGGAGGAGGCGGAGGAGGAGGAGGAGGAGGAGGAGGAGGTGGAGGGGGAGGAGGAGGAGGGGGGAGGAGGAGGAGGAGGAGAGGAGGAGGGGAGGAGGAGGAGGGAGGAGGAGGAGGAGGAGGAGGAGGAGAAGGAGGAGGAGGTGGTGGAGGAGGAGGAAAGGGAGGAGAAGGAGGAGAAGGATGTGGAGAGGGGAGCCCAGAGATCCGAGGATACATGATGTTTTCAACCCGGCGTTTTTTTTCCGGGGCCCTGGCCTCCGGGGCCCGTGGGGACCATCACCCTGGAAGACACGTCTAAACATCTATGTTGGTTGCTCATCTCCCCAGCGGCAGCTGCATCCGGAAGGACCGCATGGTATCTAACAGTCCTCCCTGACTCATATGCGGTTTACAGCGCTTCCGTGCAGAAAAACAGATACGAACAGATATGCTTCAAACATAGGAGTCTAGATCCGATTTCTTACTCGTTTAGGTACGGAAGGTATGTTTTCTTCCAAATGCTAGATACGGGGTCATCTTTATATAATAATGCAGTAGATATGCTTAGATATGTTTAGGTACGGTGCAACATGGCGCCCATCGCTGAAAACATCTATACCAAACATAGATACGAATAGATACGGCGCCCTGTCTCCTGCGCACGCCCACGATCGATCATTCTCGCTCCTCGCTCCTCTTGGATCCTCCTCATCCGCCCTCCTCGGTGCTCATCTTCTTTTCTTTGGCCACATACTGAGTGGGGTTCATGTTCCCCGCATCCTGAGTGGGTCTTTGTTTTCCTAGACACCCTCTCATGTTCCTTCTCCTCCTTCTCCTTCTCCCGCCTACCTATTTGACCATCTCAATGCATACCATACCAATACCACGCCGACCTGCCATACCATACATACCACACCACGCCTACCATACCATACCCACCAGACCATACCAAACCTACTATACCATACCATACTTACCATATCATGCCATACTGTGTCATACCTACCAAACCAACTATACCAAACCTCTCCTCCTCCTCCACCTCCTCCTCGACTCCTTCTCCTCCTCCTCCTCCTCCTCCTCCTCCTCCTCCTCCTCCTCCTCCTCCTCCTCCTCTTTGCTCTCCCCATTATACGGTTCCCTGCTCCTACCCAGTTCTCTCCTACATTTCGTTTCGTCGTTGATATCCATCATACTCCTCGTCGTTTTTTGTCGTCGTCGCTCGCCTCATCACTCCTCATCGCTACGGCATCCCACTTGCCTCATCCCGTTGCTCATTGCTTCGACCAATATTATGGATCTTGTTCGTGCTGGGAGCACAGCCAGCTGCAGTCGTTGTGACAACACTTAGATACGAATATATATATACATATATATATATACACACGGCGCGGCACTGCCATTCTTTGAACATATATACGAATATATATATATATATAAGTATGTATATGTATGTATGTATATATACATATATTCATATGCTTCTGGAAGAAAGCAGATACGGTCCCAAATGTTTAGATATGCTTGAAACAAATACGTTTAGATACGGCGGCGCTCCCGCGCAGGCCCGCGGCGCGTTCTAAAAATTGTATCTATACTGTCGTCGTTGCAGAAAAATAGATACGATGGGTTTCTCGCCTGCGCCAAGGCGCGATCGCATCTAAACGCATCTATCATTTTTAGATACGTCCACCCCCGGGGAAGGGGCCGGGACTTCCATGGGGCCGCGGCCTGAGAAGATCATGTCGGCGGATGTCTGGCGGCGGGGGGAGGGGGCGGGGAGAGCGATGGCGGCTTTCCACCCTGGCACCGGGCGGAGGCCAGATCTCCGGCGGTGTGCTTGTGTCATGTGCCCGAGGTGTCCCCCCCCCTTTTCGGCCCCCAGGGGGCCACCCTTTGGCCCTCCCGAGGTGTTTCGGAGCTTCTGATGTGATCCTGGACCATCTGAGGCCCTCTTGGAGCCGCCACGCAGGTAGCTCCCCATGGAGCCACGGCCGAAACTTCTTATCCCGCCTCGGGCCCGGGCGGTGAGCGAGGGATCGGAGCAGCCGTAAGGCGACGAATCGCCGGATCCCCGAAGGGGATGACCGCGGCCTGTAAGAATCTTCTTCCCCAGAGCCAAGACTTAGGGATGATAAAAAAGACCCTCCCTTTGGGTGCGACATTGGGCGGTGGTCTGGCTCACTCGGACACCCTTCCGGAGGCCTCCACATATCTCGGCCCGATCCCCGTCCTCGACTCGACGGCTGAGGCGTCGACGGAGACGCGGGATGAGGAGGAGGAGGAACAGGAGCAGGAGGAGGAGGAGGAAGAGGAGGAGGAGGTTCAGGAGGAGGAGGAGGAGGAGGCTCAGGAGGGGAAGGGGGAGGAGGGGGAGGTGGTGGAGGAGGAGGAGGAGGAGGAGGAGGAGGGGGAGGGGAGGGGGAGGAGGGGCAGGAGGGGGAGGAGAGGGGAGGAGAAGGGGGAGGAGGAGAGGAGGAGGGAGGAGGAGGAGGAGGAGGAGGAGGAGGGGAGGAGGAGGAGGAGGAGGAGGAGGAGGAGGAGGCAGGAGTAGGAGGAGGAATATGAGGAACAGCAGGAGGAGGAGGAGGAGGGAGGAGGAGGACAGCACCAGCCTGGTCTTGGGGAGGGGGATGAGGAGGAGGAGGAGGAGGAGGAGGAGGAGGAGGAGGAGGAGGAGGGAGGAGGAGGGGAAGGAGGAGGAGGAGGAGGAGAAGGCGGAGGAGGAGGACGAGGAGGAGGAGGACGACGAGGAGGACGAGGAGGAGGAGGAGGAGGAGGATGTGGAGGAGGAGGAGGAGGAGTCCGAGGAGGAGGAGGAGGAGTCCGAGGAGGAGGAGGAGGAGGAGGAGGAGGAGGAGGTGGGGCCCAAAAAACCTGGGGCCGAGGGGCGTTCAGAAAAATACCCGCGACCGTGGATCGATCGATCGGCGGCGGGTGTCGATGACGGAATAATGCCATAAACACAACTGATTGGCGTTCCGTGCGGACTCCTTGGATCCGCGTTGCGCCCTTCCGGCGGTGGGCGAAACGCCTTTTGCATCGGGGGCCGAACAATAACATGAACATAAAAGCACGGAGGCTCGCGCGGATTCTTCGGATCGGCGCTGGCGCGCTCCGGGCGGCAGGGAGGGGGGTCCAGCGCCGATCCGAGAAATCCGCGCGGACCTCAGAGTATTTATCTTTATGACATTGGCTGTTCCTCTAAGTCGTGGGCGTAACGCATTTGCGGGGCCGCTTTGTCGGGGATTCCCCGCGCGGAACGTACCCGTGCGACCGCCGATCCGCGGGATCGCGCCCCAGAGTCCAGGCCGCGAGGTCGCGGATGTGGATGCTGCGCCGTCCATCTTCTTCGCGTCAGGTGGGCTCTGTACTGGAGCGGCGGCCATGGCCAGCACGGGGTCACACCCTGTGAGGCCACGGCGCCAACGCAGGCTCACACCAGCATCGTGGGGTCACAGGGTCGAGGCCAACGCGGGGTGTGTGACCGCCGCAAGCTGGCAACGTTACAGCATGGGCGCGGCCATGTGTTCGCCGCTCGTGACCGACGGCGACGCCCCGGTCCTCTCCGTGCTGCGCGCTATCCCGGCCGGAGTGCCGAGGCGGCCCCCTGCCGCGGAGGTCTCGCGAACCCCTCCACGGAAT
Source organism: Prorocentrum cordatum (assembly GCA_963575745.1). Taxonomy (NCBI): domain Eukaryota; class Dinophyceae; order Prorocentrales; family Prorocentraceae; genus Prorocentrum; species Prorocentrum cordatum. Next base: position 292,579 of record CAUYUJ010014931.1, read on the forward strand.
ACTCAAGAGCTCTCAAGCTGGATAGCGCCCCGTTCCAGGTTTTGTTCGGCGGCACGCCTCGAGAAGCAACCGCCGAGGCATCAGGCTTGCCCTTCGCGCCTTTGCGGTGAACTTTGGAGCAGCGTCGGCAAGCCTCGATCGATCGGTCGATCGATCGACGACGCCGACCATCCAGGCCCACAGAAGAGGGTCCGAGCAGGTGGAGCCGAAGGACCGCTCCGCATCGGCGATGCATCGGCGCTGCATCGGCGATGCGGAGCGACCCTTCGGCCCCACCTGGTCGGACCCCATCTGGGAGCCCTCTGGACTGGCGACGGCGGCGGGCGGCTTGGTGGGGGCGAACCGCCAGATCGTGATCTTGCAGTGCGTCATGTTCCACGCCGTCAGCCTACAGGCCCCGCGGCGGGGCAATGTTCGAGGGGATAGGCTCAGGGGCAGATGCGTCTAACCCTCAGCTTCCCCCCCGGAGCCGGTCCCCGCCCTACGGTCAACCCACATAGGAAGGAGGGGCGAGCGTCCTGAGGCTGCCCGTGCATCCCCTCGCCTCCTCGCTCCAGCCTCGGCCGCCGTTGCTGGCCAGCCTCGCTCGAAGAGTGTTTGCTCACGTGGCCCTCCGAGGCCCTTGGCGTCCTTACCGCGCCTCCTCATCATACGGGTTGACCGTATGGCCAAGGTCTTCTGGATGGCACGCCGCTCCGCCGGTGCTTGCCCACCGCGCCTCGGCGCGGTCCACGCCGCGGTCCCCAGGCGCGCACGTCCCGCGCTCTCCCGAGCTCCCCGCCTCCGCGGAGCGGAGCGCCACGCGCTCCGCCCACGCAGGGCATGTGGCGCGCCGCCGGCGCCGCGGCCGCGGCACGCGGCGCAGGAGTTCCCGACCGTGTCGCCTCGGCGGCGACGAGGAGGGCGAAGAGCCCAGGGGCGGGTATATACACGTATTCGCCCAGGAGCCTCTTCGAAGACAGAGGTCATCGGCGCACCTGGATACATCTATATTGCGCTCCCCTGGGCCATTCGCCCCTGTCGTCGCCTCCGATCAAGCAGTGGCGAAGCGTCCTGGCTCGCCCATAGGCGTGCTCTAAGAACCTTTTGTGGTTTCCACGAAGTGTTCTTAGAACATGTCTGGCTGGGCGTGTCTTGTTTTATCACACCGGGCCTATGTTCTGAGAAGATTGCTTTGGTTCTCAGAAAGTTCTCGGGTTCTACGAACACGTCGTGGTAGGACCAGAGGAGTGCCGGGACGGTCGGCCCCTGCTCAATCCGATCGCCCCCCCCTCGGCGCCCGCGCCGGGCACTCCTGAGCGCACTCCCGCAGAAGGCGGCGGAGCCGCGGCGGACCGCGCTCGGTGGGCCGGCCCCGCCCCGGGGGGCCCCCCGGGGGCTCTGGCGCGGCCTCCGGTGCGGGCCGTGCCGCGCCAGCGTCAGGCCTCGCGCGCGGCCTCGTCCAGGCAGGGTGCCGGTCTCGCTGTGGACTGATCTCGACCCGTTCGGATTTTTTTTCAGTGCCAAGCAGCGGCGAGGCGTCCTGGCTGGCCTGAGGAGGCCCACCAGAGGACGTTCCGAGAGTTGTCGGTGGGTTGCGCGAGCTGTGTGTTCGGGCACTTCTGGCTGAGACCGTCTCGTCGTGTTACATTACATCGGCGGTCTGTTCTAAGAAGGCGACTGCTGTTCTTAGATACTCATAGGACGCCTCCTTTGTTGTAAGAAAATGTCACGGTCGGCCTATATGAGCAGTGGGAAACCGACCCCGGCTCCCACAACAATGGATTTTATATGTCAACGTTTTAAAATTATGGCGAATGTGCGTGGGTGTAAACGGCCTGTAAGGGATGCCATTGCCAGCTGCCGTGGGGGGGGCGGGGGGCGCGCGCGGTCTAGTTGGTCTAAAGTTTCTCATGTGGGGGGCGGGGGACGGTTTCCATGCGTTCCTTATAGGAATGCCGGGACGGTAGGTCCCTGCACAACCCTTACCCAGGCAGAGTGCTGGTCACACCTGGCTTCGTCCTTTTGTTTTTTTTGGTCGGTAGCGATGCGGTCCCCCTGAGATGTCGCCATCAGCCAGCCACGGGCTCTGTCATCGCCTCCGATGCGGGCCGTGCCGCGCCAGGGTATATAGAGCGTGTCGCCGGGGCTCCCGCCGTGACACGGCGACGTGCTCTCACCCTACCAGAGGGGAACGACAAATTATATACAGTCGGACTCGATTGGACAGGGCACGCGAGAAAACACAAGACCCTTCCGAGGGCCACATTGCCACATGAATGTAGGAAGCATGGGTCGCGAGACACAGGACACAAGGGTACCCTTGATTTGGCAGCGTCGGCCTACTAATCTGGGCCGACTGTAAGCATAAAACTCGGCGGTCCGCGCGGATTCCTCGGGTCGGCACTGGACCCCTCTCCCTGTCGCGCGGAGCGCGCCAGGGGCGGCGCCGGAGACACCGCCAGGGGGCCCCAGCGTCGATCCGAGAAATCCGCGCGGACCTCCGAGTTTGTATGTCTATGCCATTATTGGTTCCCCTGTACCAAGTGCATTAGTGAATTGCACTTGTACGGTTCTCGAAGGTGCGTCGCGGCCCGAACTTTTGCGGGCCTGCGCTTGCCTGGTCTGGTCCTGAGCCGTTTTCAGTGATCGGTGTTTTGCTGAAGGGGGTTCTGTCCAGCCCCGATGGAGTGCCAGCCACGCTTGATCTCGTCCTTGTGGATCCTTCTGGTAGCGGTGCAGTATCCCGCAGGTCCTCTCCCATCAGCCAACCTTTTGTCGCCTGCTGGACAGTTTCTCAGACCTCCGATCTTGATGCATTCGTCGAGTTCGGGATCAGGAGCAAGACCAGGAAGAGATGTAGGCGGCGGGCCAGGAGGGAGGGGAGAGGAGACTCCACGCCGGCGTCATCCCCTCCTCTCCCACAGCGCGTCCACGAGCACGGCAGCCAGGCACAGCATCGATGCTGCAACGTCTGGTCTTTTGGTGCTCCGAGCCTGGCGAACCGTTTCGAAGGCGAGGCGGTGCCGATCACGGGCTGCTGCTCGCAGCAGGCTGGATGGAAGCCAGCGGTGCCCGCCCCTCGAGGGGCCCTCCGGTGGGTCCTCTTGGAGCCTTCCTGGGGGCGTCGCGGGGGCGCTCCTCTCTCGGGGGCCGCTCCGAGAGGCCGTCCCTGGCCGTCCTGGGACCATCCTTGGGGCCGCCTCGGGGCTCGTTGGGCCGTCTCTGGGTGGGCGTGCGCCGTCTTGCGGCGGGCGCTTCCGCGAGTGGTTCTCATCTGGCCTTTGCCGGACGCCTCCTCATCCTCCTCCTCCTCCTCCTCCTCCTCGTCCTCCTCCTCCTCCTCCTCCTGCTCCTGCTCCTCCTCCTCCTCCTCATCCTCCTCCTCCTCCTCCTCTCCTCTCCTTGCCCTAGAACTGCAATGCCTCGACAAGCGCACCGTCAGAGACAGGGACTCGAGCCCGCCTCCGGCAGGCACTCCTCGAAGTTCTCCGAGGGCGCTCCGAGGGCGCGTTCCGGCCGTCAGCGGCCCTCTCCCCCCCCTTCCCTCCCGCCGTTCCTTTGGCCTTTGTGCCTCATTTGCTTAACATCGAAGTCGGAAAACGCCTTAAACAGAAACTGAGTTTATTATGCTGGCGTTTTTTTTTCTGGAGAGGCAAATGACTGAAGTAGAGTCCCCAGTGAACTTGCCGTTGGCTCTGCAACGATGGATGATGGATGGATGATGGATGGCCAGGCAGCGGGTTGGGCGCGCCTGGCATCATCGAAGCATGATGTGCGGCGACGCATTGGTCGCGCATGTGATCCACGTAGAAAAAATGAAGGGTGCTCTGGACAAGAATGACGACCACCTGCCGTTGTAACCGTGACGATAAACTCTTGGCGCTCCGCGCGGGTTTCTTGGATCCGCGCTGTGCAGATCCACGAAGTCCGCGCGGAGCGCCTTAAGTGAATGTGTGTGTGTGTGTGTGTTTGTTTTTCTGTTCCTCTACAGCATCAAACCTGCTGTAGCTCGACCGCAATGCGGATCCGGTGCGCCGCTGATCGAACACGCCGTCGTGCAGCCTTCTCGGCACATCATCTGCAGGCCCAACAGGGCGTCGGAGAGTACTCGGACGCGCGGGGTGAGGACCGAGGGTCAGCCTCGTCAAGCTCGGACGACACTCGGACACAACAGCGGCCTGGCGTGCCGAAGGCAAGGCGGCGGATATTATCATCGTATTCCGCCTCTTCCGAGAAGGGGCGAGAAAAGTTGGGAGAGACATGGTGAGAGAGAGGAATAATGAGTAGGAGCAATTAGGAGTACGAGTTGGAGGAGGGGGAGGATAAAAAAAAGGAGGAGGAGGAGGAGGAGGAGGAGGAGGAGGAGGAGGAGGGAGGAGGAGGAGGAGGAGGAGGAGAGGATGGAGGAGGAGGAGGAGGAGGAGCAGGAGGAGGGTAGGAGAGAGGAGGAGGAGGAGGAGGAGGAGGAGGAGGAGGACGAGGAGGAGGAGGAGGAGGAAGAGGGATGGAGACGAAGGCTTGCAGGTCGAAACTCGAAGGAGGATGAGGAGGCAGTATTTGGAAAAGGGGTCAGAAGATCGAGGAGGAGCAGGAGGAGGGAGGAGAGAAGGAAGCAGGGATGCGGGTGGGAGGAGCGAGGAGCGAGGAGAGATGCTCAGAGAGCGAGGAGGATCAGGATCGACGAGGCTCTGGAGGGAATCAGGATGGACAGGACCAGCCCCATCCTGTCCCCCTCCTCCTCCACCACGAGAAGCCCCGCCTCCCGCCTGCTCCTCTTCGGGATGGAGGGCGGCTGTTCGGAATGGGGGCTCTCGCACTTGGCGGTCCTTGGAAACGGCAGGGCTGCTGTGTCATCGCGCCCCGAGAGCGCGATCGTGAGAAGAAAGAGCCGTACCGAACACGGTCCGCCGCAGCGGGAGCAGAACGGCTCCGGCACCGAAGCCGGAGCCAGAACCGGGAGCAACACGGCGGCGCCGCTGGGAGCAAAAGCGGCGCCAGCGACAGTGCCCGAAGCAGAAAGCAAAGCGGCAAACCGGACGGGGCTAGGACGAGGATATGGGGAAAGAAAACACCGACTGTGAGTTTTTGTTCTCCAAGTTGTGTGTTTTGTCTACAGACTGTGTCTGTTCCCACTGATTGTGTTTCTTCAGAGCGTTCCAGAACGCTCTCCGAGCGTTCCGCGACGCCCTGAGAAGGCCGCGGCGCCCGAGCCATCCTCCAGAGCCGCCAGATTTCAGAGATGATTCCCGATGTATCTTCACCCGATGTTATCCTCGTCCTGGCTTCGTCCAAGCAAAGCCACGGCCCTGTCGTCTCCTCTACATTGTTCTGGCTTAGTCCTATCAGTCCGAAGACGAGCCAAGCAAGCAGCGGCCCTGTCGTTTCCAAGGTGATCCGCTCCGGCTCGCGCTGGAGCGCTGCAGGCGCTTGGTGCGCCCGGCTCTCTCTCTCTCTCTGGAGGGGGGGTGTGGGCGGGGGGCGCATCCCTCGGGGCCCTGGAGGGCAGTGCTTTTGCAGTGGCCCTGTCGGGAGGGAGCTCGGGACAGGAGGGTGTGCTTGGGGAGCGAGGAACGACATAAACATAACATTTCGGAGGTCCGCGCGGACCTCCGAGTTTTTATCGGAGGTTGGGGGGTGAGATCGCAGTGAAACAGAGACCCACCACTGGGAAATCGGTTTCGGTTTCGTCTTCGTGTCGTGCGTGCGGGCGAGGCGAAGCTGCGCGTGATCCTCCTGTAGCTAGGCCGAAGTAGGAGCGAAAGTGCGTTCCCGTCCGCCGGTGGCTGGGAGGTGTCCCAGGTGGGCCGGGCGGTGTCCTGGGTGTCCCGGGTGTCAGTAGGAGCGAAAGTCCGTTTCCCGTCCGCCGGTGGCCGGGAGGTGTCCCAGTTGGGCTGGGCGGTGTCCCGTGGTGTCCCAAGCAGTGAGATCGATAGTGAGATCGATAGTGAGATCGACAGGCGCCCCGTGGTGTCCCGTTGAGTGAGATCGATAGCGAGATCGATGGTGAGATCGATGTGGCGCTTGAGGTGTCCCGTGGTGTCCCGTGGTGTCCCAAAAAGTGAGATCGATAGTGAGATCGATACTGAGATCGACAGGTGTTCCGTGGTGTCCCGTGGTGTCCCGTTGAGTGAGATCCATAGTGCGATCGATAGCGAGATCGATGTGGTGTCCCGAGGTGTCCAGTGGTGTCCCGTGGTGTCCTATGGTGTCCCGTTGCGTGAGATTGATAGTGAGATCGATTGCGAGACCGATAGTGAGATCGAGAGGTGTTCCGCGGTGTCCCGTGGTGGCCCGTGGTGTCCCGTGATGTCCCGTTGAGTGAGATCGATAGTGAGATCGATAGTGAGATCGACAAGTGTCCCGTGGCGCCCCGTGGCGGCCCGTTGAGTGAGATCGGTAGCGAGATCGATTGAGTCAGATGTTGGTTCCCCCCTCTCTCTCTCTCCCCCCCCCACAACCTCCTTATCGCCCGAAGGGTGGTCGTATAGGTATTTATATCCTAATTCGTCCCCCTAGTGCTGCAGCAACGTTGGTGCGTCCTGCGTTTGCGCTGGTCCGTCTTCTCTTCCTTCTCCTTGCCTCCCTTGCCCTCGAGCTCTGGCCTCAGCCACTGGAGCTGCGCCGCAGCTCACCCCGCCAATCGCGGTGTGGCGCAACATCAGAACTTGGGTTGAGTTGGCCCCCCCCCCCCCTCCGAGGCCAAGAGTGTCCTCCTCTTCCTCCTCCTCCTCGTGGCAGCACGGGCGTTGTTTGCCCGACTGTGGGGCCGCCAATGAAGCACAAGCGTTCGTTTCCACCGCTCGGGTATGCTCAGTAACCAGCTGCTCACCCCTCCGCTCTTCAAGAGCCTGCGAACGTCAACAAGTACTAGCGTTGCCGCAGGCTGAATCTCAGTCTGAGTCTCTTCCTCGTCAGGAATGCGTTAGCTTCGATTTGCGTGCGGTAATCGACGAGATGCTCCGAATAAGCGCCGGCGTCGATTCGCGTCGATCCACAAGAGCAAACAAGACGGCACGAGAGGCTCCCATGCGTTGCCGCAGAATGTTTGCCCCCTCCCTCGGTCGGGGATGGCTGAAGGTTCTCCTCAGGACCCCGCCCCGCCGCGCCCGAGGCCCTGAATCCCTCGTGCAAGCAGAACGCGGACTGCCGGGCGGGCATGTGGTGCGCGCCGACCAGGCCTCGGCGGCAGGGCTCCATTTCGACTCCTCCGGCTCGGTTCGACTTCGACTTCGACGGATTCCGATGCCGATTCGATTCGACCTCGGACGCCGATCCAGATTCTGGTTTCTCCATGGGGGCCTCGCCATCCTGCCGAGCTGCGCCGAGTCGACTCCTCTCCCGACTCGGCTGCTCCCTTCCTGCCGATCCCCTTCGTGTCTCGATCGCCAGGGCGACTCATCGATTGCTTCTGCGCCCTCCTGCGGTGGAGGAGGAGGAGGTGCAGGAGGAGGTGCAGGAGGAGGTGCAGGAGGAGGGCAGGAGGAGGTGCATGAGGAGGAGGGAGGAAGGAGAGGAGGAGGAGGAGGAGGAGGTGGTATGGAGGAGAGGAGGAGGAGGAGGAGGGGGAGGAGGGGGCGGCAGCGGTGGGGGGCACGGACCGACGGCCTCTCCTTGGGGCGCTCCAGGCCGGGCATCGCCTTCGAGGACCGCAGGTGGCCGTCGCCGCTCCCTCGGCGGGAGGCGGCGCGAGCTGGCGGGCGGAAGTAGTCCGGGGAGGAAAGACCACGCGGACCGGACAATCGGCGTTTTTTCCAAACCCTCCTGGGTTGGGCATTCGTTCTGAATAGAGCATTGTGGTCGCGTCCCTCCTTCTTCTCCCGCCTCCTCCTGCCCTCTCTTCGCCGACGATGGGGGCTGCGATCTGCGACACCGTCGCCCCTTTCGAGGGCTGGTGGTGGGTCCTGCGGAGTGAGGCACCGCGGGGATCTGAGCGGGACTTCGCCGCCTCTGGGGGGCTGCGATCTGCGACACTGTCGCCACTTTCGAGGGCTGGTGGTGGGTCCTGCGGAGTGAGGCACCGCGGGGATCTGAGCGGGACCTCGCCGTCCCTGGGGGGCTGCGATCTGCGACACTGTCGCCACTTTCGAGGGCTGCTGGTGGGTCCAGCGGAGTGAGGCACCGCGGGGATCTGAGCGGGACCTCGCCGCCCCTGGGGGGCTGCGATCTGCGACACTGTCGCCACTTTCGAGGGCTGCTGGTGGGTCCTGCGGAGTGAGGCACCGCGGGGATCTGAGCGGGACCTCGCCGTCCCTGGGGGGCTGCGATCTGCGACACCGTCGCCACTTTCGAGGGCTGGTGGTGGGTCCTGCGGGGCGAGGCACCGCGGGGATCTGAGCGGGACCTCGCCGCCCCTGGGGGGCTGCGATCTGCGACACTGTCGCCACTTTCGAGGGCTGCTGGTGGGTCCTGCGGAGTGAGGCACCGCGGGGATCTGAGCGGGACCTCGCCGTGCTTGGGGGGCTGCGATCTGCGACACTGTCGCCATTTTCGAAAGCTGCTGGTGGGTCCTGCGGAGTGAGGCACCGCGGGGATCTGAGCGGGACCTCGCCGTCCCTGGGGAGCTGCGATCTGCGACACCGTCGCCACTTTCGAGGTCTGGTGGTGGGTCCTGCGGAGTGAGGCACCGCGGGGATCTGAGCGGGACCTCGCCGCCCCTGGGGGGCTGCTATCTGCGACACTGTCGCCACTTTCGAGGGCTGGTGGTGGGTCCTGCGGAGTGAGGCACCGCGGGGATCTGAGCGGGACCTCGCCGTCCCTGAGGCGGCCTGCGTCTGCGACATTGTCGCCACTTTCGAGGGCTGGTGGTGGGTCCTGAGGAGTGAGGCACCGCGGGGACCTGAGCGGGACCTCGCCGTCCATGGGGGGCTGCGATCTGCGACACTGTCGCAACTTTCGAGGGCTGCTGGTGGGTCCGGCGGAGTGGGGCACCGCGGGGATCTGAGCGGGACCTCGCCGCCCCTGGGGGGCTGCGATCTGCGACATTGTCGCCACTTTCGAGGGCTGCTGGTGGGTCCTGCGGAGTGAGGCGCCGCGGGGATCTGAGCGGGACCTCGCTTCAGCCGGGGCTGCTGCGAATCTGCGACATTAGTCGCCACTTTCGAGGGATGCTTGGGTGGGTCCTGCGGAGAGGCGAGTGAGGCACCGCGGGGATCTGAGCGGGACTCGCCCCCCTGGGGGGCTTCGCGATTTTCTGCCTGCGACACTGTCGCCCACTTTCGAAAGCCTGATGGTAGGGACAGCGGGAGTACTTTCAGTGGGTCTGCACCGCGCAGATCCCAGCGGGACCTCGCCGTGCTTGGGGGGCTGCGATCTGCGACACTGTCGCCACTTTCGGGGGCTGCTGGTGGGTCCAGCGGGGGACCTCGCCGTCCCTGGGGGGCTGCGATCTGCGAAACCGTCGCCACTTTCGAGGGCTGGTGGCGGGTCCTGCGGGGTGAGGCACCGCGGGGATCTGAGCGGGACCTCGCCGTCCTTGGGTGGCTGCGATTTGCGAAATTGTCCCTGCTTTCGAGGGCTGCTGGTGGGTCCAGCGGAGTGAGGCACCGCGGGGATCTGAGCGGAACCTCGCCGTCCTTTGGGGGCTGCGATCAGCGAAACCGTCGCAACTTTCGAGGGCTGCTTGGGGGGCCAGCATAACGATCCGCGACACTGTCGCCATTTTCGAAGGCTGCTGGCGGGTCCAGCGGAGTCAGGAAATGCGCAGATCTGAGCGGGACCTCGCCGTCCCTGGGGGGCTGCGATCTGCGAAACTGTCACCACTTTCGAGGGCTGCTGGTGGGTACAGCGGAGTGAGGCACCGCGCAGATCCGAGCGGGACCTCGCCGTGCTTGGGGGGCTGCGATCTGCGACACTGTCACCACTTTCCAGGGCTGCTGGTGGGTCCAGCGGAGTGAGGCACCGCGGGGATCTGAGCGGGACCTCGCCGCCCTTGGGGGGGCTGCGATCTGCGAAATTGTCCCCACTTTCGAGGGCTGCTGGTGGGTCCTGCGGAGTGAGGCACCGCGCAGATCCCAGCGGGACCTCGCCGTCCTTTGGGGGCTGCGATCTGCGACACTGTCGCCACTTTCGAAGGCTGGTGGCGGGTTCAGCGGAGCGAGGCACCAGGCAGATCTGAGCAAGACATCGCAATCCTTGGGGGGCTGCCGGCCTCACGAATGCCGCCCGCAGAAGTATGTGTGCCCATGTCACGCCATCACCTCCGTATAACGTCTCCCAAGCTACTCATGCCCCGCATTGCGCAGGGGGTGGGTACGTCGCCAGGGTAATTTGTTCAAACGGCACTGGGCGTTTCTACTAGACAGCCTTGCCTTGTTCGAGTCCTTCCTCGGGCGCGTCTGCTACAAACGACTTCGCGCGTCGGGGCGGTTCGTATGGGGGTGGATTTTCTGGCTTCTGCGTAAGCGGTGCGCTCCCAGGAGGTGAATGTTTGGATTCAGGGCATTCCGCCACAGCACAGCCTGCCCGGAACCAGAGCCAGCAGTGCGCCGTGGAGTCCCCCTTCCCATCAGTCGGGAAACTCGCATGTCCCCGGGGAGCCGTCGGGGCGCCATGGGGGGGGTGGTGCCAGTGGCCAGCCATGCCTCTCGCGAGCAGGGGCTTTACGATGTACCAGAGCACCCCTGGCAAGTGCGAAGACTGCCTGTGGGCCAAGAGGATGCAGGACGAGGAGTTCACGAAACTCCCATCGTGGTTGCGCAAGGATGCCTACGACGTCATGGACCCCTTCGCACTCGCTACCGCCGCGAGCTACTGCGATGCGTACGTGGCGGCCAACGAGGCGGACGAAAGGTTGCAGGCTGCCCAATGAGGCCAGAGCAGAGCGGGTGAGGCCGGAGGGCGGCGCCGCATCGGCGATCGAATTCAGAAGCTGTTCGACATGTTCCAGCGCCAGGCAGTGAGAGTTCTGTGGCTTCATCGTGCCCATGGCATCGCCGACGCATCTGCCGTGCGGTGCCGTGTCCTCCAGCCCCGCCTGCTCCGGCCCCGCCTGGGCAGCCTCTGGCAGGTGCGACTACCTCGACAGGTGGCACGACCACCTCACCCTGGGCCCCTTCCTCGTCGTCATCACCGTGATCGCCGTGGTGCTCCACGTGGTCACCGCGGACCTGGACCAGGACGAGGCCTGCCTCGACGTGTTCGTCTACCGGCTCGACAGGGTGGCGGAGTTTGGGCGCCCGGCGGCGCGCAGAAGGGAGGCATGGGCGAGAAGAGGGTCCTCCTCCTCCTTGCTCTTGCCGTCCTCGCTTTTTCGCTGTCGGTCCAGAGGGGCAGGGCGTCATGATGCACGGCGTCATGATGCTGACCCGTTCCAAGATTTCCAGGCCTTCTTCCCCTTTGTTCCTGGCGGGCCCTCGAGACGAGGGACGCTAGATGCTCCGGAACTTCTAGAATGCATCTTGCGCCACTCGCATGAGATCATTCTCGTCCTATTCGGCCCTCCTCTTCCTCCTCCTCTTCCTCCTCCTCCTCCTCCTCCTCCTCCTCCTCCTCGTCGCCATGGCTGGGCGCAGCTAGGAAAAAAAGCCAGGATGGACCCCCCCCGAGGGCGGTCTGTAAATTGCTTGAGCCGATGGTCTGGCAGGGGTGGCGCGGAGGGGCCAGCACTTGAAGAAGGCAGGGGGAGTTCTCGGAGGCCCTCATGCGTTCCGAAAGGCCTTCTCAGATGCCTCCGCGCCCTTCCAAGGGGCACAATGCCTTCTTGAGCCCCCCTGTATTACCACCCACCAAACCATCCCAACCCATCCCGAAGGCCCCAATTTGCCCTCCAGTCCCAGTTGGGGGTCATCGGGCAACATTGAAAAACACAGATAGAACTCGTGCCCCCCCAACCCGAAATTCGGGTCTTCGGGTTGGGTTGGGCTGGTCAGGTAGGTAGTCACCCTCGCCCACGCCCTCTTGTTGCGGGCCGCCAAGGTGCTGCCAACGCGGTATTATCCGCACTATTGCCTCGATCGTCTTCAACGTAAGGACGTTCGTGCTGCCGGGCATGGTCACGCGCACATACATCGCGCTTGTTTTGACAGGCCTTTGCCTTGCCGTCCTCCTGCCCACGCCTCTTTTTCACGATGCGTCACTTCTTCAGTAGGCACGTCAAACCTCTGGACCCTCGAAGACCGACGAGGATGTTGCCCAAGATGTTGTACAACAGAATTTCTGAGCGTACGTGTCTGGCGCATTCCTCTCACTGCCCAGGACATCCGACGTCACGCTTCTCCTGCGACGGGGGACACCGCACCTCCCAACCCTTTCTTTCTGCACCGTTTGTTCATCCCGTATCGTTCTCTGTCTATCCGGGGGGTCAGAGCGGACCCACAGAGGCAGAACATCTCACGGCAGCCGTCTCGCTCTGTTCCCAGAGGTTTGGGCTGCTCCCTCCTCTTTCTCCTCCTCCGCCTCCCCGCCCTAGAGTCCAGGATCCCCCCTTCTCCAACCCCCCCACCGGTCCCTTTCCATTGAGCTCGCTCAGGCCACAATGCCGAGACGAATCCACTGGTGGCATCGGAGGGGCCAAACGGGAAAGCCCCAGAAAGGTGGACATAAATCAAAGCTCCTGCCTCCCCCTCCTCCTCCTCCTCCTCCTCCTCCTCCTCCTCGGATTCTTCCTCTTCTTCTTCTTCTGCTGGCTGCTAGTTTTGAGCAGTCCATTTTCAGATTAGACCTGCTGCGTCACTTGCACAGTGTAGTGCATGACCACCGAGGGTTTGGCTCTGAGCATTTCTTCACAGCCCCTCACTGACGCGATCTCGTGCTGTGGGACGATTGTGCAGCACTCGTCAATGGGCACGGTCGCTCCTTTCCTTCGGCTGCTCCGGCCCGATGGGCGGCCGTTCGGGACGGTCCTGGCGTCACGGAGAAGATTTGTGCGGGTCCCGCGGTTGTCCAGGTTCTCGGGCTCGCCCGCCAACCCCCCACCCCCCCGGAGAGCCTTGCCCGCTGCGCAGGCCCACAAAGGGGGCACGCAGTACTGGCGCTCGCGGGCATGCGCGGGGCTGCCTACAGCAAAAATGTGAGGTTATCGGTGGGCGCCTCCCCCCCACCCCCCTCCTGGAGAACCTGGGTCATCGTCGCTTCCTTTTTCTCGGCAAAAAACGTCATTGACTGTTCGACACTATTCGTCCACTCTTGCCCCGCCCACCCTCCCTCATCTCTAGGCGTCCGGCGTCGGGCTTCTGTTCCCTTGTCCTCCTCGCTGGGGGGTCGCGGTTCGGATGAAACACTTGCTGCCCCTTTTCCTGTATCGCGCCTCCTCCCGCCGAATGACTCCCTCAGTGCCCCTGTGCATTGCCAGACAAACGGGACGCGTTCTCCGCTTGCAGGGCGCTGCATTCGCCAGGGGCGCCGCTGCCTCACGCTGAGAAGCAAACGTCGCTCCACAGCGCTTCGGAACGCTCTCAGAGCGTCCCGGATCGCTTTGGAGCGGCTGCGCGGCGCCCGATGCATCCTCCACAGAGCCGACGGATGTCAGAGTCCGCCGCGCAAAAATATATACAGACACCCTCCAGTGGATTGCTCCTGGGCCTCATGGGGAGGACGGTGGTGTCTACATCACCACTGTGAGAGCTAACGATCGTATGATTGCGCCGCCGCCCTCTTCTGAAGGCGCAGGGCAAACTTGTCGGCGGGTGTTTGTGTGTACTCTTTGACATGGCGTACAGTGGTCTTCGATTTTCATCCAAGATCCGTTTTCACCGTGTTGACGACGACGACGAAGACCTCGCCACAGTGAACAACGCGACGTATAGGTTTTCGCTGGCGAGCGATTCCTCTGCCAGCGCCACGAGGGCACTCTGTGGTTCACCAAAAGCGCCGTCGCCCAAAGAATGCCTACCGATTTTAGCATAGCACATCTAGGGCATTTGGGGGCCGGCACCGCCGCCAAACACCAGCGTGCGGCAATAAGAAGCAGTCGTTGGTCTATTCGCGAGCACGCCCGTGACAGGCCCCGCAACCCTCGCCCCCTCCCTCCCCCTCCCCTCGGCTCGCGTCACGATTCGCGCCTCCGCCGTCCGGGAATGGGCCGTTCACGTGCAGGCGCTCCCAGACGGTGCTGCCGCGAATCGTGGCGCGACCACGTGACCGTCCCCCCCCTCCTCCTCCTCCTCCTCCTCCTCCTCCTCCTCCTCCTCCTCCTCCTCCTCCTCCTCCTCCTGAATCGGTAAAACATTACCCGTGCCTTAAACGACAGCCGTGACAATCCTCCTCCCCGGGGATGCCCGTGATCGCCCCCCCGCCCGTCCAAGAATCGTTCTCCACAGAACTGCGCAGCAGCAGGGGCCTCCCGTCCCCCCCGCCCTCTCCCGCCGCCGCCGGGTCACGCTGCTCGCGATCGCCAGGGAGGAAGAGAGCTGTCGCCACAGAGCTCGGCAGCAGGGGGCCTCCCTCCCCCCCCCCCCCGCCGCTGGGTCACGCCCGCGGTCGCCGGGGAGTAGAGGAGCCTGCCCCACAGAACTTGGCAGTAGGGTTAGGTCGGGCATGTCTCCCCACAGGAGAAATTGTCAAGAGTAGTCGAAAAATCGTATGGTGACAATTTCTCGTGCCCTTTAAATGTTGTTTTAAAGCTTTTCTCATTATTCTTCATTTATCTCTTCCAAAGTCCGCCTGCAGGGGGACATGCCCCACCCAACAGCGGGTGCCTCCGTCCCCCCCCCCAGCTGGGTCACGCCAGTGCTCCCCAGGGCCCTAACACTTTTTGTTTACGCTCTCTGCAGACCCAGACCCACGACGTCATGATGTGTCCTAACGCCGTCTCCTCGAGGTCTCTCGACCCCTTCCCCGGGGACCGCTGTTTCATTCTGCGTCACTGTTCGACGGTCCCGAGGCCCGGCGAGGGCCCCCCGAGGCTGAAAAAGGCACCAAGAAACCTCCTGCCCTGATCTTGTTCACGATGCGATCATGCCTGCGAAGACAGCGCTCTCGCTCCCCATCCTGATTTTGATGCGACGCGATCATGTCTGTGACGAGAGCGCTCTCCCCTGACCCCCGACGTCATGAATTTGTCACAGCGTCGACCCCCAGAGGTCTCGACCCCTTCCCCCGGACCGGTTTTTTCACCCCGAGTCGTCTCTTGACGGCCCCGAGGGCCAGTGAGGGCCCCCAGAGGCCGAAAACGGCAACCAAAAAACCGTCGTGATCGTGTCATAGTTCTAGGGTTAAGTCGGGCCTGTCCCTCTACAGGGGGAATATTCAAACAACATTAGTAAAACAAATACTCTGGGGACGAGTTGTTTTTGCAAATGCTTGAATCTTGTTGAGCGTTTTTGCTGTTTCTTTGTTTTTTTTGTGTTCCAGAACATCGTCCAGCATCCCCCTGTAGGGGCACAGGCCCGACTTAGCCTTAGGGGGTCTGGGCCTGCAGCGCGGGGCGGCAGGAGCTTGTTTTTTCTAGACTCTGGCAAGTTTACCTGCATGGACCGGGGGGGTGGGGGGGGCTGAGCCTGAAGCAGCAAACGACTTGCACGTTCGGGGGGGCGCGGACATCACGCAAAAGTCGAAAGGCACTTGCACGCTGGATTGCCTCGGAAGAGGGGCCGAGAAGCCGGGGGGGGGGGGGGGGGGGCGAAACGCCATGCCAAGTAAAAAACTTCTCGGAACCAAAAAAAACGTGTTTTTTTCGAGGCGTCGCCGCTTTCGCCGCGCGCCGGAGGGTCCCTCCGCCCCCGGCGGCTCCTCTGCGCGAGGACGTACGTCGGCCCGCCCCCTGGAGGAGGAGGAGTCAGGGGGGGTAGGAGGAGGAGGAGGAGGAGGAGAGTAAGGAGGAGGGAGGAGGAGGAAGAGGAGGAAGGAGGGAGGAGGAGGAGGAGGGGGAGGAGGAGGAGGGCCAGAGGAGGAGGTAGGAGGAGGAGGAGGGAGGAGGAGGAGGAGGAGGAGGAGGAGGGGAGGGAGGTTCGGAGGAGGCGGAGGCCGCGGAGGCGGGCAGGGGAGGCGGGGGAGGAGGAGGAGAGGAGCGAGGAGGAGGGAGGAGGAGGAGGAGGAGGGAGGAGGAGGAGGGCAGGAGGAGGAGGAGGAAGGAGAGGAGGTAGGGAAGGAGGGGATGATGGGGCGAGGGGGACGGGGGGGGGAGAGGGGGAGGGTTGAGGGGGAACAGGGGGAGTGGGAAGGGGGAGGAAGGAGGCAGCCAGAAGGAGGAGGAGGGAAGGAGGAGGAGGAAGGAGGCAGGAGGAGGAGGAAAGGAGGAGGAAGAGGAGGAGGAGGAGGAGGAGGAGGAGTGAGGCAAAGGAGGAGGGATGGAGGGAGGAGGAGAGAGGAGGAGAGAGGAAGGAGAGGGAAGGATGGAGGAGGGGTAGAGAGGAGGAGGAAGGAGGAGGAGGAGGAGGAGGAGGAGGAGGGAGGAGGAGGAGGAGGAGGAGGACGGAGATAGGAGAAGGAGGAGGAGAGGAGGAGCGAGATGAGGAGGAGGAGGACGACGAGGAGGAGGAGGAGGAGGAGGAGGCAGCGCTGGGCCGCAGGGCCCCCCCCCCCGCCCGGGCCAGGGCCCCCCGCCCCGGGGCTCGCCGCGCTGCCCGTGGCCGGCGTCCTCGCGGGGGTGGCCGTCCTCCTGGTGCAGCTGGCCGACCGCCTGTTCGGGCTGGTGCTCCTGGACGCAGAGCCCCCGGGGGGGGAGGGCGCGGGGAGGGGGATCGGGGACTGAGCAGGGGGGTCGCGGATCGAGGGGAGGAGGAGGAGGAGGAGGAGGAGGAGGAGGAGGAGGAGGAGGAGGAGGAGGAGAAGGACCGCCGAGGAGGACCGAGGAGGACCGAGGAGGACCGAGGAGGACCGAGGAGGACCGAGGACCGAGGACCGAGGACCGAGAACCGAGGACCGAGGAGGGGGGGAAGGGATCGAAGAGGAGGATCGAGGAGGAGGAGGAGGAGGAGGAGGAGGAGGAGGAGGAGGAGGAAGAGGAGGATCGAGGATTGTGGGTCGAGGAGGAGGATCGAGGATCGAGGAGGGGGAGGGTGGAGCGAGAATTGAGGATTAGGGAGGGTTGAGGATCGAGGGGGAGGATCGAGGACCGAGGAGGAGCAGAGCGGGCAAGCTGCTGCGTCGAATCATTTGAGTGGCCCAGCAGCTCTACCCAATCCCTTCCCTCCACCTTGGTGTGCCCCCGTGTGTGGTGTATGGCACGGTTCATCCCTCTTCCGATGACAACGATAACAACGATCGCAACGATCAACGGTAACGATAGCGATGACGACGACATGGATCACGACGACAGCGATATCGCCCCTCGGCGGCGTCCGGGGGGGTACCGCCGCTGCGTTCGCCGCGCCCGCCAGGCGCGCGCGAGCTGCTCGCCCCCGCGGCAGGAGGGCCGAGGATCGAGCAGGGCGAGGGAAGGACCTCAAGCCGGAGGGGGAGAAGGGACCGAGGAGGGGGACGAGGGATCGAGAAGAAGGATCGAGGAGGGGGAGGATCGAGGATCCTGGGCCGAGGAGGAGGATCGAGGATCGAGGAGGGAGAAGGGATCTAGGAGGAGGAGGGGGAGGATCGGTTGCTCAATCAACGGGCCCTGGCGAGCTGACACCGAATCCAGCGTAGCGCGCGCGCCACTGACCCTGTGCGCTGCGCCATCGAGAGGGGCCCCGACGCAGGCACCCGAGAGAGGGAGGATGCCCTCTTCGAAGCCGTGGCCGGGCGCCCCCCGCGAGGCCTCCGCGAGGGGTGCGATAAGGGCCCCAGGCCGCCGAGAACTGAGCGCGAGACCCTGGGGCGAAGGATTGCAAAACAACAAAAAAAAACAAAACTGTTGCATCCTTCGATCTGCGGCGGGTCGCCGTGGAGGTCTGGGCCTTTTTTTTGGAGGGCTGGCGGCAGGCGGATCTTGTTACACGCAGGCCACCCCTGCCTTGCGGATGCTTGAGGATGATGGGAGGTGTGCCCCCTGTTCGTGCTGCCGATGAGCATGCCCGGTTCGCGTTGCCGGTGGGCGTGCTCGGTGAGCACGCCCGCTTCGCGTGCCCGACTGGCGCGCCCGCCCCCGCGTCGAGGCTCCTTTGCAGCCGCGCGCGCGCAGGGATTGAGGATGGCCGTCTGAACACCCTCACTCCTTGATTGTTACACGACTGCCTTTGCAATGCTTGTTGTGCCTCAGGACGACACGGCCCACAAGTTTGTCCGCGAGGCCTACGGTGATGAGGTCCTCCGATTCCTCCTCCTCCTCCTCCTCCTCCTCCTCCTCCTCCTCCCCACATGGTCCTCCTCCCCACAGGGAGCCCTGAGCATCCTGTTCCTCCTGGCCCGAATTTGACAGTCCAGGCGTCGTGAGATGTTTGCAGCGGGCGTTCGCGTCAGATTTCAGAGGAGAGCCCGAAGTTGTTCTGACGGCCCCGCCAGTCTGGTCTGGTTCGAGCTTCTCCAGCTCGAGTCCTGCGCCTCCCCGATCCCACCCCGTGGAGACCCGCCCCAGCTCAGAGGAAAGGAGCACACCGTCGTCGACCTTGCGGTCGGGAGCGGTCGGCCAGCATGTGGCTCCGCCACTTCTGGCCGACCGCGCTCCGACCCGACGCGCTGTCCACTTTCCCAGCCCCAGGCGCCGACGCCCTGAGCCTTCCCGAGCCTCTCGCCCCGCGGAGCGGAACGACAGCAGCTGTCCACTCGCAGGGCGCAGCGTGTCGCCAAAGGGCCGCCGCGGCGACGACGCGCGAAGCGAAAGTTCCCGACTGTACGGTCGGGAGCTTCGGCTCGGCGTGCCGCTGCGCCGGTCCTGGCCCACCGCGCGCCTCGGCGCGGCGCGCTGTCCTCCTGTGGTTAGAATAACTCTACCTCCTTCTGCCCTCACCTTCAAACCTCGAATGCCTCTGTCCTCCTCCTCCTACCCTCCTCTTCAATGCTCCTCATCCTCCTCCTCCTTAAGTGCAACCTAGCCTCCTCTCCTCTCCTCCCCTCCTCCTCATCCTCCTCCTCCTAGCCTTGGTCCCTCCTCCTTCCTCTCCTCCTCCTGCCTCCTTCCCTCCTCCTCCTCCTCCTCCTCACTACCTCCTCTGGTATTCTCCTCCTCCTCATCCTCATCGACTCATCGCCTCCTCTCCTACCTACGCAATCCTTCCCGTCCTCCTCCTCACTCCTCCCACTACTGGTATATCTTGGTCTTCTCGCCTCCTCCCTCCTCATCATCCTCCTCCTCACTTACTCCTTGATGGTCTTTCCTCCTCCCCCTCTGCGTCTCCTCCTCATCCCTGGCCTCCTTCCTCCTGCCTCCTCCTCCTCCTCCTCCTCCTCCTCCTCCTCCTGCCCCTCCTCCTCCTCTGGTCTCCAGGAGTCCACATGCCGAGCTCTCCCCGAGCCTCGCCGCCCCGCGGAGCGTTGAGCGGCGCGCGCTCTCCGCTCGGAGGGTGCAGAGTGCCGCCGGGGCCGCGGCCGCGACGCGCTCGGCTCAGGCTGGGCCTGTCCCGCTGCAGGGGGCATCGTTGAAAAGAGGCAGCAAAACATCACGGGGGCGATTCTGTCTCGGTTCTTTTGGAGTGCTGTCTGAGCATCTCTGGGCAGTTTTTCTGCTCGTTCCTCCGAAGATCCGCCTGTCGGGGGGCATGCCCGACCTGGCGCTGAGCAGAAGTTCCTGATCGTGTATCGCCACCCACCAAACCACCCCAACCCAACCCGAAGGCTCAGATTTACCCTCGATTTCCAGTGTGGGGGGGTCGGGAAACATGGAAAAAACACCCTTACCCCCCCCAACCCGAAATTCGGGTCTTCGGGTTGGGTTGGGGTGGTCTGGTAGGTAGTCAGTGTAACCTTCCTCATGGGTTGCTCGACTTCTGGGGGGCGCCTCCTCGCCGGGCCCCCATCGCCGGAGCCGCGCTCGCTTCGTGCTCGTGTCCTGTCTGTCGGGGTGGCCCCTTGGGAGGTGCTTCCGGTCGCGGAGGCCTCCCCCGATCTCCGAAGATCTGGTCTGTTCAGTCGCGGCGTTGTCCTTTCCATGCGGCGCCCGGGTGCTTACCTGTGTTCGAAAACGCTGGGGGGGGGGGGGGGCCGCCATTGTGCGCTCGTCTTCAACTCTTCCTATTGCGGTCGACTGAGACGACAGCCCACGACATAACAAGCACGACACTTGTTGGGACCAAGACGAGCGGAAAACGGCAAGCCAGAACAGAAGGGCACGGGCAACCCAACACAGAAAACGACTCACAGCAGCGGGGAGCAGACACCAACGGCAGTCAAACACGAGCTGAAGAGCGGTTCGCCCAACGAACCGAACACCGCGAGGCGGCAGTCCCAACACGGAAGACAGTGGCCCCCAAAACATCAGAAGACGCCGATCTCGAGCACCGAACAGCGCAGGGCCCCCGGCGTTCTCACGAGCATCGGCGCCCGAAGGGGCGCTTGCGGGCCCCATGGGGCCACCACAGGGGGCGGGAGGCAACGTCTGCTGAGCGTGTCGCGTCGCCGCTTTTTTTTGGCGATGTTTCGCAACATAAGTGTTTGTTTGAGTTTATTTTGAGTTTTTTTTAATAGATTTGTTATTGTATTTTAGAGTGAAATAGAGTGATTTAGGGTTCTGGTGCACCACGCTCCGGCGCGGCACACTGACCGTGTCCCAGCCCGGTGAGCGTCAGCGCCTCGATCTGTTTCCAGCTTCCCGCCCTGCGGAGCGGAGCGACACGCTGTCTGCTCGCAGGGCGTGGCGTCTCGCCGGCGCCGTCGCCGCGACACGCTAAGCGAGTAATTGTGTTTCCTTCTCCTGTCTCCTCCTCCTTCTCCTCCTCCTCCTTCTCCTCCTCCTCCTCCTCCTCCTCCTCCTCCTCCTCCTCGGTCCTCGTCCTCCTCCTCGGTCCTCTCTCTTATCCCACTCCCTCGTAACCGTGAAGACTCCCTTCACCTCCCTCCCCGCCTCCCCTCCAGCAGTGGCTCTTTCGTGCCTTCTTTCTGGACTTTGTTCGAAGCCACGGAGGCTACTTGAGCGACTTTTTGGATGGACGAAGAGGGTGGGGGGGATGCAGTGGATATTAGAAGTCTTGTGGCCCAGGTGGTAAAGATGGAAGTGGAGAAGCAGGAGGAGCTCGCTCCTGCACGGTTGGTAGCATACTTTGGCCATCGCATCTACGCGGGAGTTTTGTGGGTGATGGTCGTAGCCGTGTTGTTGAGCGCCAACACGATCATGAGCGATTTGTATTTCTTTGATCTCGGCGCGGTGATGAAAGACGGGTCTATTAAACACCCTGGGCCCTACAATAATTGCACAAACGTCTCGTACATGTTGGGTATGATCTCGACGACGTATGTGATCTCCTGCACTTTTGGCTGGATGTTGACCTACCAGGTTGTGTACAAGTGCCAGCGCTGTAGCTATTTTGATCCCATCTTCGCGCCAGTGGTCGCGGTGGGAGCCATCCCCATAGCGTCTTCTTTGCTTTCGGAGGTCATCTACGCGAGCCTAGCGTGACCACGCGTCTCCCATCTGCGGAAGGCACGCGTCCACTCCACTGCCGGGCCTGGCCAGGACCACCATGGGCCCTGGCATGGTACATGCGGCCTCCTGGCCTCCTCGGCCAGAAGAGTTCTGTGCGTCAGCGCTGGGCGCACGGTGGTCCTGGCCAGGACCTGCGGTGGTGCACCGATGCCTTCCACCATGCTTTGCCGGCTTGGCTTCTCTCCCTGAAGGGACTGAGCGCACTGTTTTGGGTCCTCGGATATGACCGACCTGTTCATCTGGTAACGCTCGAGGGCGGCAAAGAGGGGGGTGATGACTAGGGGGGGGTGGATATCATGGCGCGGGCCATGATATTTCCTCAGATTTCATGGCGCCTCTTCTTATTTCGTTGCGTCCCTGGCCCCCCCAAAGGGCCGCGCACATGCCGCCGGCGACGATCTGCGCCCCCCCCTCTTGGACGCCCCCCTCTTGGCCGCCCCCCGAAACGCTGGCGGCGGGGAAGGGTCCCCCGTGCGCCTCGCCGCTTGGCGTCCACGTCTCCACGGCTGCGGCTCAAAGGGCCCTGCGAGGCAAACTGAGTTGTCTGCCACTGCCCCCTCCCCCCCCCAGGGCGAGGAGGACGGAGCGAGCACGGAGGAAGCCCGCGCCTATTCTAGAGACTTGCGAATGTGTGTCGGCACGTTCGAGGGCTGCTGGGGGGGGATCCCGCACGCGACGTCCTATCGCGGACTCGAATTCGACCTCGCAATGATATCGGGCGCGTGCGAATCACAAAATTGCCGCCGCTTTTGAGGGCTGTGTGGCGGTCCAGCGGGGCTACGTCCTTCGCGGTCTCACATTCGTCCTGCGCGGGTTGCGAACTGCGAAACTGTCGCCGCAGTCGAGGGCAGTTGGGATCTCCAACAGAGTGACGCCCCACGCGGAACCAGATTAGACCTCACCATCCCTAGGGGCTGCGATCTGCGAACCTGTCGCCACGTGCGGAGGCTGCTAGGGTGTCTAGCACAGCGACTTCCTACGCAGACTGGGGGGGGGGGGGCTGCGAATTGTGAAACTGTCGCCACTGTCCCGGGCTGTTGGGGGGATCCTGCATCGCGACGTCGCACGCGGACTCAGATTGGCCTTGATTTGTCTCTTCCGCGCGGGCCGCCCGATGACCTGGCAGCAGGCTTGCGGGCGTTTGGCTCCCACAGCGCACGGCGCAGGCAGGAAGCGAAGAGCCTGGCGGACGTGTTCGGCCCCGCCCGTTTCGTTGAGTCGCGTCAGTCGACGGCTGTTCTTCCGGGGCGCCAGGGCGACACGGCGCGGGCCGCGCTGCCTGTCTGGCGCGCCATTGGAAAGTGGTCGCCGCCCTCTTTCCGCATCCTGCCTCCTTCGTTGTCGTCCTCTTCCTCCCCTCACAGTGTCCCCTCGCGTTGATTTGTCGTCCCCGCTTCTGTCATTTCTGTTGCGGTCGTGTGAGTCGCGCGGCCAGCACGCTTCCCATACAGCTTGCCCCCCCAGTGACGGATCCTGTGTTATCATCAGCAGCGCAACACTGGACCAATTCTTCTTGTCGCTTGATGCAGATGTGTTGGGTCGGTCACGAATCTTCCCGGTCGGCAAGCATGCATCATCTAGCCCCCTGCAGTTGCGGATACGAGAGAGGGGCGCGTCGGATGTATTTGTTTGAGCGCGCAGGGGTCCAGTCGCAGCACTCTGCGACCACTTCTTGCAGAAAGCACACGGCAAACAACATGTTCACTTGCGCGTTCGCGTGAATTTGCTAATCGTGTGATTTCGGATGTGCGCACGTTCAGGCCAGATCCTCATTGCGAGGGCGGATGGGGAGGAACGATGAGGAGGGGGACGGGGGGAGGAAGGATATATGAGGAGGGAGGGGGCAGCGGCGTCCGCCGCGGGCGGAGCTGGCGGTGGCTCGCCGCGTTGTGAGCCCCCTCTGCTGGCCGTGGACTCTCGCGGTCATCAGAGTCCCCCGCGCCTCCTCCTCCCCCATCCCCGCCAGCGTGAATTTCCATCGTCGCGCGGTGACCCCCAGCACCCCGCGTGACATCTGCAGAAAAGCGCGGGCGAGGTGTAAAATAGTCGGGGTTTACACGAGCTGCAAGCCGCCTGCCTTGTCGCGGCGTGTCCGCTTGCGTTTCGGGTTCTGCTGGCGGGGCTGCTGGCGGGGCCGGCGTTTCCGCAACTGGTCGTGGGGCGCCAGCTGGAGGCTGATGTGGAGCAGGGGGCAGGTCGTAAGGTTTATGCGAACCTGGACTCGGCAAGCATCTTCGCGTGCCCTGCCTCATTCGAACCATGGCTCCTCTCGAAGATTTCGCACTCCTACGTCTGGGGCGCGCTCCAAGAGGGAACCTGGCCTCCAGTACAGTGCAGTCGCTAAACTAGCAAGACCACCTCGGGTTCGGGAGGGGCGCTCGTCTTCGGGCCGTTCCTTTGGATCTGCGTTGGGCAGGCCAGTCGTGGCCGAGGCCCGCCGTGGCCAGAGAGGCTCCAAGTTGGGCCCACGTCGTACCATCGACACCTGCGCGAGTCTCGTGTGGTCGGGCGCAGCCTTTCGGACGCTGCCCGCGCAGGCACGGGCGCCCTGGGCCGCCCGTGGCGACCTGGCTCCTCCTCCTCCTCCTCCTCCTCCTCCTCCTCCTCCTCTTCCTCCCCCTCCTCCTCCTCCTCCACTATGCCCCCTCCTCCTCCTCCTCCCTCCTCTTCCTCCTCCTCCTACCCGAGGGGCCACGCGGCATGTCCTCGGCGTCAAAGTCAAAACCTGCACTGTTGACCGCAAGTGCTGGAGTGCGCTTCCACTTGTTCAATGGGTCGACAGGTGATTCCAGGAGCTGCTTCGTGATACGGGCAGCATCCACGAAGAGCGATTGGAAATTCATGCGCGTGCTGTTGTGCTGCAGCAGGCTCCTCATTGCACGCCTTTGCGCGTTCGCGGCGACGGCTGCGCCCCGCGCCATGGGCGGGGGTCGGGGGATCAGGACGATTGCGCATAATGTGTGCAGGCTTCCTAATGAGGGTGCCATGTGAGTCCTTTAACCCCGCGGCGCATTGATCTATTGAAATAACGCGCGTTCCTGCAGCGTGCGCCAGACAGATATCTCATCAATCCAAGTTCCTGTGGGTCATTCACGCATCCAGGAGATGTGCAAGTCGTTTTGAGTTTTGGTAACGGTGCCGCAAGAAGGTAACATGTGGCACATATTCCTGATGGTGTTTCCACCATGTGTCGTAGTTGATCATAAAGTTGAAATATGATGGTAGTCCGATGGTACGCCAAGCTGGTTGTAAGAGGACCAATCCAACCTTACATGTACGTAAATATTGTAGTATAGGCGGTCGTACCTTCCAGTTTCCCAGATCAACGCCAGTTCCGCTATGAAAGACGGCGTTTGAAAGCACGTTGAGAAATGCCTCCGGTTCCACCGCAGAACTCCAGCATATCGATACCGTTGCATTGTCCATAACATGATGTCGGAATGATGTTGGCGACGTTGACGCGCGTGTCCGCTAATGGCGCGGCCGCTTTCAGCATCCAGAAAACTTGCTCCACGTCGGGGTCTGAGTCCGAATCGCATGGCACATCGGTGCTGCAGTATGTGTTGCAACTAAGACCTGGTAGGCTTTCGCCACAATCATCGTCTCCTTCCTCGGCCTTCTTCGGTATATTTTTGGCTATGCTTCCTGCCACCTCGCCAACTTTCTGCTTTTCTCGTTGATTAATCCGCACCTCACTCGGGCAAGTCGGTTCGGCATTCGACAACCATTCACGCGGCAGCCCAGAGATCGGGGATGGGGGAGAACAACCATCTCGCATGATTAGCGTCTCCTCGCGCTTCGGGCGTGTCCGCTTGCTTTCCCAGAGTGGCACGGGTGCCGGGTCTTCCCATGAGGCGTCAATGCGAATGCTCTTTATCCCTTTCGGGAATTGTGAGCACCAGTCGTAGCCTGCAGGCATATCCTTGACTTTGATGGCTTGTACCGTCTTCTTGTTTACAGCATCCCAAGCGGGGTCCATGTTTTCTCTGGGCACCCCGCGCAGTCTCCCCACGCCGCCTCCTCTTCAAACCCACTCCTCCTATGATAGCCATCATCATCAACAACAAGATCACCATCACTCATCATAATACTCATCCTCACTACCACTACTCCATCAATGCCATCAAGCCTCATCGCCGCCCACTCACTCACCAACACTCACTCGATGACCCTCATTCACTCATAACTTACTCACACTGCGAGAGAGACCGTGGTGACGGTCTCTCTTGATGGCGGTCTCTCTGGCCTTTTCTCACTTGCACACCCGCGCATTCACATCACCATCGCGCCCTCCCGCGATCACTCTCACTCGCGCATCACATACTCACTTTCCAACTCGCTCAATCATTTCTCATGAATGGCTCCCTCTTGCACTCAATCATTCACGCACCATCGTCACCGCCTGCCTCATCCTCAGCAGCATCACTCACATCTACATCATCCTCATCAGCATCATCGTTTGCCTGTGTCGTCTCGGGCGGGAGCCTCGTCTGTGAGCGCATTGTGAGGGAGTCTCAGGCGGGGGGGGGCTTCCCTATGGGGCCCGCACTTCATGTTAGTAATCCGAGCGGGCCAGCGGAACCATGTAACTGTCGACGCTCTTGGGCTCCTAAGGCCTTCATATGGAGAGAATTGCGAGGGCGTCTCAGGCGGGGGCCCCCTCCCCATAGTGGCCCGCAGCTCACGTTAGCAATCCGAACAGGTCATCGGAAAAACTGTAATTGTCGTGAGCCTTGGGCCCCTGAGGCCCGCAAATGGGGAAGCATCAAGCGGGGACCTCGTCTGCTAGTGAATTGCAGGAGGGAGGAGGGAGGGAGGGGGGGAAGGACGGGGCAGGAGGGATGAGGGAGGCAAGTTAGGCCCGCTGCAGGACCTGGCGGGCGTCGTCGCGCACGCGGCATTACATTTCCGGAACATCTCCAGACCGCCTTCGAAACATTTCTGGTGGTGCGAGCACATGGACAGAACATCTACGAAACGTCTACGGAACATTTCCGGGGGGGCGAAAACATCTACTTAACATATACGGAACATTTCCAGGGGGAAACATCTGCGAAACATCTCCGGGAGACGCAAACATCTACATAATATCTACGAAACGTTTACGAAACATCTACGACGCATTTCCGCGGAATCGAAAACGATGCGGTCTCGACGACCGAAGCCGCAGTCGCGCGGACCCGTTTCCATTCACGGAGCGATTTCGCCAGATGTGCCGTAAATTACAATGCAAAGCCGATGTGGTCACGCGAGCCCGGTTCCGTTCGCGGGCCGAACTTGCCCGACAACGGGTGAACACATGTTTGGTACATGTCCATATTAATCCCCAGGGGTGGAAACATCTACAGAACATTCACGACATTTCTAGGACACACTTCTGCGAGGGCGAAAACATCTACATACCATCTACGAAACATCCCCGGGGGGCGAACACATCTACGAAACATTTACGAAACATCTGCGACATATCTTTGGGGGACGAAAAAACCCAGAACATCTACGAAACATTCCGGGGGGCGAAGACATCTACAGAACATCTACGAACCATCTACGAACCATCTACGAAACATCTCCGACCTTTTTTGGGGGGTAGCCCACATTGCACGGGCTCGTCGCCGCGGCTGGATTCGTGAACGCGGCCAGAGGTCGACGTCGTCGGCCCATTTTCGACAGCGCCGAGGTGGTGGTTGTTTTTTGTGGCCAGGTTGGCGTCGCGGGCATCGTACCGCTGGCCGCTGCGTTGGACGATTCTCCTTGAAGGGGCCAAACGCAGCGTTCAAAGCGAACACACATTTCAACATTGGCGTCATGCCAGGCATTTCGGATGCGGGCGTTCCGATTATTCTTTGGACAGGCCTCTCCAGGCCACAAGTCGGGGCCTCTACAAACACACTTTGCTGCAGCGTCCGGGCTTGCAAGCTCACGAACCCATGATAATGTTTGCTTCGGCCACGGGCACGAATTACAGCTCGAATGCGTTCCTGCACGCGCGTTCGGAAGGGCCCAGTCGCAGTACCCCTGCGACCTTCTTTTACAGAGCGCTTGCGCCGACACCGATCCGTATTAGTGCGCGTGCGTGGGACCAGTATTCCATAGATGTATGGGTGTGATGATTTTTTGTAGTATATAATACAAATAGATACCGCCCCCCCCGGCCCCGGGTGCCACTGCACCTCCCCGTGGCATCTCGGGAACGCTCCCGGTACCGCTCCCCCGGGCATTCAGGGGAGCTTCCACAGCGCTCCAGGAGGGTCCAAGACGACTCCCAGGAGCCCCCAGAATGCGAAAGGATGGTCCAAGACGCTCCCAAGCAGCCCAAGTCAGCCTTCCGACGGCTCTCGAGGCTCCCAGGTAATTTCGAAGAGACCCCAAGAGGTCCGAGAGGCTCCCCGGGACGACCCGAAGAGGCCAACATCGTAGATGTTCATTGTTTATTGAATCGCTTCGCTCATTCCGCCGGCCCATACGGTCTCATGTCTGCCGTTTGCCCGAGGGCCTGGTGTCAATGCGGCGCTTTGGGGGTTCCTGGGGCCGCTTGGGGGACTCCTGGGGCGCTCGGGGGGGCATTTGGGGGGCCTCCTGGGGCCGCTTGGGGGACTCTTGGGGGCCTCCTGAGGGCCTCGTGGGGGCCTCTTGGGGCCTCTTAGGGGCCTCTTGGGGCCTCGTAGGGGCTTCTTAGGGCCGAGGGCGCGAAATTTTGTGTCGTGTTCCCTCTCTGGGGCCCCTTTGGGGGTGTTCTTGGGGCCCTCTTGGACCGTCTTGGAGGCTTCTTGGGCCGTCTTCGAGCCCTCTTGGGCCATCTTGGGGCCCTCTTGGGGGCCTCTTGGGCCCTCTTGGGGCGATCTTGGGGGCCTCTGGGGCCGTCTTGGGGCGTCGGGAACCGAAAAGGTGGAAGCTCCAAAATCTCTCAAAAACCTAAGGAAAAACAATGAATTTTGCCTCCGGGGGCCCTCTTGGGAGTGCTCTTGGAGGCCTCTTGGGGCGTCTGGGGGCTATCTTGGGCGTCTTGGAGCGATCTTGTGGCATGTCGGACCCCTCGTGTACCATCTTGGGGGCCTCTTGGGGGCCTCTTGGCCTTTCTTGGGGCTCTCGGGGACGTCTCGGAGCCCTGTTGGTGCGCTCATGGAGCGCTCCTGGAGCGCTCTGGGGGACTCCTCCCAGGACTCTCTCAGGACCTTGCCGGGGTACTTTTCGTCCGGGGACCCCCAGGGGCCGCCCCGCGCGCGCGAACTAGAGAATTCTTAACCAGTTACCGGAGATCTTAGCACGCCTCTGGCCCGTTGGGCCGGCGAATTTGTAATGTTTTTTGGCTTCTCGCGTTTCCGAGCTTCCAACGGTCCAAGAGCGCCGAAGAGGCTCCCAAGACCGCCCCATGACCACCCAAGAGACCCTCAGGACGGCCCCAAGACGGGCCAAGAAGGCTCCAAGATTGCCGAAGAGGCGCCCAGGACAGCCCCAGACCACCCCAGAACAGGCCCAAGATAGGCCCAAGAGCGGGAGCAGGAGGCTTCCAGAGACCTCCGAGAGGCCTCCAGGACCACCCAGAGGCCCCCAACACAACCCCGATCCCTGAGAGGCTCCAAAAAGACCCCGACGAGGCTCCAAGAACAGCCCAAGAGAGCTGCGAGAGCCGTCCCGAGAGAGCCCAAAGAGGGTAACATCGTTGATTTCACATGGTTTTTCTGATGTTTTTTCGCCTTCTCACGTTGTCCCGCTTCCAACCCTCGAAGATCGAGTTTTTAAAAAAGGGAATTCCCAGAATCCAATTTTTTTCAAAGTGGGACTCCTACTCGGGCATCCTACACATCCCCTGACAGCTGGCCGGTACCGCGCCTCCCGGCTTCCCGGGGGGAGAACCCAAGACGCCGAAGGACAGCCCATGACGACCCCAAGGAGCCCCCAGAGAACGGAAAGAACGGCCCAACATCTTCCCGCGCCGCCCGAGAAACCTTTCCGACGGCTCTCCAGGCCTCCAGCAGGAGGCCTCCCAAACCCCCAGGGGGTCTGGCGCGGCTAACAACACCCGCGAGGCACAAACAAAAAACAGCGCCGAACAAACATGGAAATCCCATAATTCTTTTTTTTTCAAGTTTGGCCCCCGGTCTACTCTTGCACAACAAACCACAATTCAGACCCCCCTCACCTCCCCAAAAAGAACCCAGGAAGCTTTTGAGGGCCCCAAATCGTTGAATACGTAAAGGGAATTGATAATTTCTGCGTTTCCGCACTTCCCCTTCTACATGATTCCGAGGCTTGCGCCGGGCCTCCAAGGGAGTCCTTGGACGCAAGAAGCGACCAACATGATATCACATGAGTTAGCCTATCAAGCCTAGCTAGAACTTGAGCGCGCGCGAAGCTCGCGCGATGGCTCTATTATGAATGTCTGTCTGTGTATACATGTATAGGTGTGTGTATGTTTGTGTATATGTGTATATATGTCGATACCTAAGTATATGTGTGTATATCGACACGCGCGTGTATGTCTGACGCGAGCATGCAACGCGGTGTTTGTAAAGTTGCTGATTGTTCAACACCGTTCGTAGTTGAAGTTCTTTGTAGTCGGCGGTTATGTGTACATTGCAGCTTCTAACGATTATCCCTCCGCCTCCTTCCCTGCTCTCAAATTCGAGACGCGTCGCGTAACCCCACCAGCCCATCCAGAAACGATGCCCAGGCGAGGCGCCCAGGAGGCCTCTTGGAGTGTCTTGGGTACCTCGGGGATCCTCTTGAGGCGTCTTAGGGGTCTCTTGGGAACCTCTTGGAGGCCTCTTGGAAGCCTCTTGGGGCCTCCTGGGCGCCTATTGGGGCCCTCTTGAGGCGTTCTGGGGTGCCTTGGGAGCGCTCTTCGGGCCATATTGGAGGAGATCGACCAAACAAGATGGGGACTCTAATTCGCGTCCCTCCTCACGGACCCCAGAAATCGCCTCGTGGGCCCCTCTTGAGGCGCTCTTGGGGCGCTCTTGGGCACTCTGAGGGCAGTCTTGGGGCTCTCTTGGGCCCCTCTTGGGCCCGCTTGGAGCCATATTGATGCCTCGGGAGGCAGTGGACAGCAAAAAGGCGAGAAGGCAACCTTCATTGATTTGCTTGTGGTGTTTGCATGATGTCGGCCGCTTGGCGGCCTCCTGGGGGCGCTCCGTGATTACTCGGAGCCGTCTTGGAGCGGTCTTGGGGCTTCTTGGAGCATCTTGGGAGAAAGTTTGAGGCATCTTGGGCCATCTTGAGCCATCTTGGAGGCCACCTTCGGCTCTCTGAGGGCCTCTTGGAGCCATATTGGGCCATCTTGGGCGCTCCAACTGCCCGCGATCACCCCCCTCCAGGTCCAGGGGAGGGGGTCGCGGGGAGTGGTGAACCCCTCCCCGAAGGGAAGAGGGGCGTTGGAAGATGAGCCGCTGTAGACCACCTACGCCTTTCGGGCTGGTTGAGTTCCTTCCCGCTCATCCCTGCTTTCTCCCAGTCTTCCCCCTGCCACTTATCGCATCCCCCTTCGCCCTCTTCTCCCTCCTCTTGTCATATCAGATTCCCCAATCTTTCTCCTCGAGTTCCCCTGCCTCCTCCTATCTCCTCCTCGTCCCAGCCCTCCTAGTCCTCCGTGTCCCTGTCCTCGCCTCGCTCTTCCACACATCTTAGGGGACATCTAATTTCAAGTGGTGGAGCTTCTGAACACTGCATGATGCACATGGCAGTGTTGCTGCAACAGGGACGTGTGTCCTTAGGTGCAGGCACTCCTCCGCGGCTGCCAAAGTCACATGCGCCCCAGCACGGTGTTGTCCTTGTCTTCCAGGTGAGAAACATGCAATGACGTTCAGGTCATTAGTTGATTCTTCCATCTCGTAGTCCCTGTCGCAGCCATTACACGCTACCTCGTGTGTCATGCTTTCGCATCCTCCTCTCTGCTGCTTCTTGCATCTATCAGTCCGTTGGTCGGGCGGGGGCTAATACCCGTTGTTGCCATGAAAAGGCGCACCCGCATGCCGTCATTCTCCATCTGTCTCAGTCTACCTTCTTCTGGTTCTGGCCAATGAGTGAGCTCGCGATGGCATGTATACGGTTGTTTCAGGCATGTGCAACCTGTGCTTGGACATTCAGAGGAGGTTTGTTTTGTGTTTGTACCAATGCCGGTCGCCAATCATCGCGGCATCCTGTATTATGGAGCCCGCATAGCGGGAGTCACAGCGGGCCCCCCAAGGGGAAAAGGATGCAAATCACGCAATCAGTGGTTGTACGGTGGCACGGTTTCGACGAGCGTCGGTGCCAACCGATGCAAGTTTGCTTTGGGTGGCGATCTTGACGCCCTTTAGGGGACCAACCCGTCTTGAAAGCGCCCTGTCGGCCTTTTGGGGGATTTGGGGCGAGAAATACGTTAGGGGATTGCCGAGTTGAGGCTCCCTTGAGCCGTTTTGGGGGCCAGCTGAACGCCTCTGTAGGCCGATGTGGTACGAAGTGTGCAAAAGGGAGCCAAAATGGCTCAAGGCTCAAGTTGATCTGTCTGGCTCATCCCTAGAGCTGAGCCGAACAGTTTTATCTAACACACTCCGCTGTTCCAAACAGCTGTGCCAAACAGTTTTGTTTACAACACTCCGCTCCGAGCAAGCCGACGAGCACGCGGCAGCCAGACACCCTGTGCGTGAAGTGTTGGGCGAACGTGACGTACGACAACTTCTTATCAGTTCACTTAACGAATGGACGGCCTGGATCTCTCCCCGCCACGTGCGGTGGAGGTGCAGATATCTACTGGAGGCATTGGCAGAGGAACGTTCCATCACCGCCAGGGCGATCACCGACATCGGATGGTCACGGTGGAGCTGAAGATGCAGAACAGTATGGACGAGATGAGAATGCGCATGGACGCGTTTGAGCAGTCTGGCGCTTCCGAGGACATCACCGGGACTATCCAGGATAATGACAACAAGATTCACAAGTTGAGCGAGCAATGGGAGCACATGAAAATTCACTTCGATGGGACCCGCACCGCCCCACCATCGTGGAACAGCACCCCGAGAACTACACCCACGGATGAGCGAAAAGTCCTTGCAATGGCCAGTAGACTCGCCGGCTTGCAGCAGGAGGAGGCAAAGGAGTGGATTTTAAATGACATGTTTGATGTTTGGGGGGCCTGTGCTTAGTGAGTTGTATTCCAATGGGGAGATCACCGGCATCCTGTTCCCCAAGCTCCGCGCGGATTATGAGAAGGAACACGGAATTACGGCAGTGAGAGGGAATTCGGTCTAATTCGGGTATAACAACGTCAACATTATTCCAGACGCGCCTCCAGGATAATACATCCCACAATGTTTCTGGTTTGCTCTCAAACGTTTTTTGGTTGAATGAGACTACGATAGGAAGTGCGTTTGGGTTGACCTCCCGTTAAAAAGTGTACGTCGGCCGGGAGGCAGCCGTCATCACGGGAGTGGACGGTACCGATCTCATCGCAAATTTCGGGGGAGGTTGGGGTGATTCCATCTGCGTGCGAAGTTTGTGGAGATGGTGAGCATGTATAAGGAGAGGTTGGAGAGAAGGCCCCTGCCGCAGAAAGCCAAAGGGCAATGGAAAGGGCAAGAGCACTGCAGGACGGGCCGAGGGCCCAGAGTAGGGACAGCGCCGATCGAGTCAAGTTTCGCCCCGTCCACGGGATGAGGCACTGCATGCGTTCTGCGAGAATGCGCGGCGCAATGGCCCGCAGAGACGGGTTGAGATAACCATTTTGGAGTCGGACGTTATGATGTTCAGTGAAGCTCGCGCGGGAAGTCAAGCAATGAAGTTGAAGGGCGGGCGTCGTTTATATCTTCACCGCGAAGGCTACTCTGCGCGGGGAGTGGGTGTACTGATACATGCACGGCTGGCTGGCAGCATTCGGTCGACACGTTTTGTGTCCGATGGAGTGCTTCGCGTTGATATGCAGCTTGCGCAACGGAAGATTATTTTTGGTATTGTGCACCTCCCTCATGCGGGATATCCGGCTAAAGCGTTGGACCAAGTGCGCGAGCAGGTGCATCAGACATTGACGCAATCAGTTCGCGATGGCAACGCTGCTCGTGTAGGGGCGATGTCAATTCGCAATGGGGACGTGGAGTTCGCGGTCAGAAGATGGTGATGGAAACGGCCCCGATTTGCGCAGCTGGACCTTCAAGGTAGTTTGGGACCATCGTGGAGGATTGGCTTCGCGCGCCCGCCTTCGCGCATGCGCGCGTCGCCTTGAAACGCGTCCGGAAATGCAACCTCGGGGTCAGATCGCCGCGCGGCGTTCGTGGAGCTCGTCGCTGGGGGGGCGGGGCCTGCGCCGACGAACCACGGGGCCAAGGTCATCGATGCGAGGGTGGACTCCTTGAAAATGCTATCCAGAAGGCGTCGGGCGAGAAGAGAAGATCAGATTTCGTCATCGCCATTTGAGGCCGAAGCGGCAATGCTCGACGCAGCGGCAACTCACGGGGGGGGGCGCACAGCAAGCGACGACGGTTCAACGACCATCCGCGGTGCTCATCTTTTTCAGGATCTGCATCAACAGAGGCGTCATGCATGGGGCCCCCATCGGCGCGGAGTGCTTTAGAACGCAATGCGAAATCAGATCCGCAAGGGGCCCAGCACGTATATATATATATATATGTATATATATATATATATGCACGTTTCCCAACAATCTTGGATGAGTTAATCGAGCTCCAGTGGATCTACGACGCAAGGAGACTACCAGCATGTCCTCGTGAACCTGGATGGGGCGCGGAAGCGGGGCAATATGCTTGCGCTGCTACTCGGAAGGGATGTTCGAGATTGGATGGGCGCATTCCTCTGGGTCAGCTTCTGCGTTTCTGCAGTCTATATTGAACGGGTGCTCTACGCTGGCGCGCCCATTCACCATTTGGGAGCTTCGGCGTGCCCTGGGATCGATGAAACTCCGGGGATTCAGATGAGTTTGGGATTGCGGTGAGCATGTTCAAATCGCACTATCTTAAGTTTATGCTGCTTCTACTTGGCATGTTCAATATGATGTTGGATGAGGGCGCAATTGGCCCAACCTGGAGAGAGACGGCGTTTCCGATGCTACCGAAGGCTGGCGACCTGGGCCTTCCGCAGAAACGGAGGCCCATCGCAATATTAAAGATATCGCGCGGACTTTTCGCGCGTCGACAGCGCTGCCGCCATCGCGGCGCGTTGGGCGCCCAACAATCGGACGACCAATTTGGATTTCGAACTAAACGGTCGGCGAGCGATGTTTCACTGCGTCCGAAACTTCGCGCGGCAAGCGGTTGGACTTGCATGCGCCCATGCGGAGTCGATGCCTGGACCTCGGCAAGGCTCTCGATCGAATTGAGCCCCGACCGCTGCTTGACTCTCTCCAGAGCCACGGCGTTGAACAATAGCACGTCGCAATGTTGCCGGCCATCTATGTAAACCAACGCGGGCGAGTTCGCGCATCCTGTGTTTCGAGATACAGAGAGACGCCAAACATGGCGGCCCCCTGAGCCCATTGCGCGTCAGCGCGGTGGTCGAGCAGCACTTCGCACATGGATGGGCCAGATAATTGGAAGAAGCGCTCGAGTTGATGATGGGGGCGCCTTGGCAGAGATCAGAAGCGCGGACGGCGCGGTGATTTTCGCTGCGCCGCGAGCGGGCCCCATCGCAGCGGCCGCGGCGGTCAAAGAGGACATTGCCAGGGTAGGTTTCAGCATGGAGGCCGGAGAGACCGAGGCTTCCACGACGGAGCGCGACATGATCGCGCGTTCGCTGGACGTTGGAGGCGAGCCCGTGGACGGCCTGAACGGCGACGTGGCCCGCAAATATTTGGGGGGGACGTCGCGCGGCAACGCGCGCCCGAAGAGTTCTTTTGAGGTTGGGCATTGGGTTCGAGCAGCATAGATGATATTCCGCATGCATCGCGACATCTCAATGGACGAGCAGATGGACAGATACTCACGAACAGAGCTCGTCAGCGCAATACTACTCCAACGATGCTGTTTGGCCTCTCGTCTCGTGCAATGGCGCTGTCACGGTTGAGCTCATTAGATGCGGTTCAACGGAGGATGCGTCGAACAATCGTTAGTTGGATTCGCCTGGAAGACGAGCCGTGGGGCGACGCTATGCAGAGGATCAGACTGGAAGTGCGCGCAGCCCTAACATCCTATCCATTGGAAAGCTGGAGCGCCCACGTGCTACGACGGCAGCGCAGGCCGGCTCATCGAGTCGGCGCGACGGCGGGCAGCTGTCGCCCATCTGCAGCGCGTCCTGGGGCTGGGCGGTCACGCGGACGGCCCGCTGCGAGACGGGGCGAATAGATGCGCAATTTCGCGAAGGAGTAATTTGAGACCGGATGGTGTGGCATGGGCGTAGACAGTGACTTCTCGAGCACGAAGAAGATGCCGAGGGCTCTTCACTCGGGCCCCAACAGTGATGCTTGAGGTTCGACGCAGCCGCGCCCGATTCTGGTCCGAGCATTGACTCGACCGGACTGCCGACCTGAGAAACGAGGCGAGATCAGATTGGGCGTCGCGGGGCCGTGAAGTTCGCGAGGTGCGCGTGCCGAGTTGAATCTTTCGGGGGCCGCCGTGAGAAACTAGCTGAGCGCCGCTGAAGGTTCGCGTGGCACGAAGTGCCTGAGTGGTGCGTCAAAGCCAGGGTTCGCCGAAGAGCGGCCAGCTGAGCGCCTCTTCGGACCTTGGGACCCATGAGGCACGAAGTGGTCGAAGAGTGTCCCACATTGAAGCTTCCTGGAGTTCTGTCGAGTGGCTATGCGTGAGCCTCTCGGGGGCCTGAGCGGGCCGTGGAGATGGCAGGGCCGTCTTGCGCCTTTCTTTCGTGCTGCTTTTGTTCTTTGAGAACTGTGAGACATGCCCCGGCAAATGGCCAAACCGCGCGCAGTTACGAGCACAAAGGGGAGGG
Organism: Prorocentrum cordatum; assembly: GCA_963575745.1. NCBI lineage: Eukaryota > Dinophyceae > Prorocentrales > Prorocentraceae > Prorocentrum > Prorocentrum cordatum. The sequence continues at coordinate 328,817 of CAUYUJ010014931.1, forward strand.
GCGAGCAGCGAGGATTCGGGCGCGGAGAGGATGGGCAGAGGCGAACAGGGGCACGGCGGGATGGGCGCGCGATCTGGGGAGTGGGCGGATGCTCGCAGAGCGCTATCTTTCAGGCGCCCACAAGATATGCAGTTATCGCAACCGCACCAGGGCGCCATGACCACTGTTGGAGGCGCAGCGCACGGGGGCCCCTGCGACGAGGGTCCCACGCGGACCCTGGCACGTGGGAGTTAGTTCAGTTCGGGCTCCCTATGGGGCCGCGAAGCGCGCGGGAGGTGCGCCGCAATGAGGGGCTGGGGTTAATGTGATCTTTGGCAGTTGGGCCTTGGTCAGGGGCTCCCCGTGGGGCCGCGAAGCACGCGACGCGAATTGAGAGGCGGGGGCTCGCGTGGACTTTGGCACTTGGGCCCTAGCTGGGGCTCTTCACGGGGCCACGGAGCGAGCGAGGGGCCGCGCCGACGTGAGAGGCAGGAGATCGCGTGATTTTTGGCAGTTGGGCATTAGATGGGGCGCCGCATGGGGCCGCGAATCCTGCGAGAGGTGTTTCGAAAAAAGGGAACTCATGGGATGTTTTGCATTTGGGGTTTTGTTTGGGCATCCGATGAGGCCGCGAAGCACGCGAGGTGTGTGGCTTCGAATCGCGCAAGGGGCGCGCCGAGATGAATGGCGGGGGCCCGCGTGAATTGAATTTGGGAGAGGTGTTCCGGATGGGGAGGCGGGGGCTCACATGAATTTTGACAATTGGGCCTCAGTCGGGGTTTCCTATGGGGCTTCGAGGCGCGCGATGGGTGTGCCGAAATGAGAGGCGGAGCTCGTTTGAACCTTGGCAGTTGGGCCTTAGTTGGGGCTCCTCATTGGGCGACGAAATGCGCGAGGGGCGTCCCGAAATGAGAGGCTGCGATGGGGGAGGAGGAGGAGGAGGAGGAGGAGGAGGAGAAGGAGGAGGAAACTGAAGCGGAGGAAGGAGGGTGCGGCGCGTGGCGCTGTTGATGCTGATTCAACACCGCAAGATGACTCGGCAAAAACAGTTCACAAAAACCGAACCATATTCAACAACCAGGACGGACGGAAAACAAAAAACAAGGGACAAACTGAACCGGTAGCAGAACGGCCGTATTGTTTCCAAGGCCCACCCAAGGTAAGAGGGCCAGGGACGGCACCGAGGGCCAGGGACGGCCTCTGGAGGCTGAAAGTAACAAACGAGTTCCGTTTCGTATTTTTTTCATGACCCGAGGGGCCTAGGCCCCTTGCGCGCGACCGCGCCGAAGACCTGGCGTTCCTGAAGTCGCCAGCGGACCTGGTGGAGGTGTTGCTTGCGCTCCCCGCTTTCCCGACGCAGGAGCACGGCGGCGGGGGCAGCGCCGAGCCCCACTTCCTCTCGCCGTGGGAGTCTCACGACGGGAGCTTTTTGCATTTCGAGCGTCCAAGACCCCTTCGACTTATGAAAAATCACGACGACCATTTTTGTCGCTGTTTTCCGCTTTTTGCGGGCGCTCGCTTGCCCCCGGGACCGTCAAAACCCGATTCAGGACGAAAAACCGGTCCCGGGTAATTGGTCCAGACCGAAGGGGGTCCACGCAACGGTCGTCGTAAAATTCGGGGCCGATCACTGCGATCTTATCCAGGAGCTTCGCCAGGGCACACGCCGCGTGCCCTGCTTGTCCCAGGGGCCTGCCTTGATTGCCGCTCCCCCTTTCTTCCCTTCCTGGAGGGTGGGACGCTCGGGTCGGGAAAAAAAAAGAGAGAGCTCATCTGGGGGTGGACGCTCGGGAACAGGAGGGTGTTCCGCCTGGCATCATTTGGCATCGCTCGGACGCGTGCGTGTCCTCTCGGCGAAGGCCATCGAGGATCATGTCGGAGCATCTGGCAAAGTAACGCATAAGACGCACGACACCGAAACATGCACGGGGAGTGACGGTGATTGTTTTCTTATTCATCGTTTTGCCGATCGGCGCGGGCCCTCGCACCCCCTTTCCCCTCCCTCCCCTTATGGAGTAGATCTTTGCTGTTTCTGGCGCCTGTTCCGAGCGGGTGGGTCTCCCCCAGAGGCCGCACTCTTGGAAACAGTCGCACTAGGCTTGTGGAAGTCGATCAATGGAGAGGAAGGAAGCATGCTGCCAAAGAATTTCCAGATGCCTAAGATAAAGACGCTTCAAATATGGGCCAGATATGTGAAAAGCGCGTTCGATCCATGTTTCGAGCATGTTTTACACATGTTGCGCACACCTGTAGTTAGTTCAATGATGGGACTGTTGGCGTGTCCATGGCCATGGCATCCACAACGCTACGCACAGAGGTCCCGCTCCAGACCCCCCCCCCCTCCCCCCGAGGCCCTGCCGCCCAGTGCCCCGAAGCGCCACACACGCACAAGACCTGCCCACGAGCGACGGCGCGCTCCCGTGGCCTATGTAGGGGGCCCGCTGCCCGCCCGCCACTTGGAGGCGGGGCCGGCGAAGCCCGGCGGAGGCGCCCCCCTCTTCGCCCGCCTTGGGGCCGCCGTCTCCCTGCAGGCCGCTTTTGGACGAAAAGTCAAACATGCCCCCAAACGGTACTCCAAAAAGTGCCCGATTGCGGACGAAGAGTCAAGCATACCCCAAAAAGTACCCTAAACATGTTCAAGCGTGGTCAAACGATGTTCCCCAGACTATCTTGTGACTATCTTTAGATCTTCCCCCTGTGAAGGGGCGGGCCCGGCTTTCCCCTCGGCCGGGCCCGCGAGGGCCTCGGACAAAGGTGGCGAGCACGCGTGCCGCACCCAGCGGTCAACGCCGCCTCCTCCCCCCCAGGTCCGAGGCGGGAAGCTACCCATGCCCACCGCCTGGAGGGTCAGTCTGCGGAGCCGCGACATATTCGGGCCCCCGGGGACCGAAATATGTCCATATCCACCGCCCGCTGGGGCACAAGGACGTCAGTTCCCAGGCGGTGGATATGGATAATTCCCCGCCTCGCACCCAGTGTTTCTGGGCCCCCCAGAGGGGGTCGGAGCAGACGGGGTCGGAGGATCGTGCCGCATCGCCGGTGCATCGGCGATGCGTTGGCGATGCGGCTCGGTGTGGGGCCCACTTTTCTCCACGCCGCCGTCGCCGATACATCGCCGACGTCGCCATTGCATCGCCGATGCATCGGCGATGCATCGCCGATTTATCGCCGATGTATCTGCGATACGGCGACGTCCTCCGACCCCATCTGCTCGGACCCCATCTAATTGGGAGGCCTCCTTCCCCTTCCCCCCAATGGTCAAAGTTGGCGGTGGGTCTGACGAGCCGCACTTCGACTGCAGTCTCCCCCGCGCGTGCCAACTTCGAGTTCGGGGGAGCGGGGGAGTGTTCACTGACTGCTTTCCCCCTGTCGTGTGCCTCAAGAGAAGAAGCACGGGGGCCGTGACCGAGGCGTCGCGGGATCTTGTCCGTGCTGATCTCTCGGCAGCGAGCGATGGGGGGGGGAGCGAGAGGAAGACGGCCTCCTCAGAAGGCGGCGCGGCTCCTCAGAAGCTCGCCGACGGGCTCTCGGTCACGGCACGTGGGCCGTCGCCGACTCGCGAGGGTGGTGCGCGCATGGACGCTGGCCAAGGTCGACGCTGACCCAGAGCGGCACGGCGTTTCTGCGCTCGGTCTTGGTCACGGGCCATGTCGGCCGTCGCCGATTCGCGAGGGTGGGTGCGCGAATGGACGCTGGCCAAGGTCGACGCTGACCAAGAGCGGCGCGGCGTTTCCGCGTTCGGCCTTGGTCACGGCCCATGTCGGCCGTCGCCGATCCGCGAGGATGGGTGCGCGCATGGGCGTTTACCAAGATCGGCGCTGACCAAGACCGACACGGCGTTTCCGCGCTCGGTCTTAGCCACGGTCCCCGCTTTCTTCTTCTCCAGTGTCGCCAGCGCCCCGAGTTGGCTACAGAAAGTGTACCCTCACCCCCATAGTCCGATTGCGAGAGTGCTTTGCCAAAGGGCGGCGCAAAGGGCCTGCCCCACCCCGACCCGCTCCCCCCCACCTCTTGGCAGGGTTACTCTTGTACCCAGACCCCCGACGTCACGATTTGTTCATGACGTTCAGATGCCGTGGGGATAAATCCGTTCCAGAGCGTTCTGGAACGCTCTCGGAGCGTTCTGGAGCGCTCCGAAACGGCCGCGGCGACTGATGCATTCTCCAGGCCTGCCGATTCTCAGAGATTATCGATTCTTATCGGTCCGACTTTGTCTCGATGCTGCCTTCGTCGCATCAGGGGGTACACTGTGCAGGCGCATCGTCGGCGCTCTGGGTTCCTCCTTTCCCCCTCCCCCCCTCCCCTCCTGCCTCCTGCCCTGCCCCTCATGCTCCCAGCGGCGGCGGCGGCGGCCCAGGAGCTCGCCGAGCTGCAGTCGCAGTGGAGCCCGGCACCGGGCTCCGCCGAGGGGGGTGGCGGAAGGGGGCATCGGAGGTTGATTCGGACGGGCCTGGTCCGTCCCAGAGCGTTCCCGAGCGCTCTCGGAGCGTTGCCGAAGGCTCGGGGCCGGCCTCGGCGCCCGGTGCATCCTCCAAGCCCGCCGCTTCTCGGGGATTACTTCTTACCGTGCCACCCCGCAGTTGCGGAGAAGAGTGAGGGGGGCGGGCACGGGTGGGTCGCGGGCGGCCGCGGGCGGGTCGCGGGGCAGGTCGCGGGTGGGACGGCGACAGCAAACAACGACACGGAGAATTTGGCGACGGGGGGGCGGAGAGAAGATCTCTAGGCCTCCCCTGTAGGGTCCGACCCGATGGGGTCGGAGCATCGCGCCCCCTCGCCGATGCATCGGCGATGCGGCGCGATGTGGAGCCCGATGTTCTCCACGCCGACGTCGCTGATGCAGCGGCGATGCGGCGCGATGTGGAGCCCGATGTTCTCCACGCCGACGTCGCTGATGCAGCGGCGATAGGGCTCGATGCTACAGTCCCATCTGCTCGGGCCCCATCTGGGAGGCCTCTCAGAGAGCATCGGAGGTTGACAGAAACCACACCCTATCACGTCGGTTAGCGAACTGGCGAGTCTCCCATGTTCGGTGGTCAGGAGGGCGTCGCGGCCGCATCTTGTTGTGGGCCTGCGCCCGGAAGAAACGTGGCGCCAGGATGGAGGAGGACAGGAGGGAGGAGGAGGAGCAGGAGGAGGAGGTCAGGGAGGAGGAGCTCAGGGAGGAGGAGGTCAGGGAGGAGGAGGTCAGGGAGGAGGAGGAGGAGGAGGACGAGGAAGAAGCAATGCGCAGGATGTTTGGGCCGTGTGCCGCCGCAGCCGGACCGCCACCCCCCGCTAGCGCGTCCCCGGGCATGCCGGGCTGGCCCGACGGAGCCGACGGGAAGGCCTCTGCGCCCCACGAACCCCAACGGGGGCCCCGCGTGGGAGCAAGCCCGAGGTAACAAGAAAGAAGGGCCCAAGATGGCTACCTCCTCCCTCCTCCCACCTCCTCCTCCTCCTCCGAGGGCTCATGAGGGCCTCGAGACGCTGGGAGTATATCAGCAGGTTCACTCCGCGCCCCTACCCCCCCCCCCCGCCCGCACGACCCCACGACCGCGAGCAAGATGTCCTATTCCTCCTCCTCCGCTTTCGAGCCTCGACCCGTGCGAAGCACGGGGGTCCCCGAGTATCATCCGTCTCCTCCTCTTCCTCCTCCTCTCCGTGCGAGGCGTTCGTCCCTGCAGGCCATTCTCGCAAACCCGCAGGCCTGCCTAATGGTGGTCTGCCCGCTTGTAGACCCGAATGGTTGGTCAGTGATCCTCTCCTCCCCCTCCTTTTTTTCTCCTCCTCCTACTCCTACTCCTTCTCTTCCTCCTCCCTCCTCCTTATCCTTCTCCTCTTCCTCCCTCCTCCTTCCGTCGCCATTTTGCTCAAGATTTTGAGGGGCAGCTTCCCTCACAGTTCTTGAGCGGGCAGCCGACGGCGTCGGCCATCCTGCGTGCCGAGCGCAGGCGGACATTGTCCCCTCTCGCTTTCCAGGTGCTTTTTGCCATGGTGCTTGCAGAGGCGGTGCTCGAGCAGATGAACGACTTCCTGGATGCAAAGAAGAAAAGCATCCTGGTCGCTATGGCCTCGCAGCTCTCTGACCAGCAGAAGGCAGTCGACGCGAAGTTCGAGGTGCAAGCCACGAGGCCATCGGCAATTCAGGAGACGCTGAAGCAGCAGGGCCAGAACATCACCGTCTTCGAACATCGTCCTGCAAGGAGTGCTGCGTCTACGTGAAGACGGTAGCGAAGCCAGGCGCACGGATGTCATCACCAAGCCATGCGTGAAATTCTTCGGCGCGTGTCCCATGCCCCTCCTGATGTAGACGAGGCTAGCGTATTAGAAGAGCCTCGAAGCGAATTTTGCGGAGCTCACCGATGACGTGGAGGTGGTCTAGCATGCAGCCAACCAGGATTACACTCTCATCTTCAAAAGCGCGCTGGTGGCCAACAATTTCCAGAAGCTTGCCAACCAGGCGGGCGTCAAGTGGCGGGACTACCACGACGGCAAGACGTACGGAGTCCGTGCCAGGGTAGATCTGCCTTTCAACGTACGCTTGAAGAAGCGCGTTTTCGCGAAGCTCTGGCCGTTTGTCTATAACCCGTCTTCGGCGCACATGGTTTGACAATTTGCACATCGTGTTGGGGTTGAACAAAAGATATCCTACATATCACGGTCGACGATGCGTGGGAACTTGCTCGCGCAATTTAGATTTTCATCATATATTGGGGCGTGTCTGAGGACATTCAGCTCATCTTCAAGTCGGCGCGGGTCAATGTGGCAGCGGAGTCCTCTGCAGATCATGTGGTGGTTGCTGGATATTGGCATGCCGAATTGCAGGCCGATGGTGCGAGCATCTACTCCTACGACGATGACTTCTCTCTTGAACCCGTTCCCCTTGGAGGCTGACGCAGGTCATCCAGGTTTTTTTTGCAAAAAAAACAGGCAAGTACTCAGCCGGTAGGTCTGCAGCAACCGTGTACAGGACAACCGAGCCACGTTTCCAGAGGTAGTTCTAGCTCCTCCTGATCCTCTTCTTCCAGCGGGCCTGCTGAGGATCATCCAGAGGCTCCTGATCGTTTGTTCCCTGATGGACCTTTCTGTCTGGTTTAGTGGAACTCTCAGGCTTTCTTGGGATCGCTACTAGATGAACAACATCGCACACAGCGGAAGCGTTATGGCTTCCAACAACTTATAGCGAAACGTGATCTTGTCTGTATACAGGACATGCAGGTCGTGGCATCAGCACTTTTTCTCGGAAGCGCGCAACTCATCCGAGTTGGGGCTAGCTCTGCAATGGCACGAACTCTGGAGGCCTTCGTGGGCGCTTCTAAAGAAGCTTCTCAGCCAGTTTCACCACATTGCCGTTCGGGACGTCCTCCATAGGCGCGCTCTTGCTTGCACCCTCTTTTCAGATGTCTTCAGGTCGTCAACTTGCATGTTGGCCCCGCGCTGCCAGAAACGATCGTCAACTAACAATTCTCCAGGGTTGCTCGCGCTTGGGGCCCGAGGCAGAAAGCGAGCTGCTTCGGCGCGGGCGATTTCACTTACCTCGAAGGTATCACGGCATGTCCCTGCCCATCGCCCTGCAGTAGTTGCCTCGCGCACGCTTCCGCTTCTCACTGGGCCGATGCAAGCGCGCGTCGCGCGTGGGATGCCGAAAGCGCATGACATATCGGATGCCCGCCCTGCCAGAGTTTGCACAGACGTACCGTCCGTCGACTTGTCCGATGTCTCGCCCACCAGCGGTGCTATCCGGGATGCCTAGCGGACACAGCACCAGTGACCGCACTGCTGCCACTCTCGGCGCGCAGCCCTCCGAGAGAGGGGCCAGGGCACTCCGACCCCCCCCCGGGTGGATCTGCAGGCATCCGAGGCTCTATGATGCTGTCGAAGAGCTGGTCGCACGCAATGAGTTGGGCCCTCACCCGACCGCTCGCGTTCTTCAGTCGGGAACTGGAACGTATGCATTACCGGTGGCGGGCTGTGTGTGAATCCCCGGATTTTTTTCGTCGAGGGTCGGGGGCGACGTCGGGGTGGCGTGGTGTATAACTATGTTTTTCCCGCTTCCCCATGGAAGCCACAAAACATGTATGCACCAGGATGCCGTATACACCAGAATCCGCTGTCTTGCGCGAATATCAGTGCGGGACCGGACAAAGGCATCGGTGTATAGAGTTCGGTTCCCTATTCAGGTGTCTTCAGCCTGCTGCTGCCTCGGTTCGCCATCTTGTCGAGCAGACTCGCGCCACCGCGGTCGCCGAGAAGATTGCGTGCAGTTTGAAGCTCATTCGTCGTCGGCACGCTCGCATTGAACCTCGCGCGCAATGCTGTTCGAGCCGACCCAGGGCTTGCGCAGTTCATTGCCCTAGAGGTTATTGGAGTGGACTAACTTGGCGGGAATGCGCAATCACGGCCAAAATGTCATGAGGGAAAGCCTTAAGAAGGAGGTTGAATTTGAAGGCGCTGAGCACCTCTCTAATCGTGATAATCACGCTCAGCGCGCCAAGCACCCGTCACTTGCCCGGGCCCGCTCGGGCAAACAAGTACTTCTGATGGCAGCTTTGAATCCTCCCGGCCAGGTACATGTTGACCCCGATGTGGCAGTTTAGTCGCTCGAGGAGCACGGGGGTGGAGTCCCGATGTGGAGGAGCCCCCGGGGGTGTGAGCGCGGATCTGTTTTATGCCCTGCCATGCTTGACCTGATCAACCCCATCGGTGCCGACGCTTCCCAGTTCCATGCTGCCGAGAACACTAGATACCCCTGGATGGCAACTCATGACAGTTCCCTGGACCTAATGAAAACTCTCGGAGAGCTGCCTGCCCAGGCGCAGACACGTCCTGCCTCTCTGTGCACGGCGATGTTGTGGGGAGGAGGTAGCTCGTCCTCTGCGCGACGCTTACTGGAGGATGACGATTAATAAATGGCCGGGGGTCGTGTTCACGCGGCGGCGCCCGGGATGACGATTAGGGAAAACCGGCCGCGGGCTGGAAAGCTATTCGTTCAAGTCGTCCTCCTCCAGTCAGAAACTTGTACAGAGATAGCAGAAAATTATTTTTTAAGCGCCCCCCCCCCCCCCCATTTTTTAAGAAACGTCATCCCGCACTACGTGCGCGTTTTGGGCAGGGGCGGCCTCGACTGGTCTCCCAACTTTGCCAGGCGCGCGGCGCTGCCGAAAAAAAGGAGGCGCCGAGGAGGCCGGCTCGGCCGAGGGGGGCCCTGCCGAGCTCGCCCCCCTTGCCCTTGTTTTCAGCGCGGAGAACCGGCTGGCTTCGGCGATGATATCAGGAGGGGGAAAAAAACACACAGACACAATTGATCGTCGATCCCCCCGAAAATATGGCAAAACATGGGAAGTGGTGGGGAAGACAGAAGCCCAGCATATACATAGAAACATGTGGGGAATCTTTTTATTTGTGTGTATTTATTTGTGTGTCCTGGGGCCCCCTCATGAGAGCCGGGCTGATCCGCCGCGCTTCTGCCGACGCGGCGGGCCCCGTCCAGCGAGGGGTGATGCGAGGGCGTCGGCCGCTCGAAGACAGCCTGGAGGGTGGCGCGGAGCTGGTCTGCGGGGGGGAGCTCCTGGGGCACGAGCTCACCGGGGCCGCGCTTCACGACCTGGCGGCTTCGTTCCCGAGCGCGTCTCAGCCCTGGATGTTTGTTATCCTGGAGACGTTCTGATTTCTCGGGTTCGTTATTGAGGCCATCGGAAAGCTTCATGCTAACGTTCGGTACCGCCACCAGCTGAAGGGTATCCAGATCTTCAGGTTCCTCGCGGAGCGTGGAATGAAGCGGGGTTGCCTGATGTCTGGTGCGTTCCTTGCCTTGGCCCTGCATCCGCTGTTGGTCCAGATGAGGAGGCGTGGTCTCAATACATCAGCGCCCTTGTCTGCTTGCGCCGACGATTTGGCGGCGGCGGCAGATCCCTTTTCAGGCGCTTCTTGTCATTGCCCGCGAGATCTGTCTCGCGAGCAATTGCACCGGCCTCGTTCTTAACGTCGACAAGTGCGTGATGTTCCTCCTGGGCCCCATCTTGGTTCCCGAGGCTCTGCAGCGCCTCAAATAGTGGAAGGTCAATGCTCAGCTCTTCAGATTCGTCGTGACGGTCAAAGATTTTAGGATTATGGGCGGCCTCGAGGGGCCAGCGCTCCCTTGGAAAAATGCAGCTATGCAAAAATGTGCCGGCGAGCTCCTCGTCGCAAACGAAAGAGGGGGCGGTTTCGCGCGGCGTATCGTCGCGCGCAACCGGCGTGCCTTACCAGTTACAGGATATGTTGCACAGCGCCACTCCCCGGCGGACTTTGCCCTCCGCGCGGAGGCAGAGCGTCGCCAGCTGTGCGCGCGGGCGCCGAAAAACTCCGTGCCGCCCAAGCTCTTTGTTCGAGACCGTTTCTTTCTTGCTTGGGGCATGACGGGCGTCATGGCCCCCACTTCCCCCCACCCATGACATAACGCTCCCCCCCCCAGTGCGCTCCGGGCAAGGCGCCGTGCGTTTTGGGATCCGCGTAGAAATCCGCATAGGAGTCTGGTCCGCAGTCGTCGTCGTCGTCGTCGTCGTCGTCGTCGTCGTCGTCGTCGTCGTCGTCGTCGTCGTCGTCGTCGTCGTCGTCTTCGCTCGTGGCTTGTGGCTCGTCGCTCATAGTAGTCGTCGTGCGCGCGGACGCGGCTGAAGCCTGTTTTTTTTTATTCCGGGCCGATCACGGCAATCATCTAGGTGGGGGTGGAGGGGGTCGATGTCGTCACGTTTCGCGCCGGCGGCGTCTGGGAATGCAGAGGAATGCCGGAGGACGGGTAGCGCCAGCATGTAGGTTGCGATTTGCACCACAACGCTTGTGTACACCACAGTGCCTGCGTGCACCACAGCGCCTGTGTACACCGCACCGCCTATGTACACCACAGCAGCCGCGTGCAACACAGCGTCAGTTTGTGCCACCGTGCCTGCGGGCACAACAGCTCTCGTGCACACCACAGCGCTTGCGTACACCACATCAGGCGTGTGCATCACATCACCAGTGTACACCACAATGCGTGAGCGCCTGTGTGCACCACAGCAACCGTGCGCAATTCAGGACCATTGTTGCATGTAGAATGTTAAAACGAATCCTTATGGCAAAATGGAGCGCTTGTGGATCCCACAGGAAACAATACAAACTAATCCTTATGGACAACGGAGCGCCGCTGGAATCGACGAATCCTCCCACGTCCGCCCGCATTACCCTAACTCCTCCCATCTGCGTCCAGGAGGCTCGAGCTAAATTCGCCGTCCGAGAACCAAGTGGGCCGATTCAATAGACCATTCTGCGGTGCGCGCTGAGATGCGCACGTGCGCTGTAGCGCCAACCCGCACGACAGGGGGGAGGAGGAGGAGGAGGAGGAGGAGGTGGTGGAGGTGGAGGAAGAGCGACGAGGGACAAATGCGCATTCGATTAACCGCATGCCGATGATAATAAAGGGACCCCCCCTTCAGTGTTTAGAGTTGATTATCGTCGCCCTATACAAAATTCAAATTGGGCGGCGAGCGCTGAGGCCGAACTTCATTATCACCTCGAAACGCTATGTTGAGATAGCAACATCAAGCGATGTTGCTATCCCCGCGCGCGCCTGAACTTTTTTATCTCTGGGGTTGATTATCCATGGAAAGGGGAGCACATGAGCTACCCTACGTGAGCACTTTAAAAAATCAATTTTCATAAAGCGTTTGTAAATTAAAATTGATATATTTGGAACTTTCCATTTTTCCGTTATTCTTCTCTTCTTATTATTATTCGATTTTCCTCTTCTGCTTTTATATTTCTATATGTCCTCACGCTCGCCTGAATTTTTTATCCCTGGGGTTGATTATCCATGGAAAATGAAGCACGTGAGCTACCCTACACGAGCACTTAAACAAATCAATTTTCATAAAGCGTTTGTAAATGAAAATTGATAGATTTGGAACTTTGGATGTTTCCTTTCTTCGTCCTCTTCTTATTATCCTCTTCTTCTTCTTTCTTATTATTCTTCTAGTGTATTCTTCTTCTTTTATATTTCTCTCAGTCCCCACGCTCGCCTGCACTTTTTTATCTCTGGGGTTGATTATCCATGGAATTTGAGGCACATGAGCTACCCTACACGAGCACTTACAAAAAAAAACAATTTTCATAAAGCGCTTATAAATAAAATCTAATAGATTTGAAACTCGAGATTTTTTCTTCTCTTCGTCCTTCTCCTCCTCCTATCATTTCTTTTTTTTTATTATTATTATTATTATTTTTATTTTTCTTTTATATATATAGCTTCCTCCATTCCAGCGAGATAAGCCATTGTTGAGGATATGTCTATGAAAACTAAACGCCAAGGATGTCTCAAAACGTGCTCGGCTTGGTCTCCTCTTGATCATCTCTTACTTCGAGATTATGCTGAGGTCTGCTGGGCTACTTTTATTATCTCTCCCTGAACCCCGAACTTTATTATCCCCTAGTGTTTATTCTCACGGGCATGAGGTTATCTGCACTTTCCTGGCGTGGCGTCCGGTTGTCCGCAGCAGATCCTCCCGGACATGCTCCTTCTGTTTGTCCTAGGCACGCAGGCATTGTGGTGTACACCAGCGCTGCGTTGCATGCTGGTGTTGTGGTGTAGACGCGCGCTGTGGCGTGCACAGGCGCTGCGGTGCACGCAAGCACTGTGGTGTACACAGGCGCTGTGTTGCACATGGTAGCTGCGGTGTACACATGTACACGGGCGCTGTAGTGTACGCAAGCACTGCGGTATACACAGGCGCTGCGCTGCACACGGTTGTTGCGGTGTACGCAGGCGCTGTGGTATACACGCGCGCTGTGGTGCACGCGAGCGTTGTGGCGTACACAGGCGCAGTGGGGCATATCGCCACCTACATGCTGCTCGCGCCGTCGTCGTCGTCGTCGTCGTCGCTCGTCGTTCGTCGCGTCGCGCGCGCGGGCGTGGCTGCGCTGCCGGAGCCACAAAAGGGGGGGGGGGCGTTACGTCATACCCCCCCTTCGCCCCCCCCCCCCCCCATGACGCCCGTCATCGCCGAACATAAAGAAACGCTCTTCGCCGTACAGGTGTTGAACACCCTGGGAACGCTTGGGACCTCTACTTGGTCAGTCGTGCATCAATGCCCAGATTTGCCATTGGTCCTGCTTTCTTTGTGCAGCTGATGAGAGAGTTCCAGGGTCTAATTGATTCAGATATGTACCTGGTCACCTACAGGTATTCTGCTTTCTTCAGGTCCTCCAGTGTTGTTCAGCTTTGTCACGTACATCGTTGCACGTCTATGCTCGGAATGTACCTCGCAATTTTGAGCCTAAACTTCGCCAGCGATGGCCTACTAGACATTTGAGCGCAAACGCAACTTATCCGTCGGTATGCTTCCTATGATTCCTTCGCGTTCGGAAGCTCGCTCCGTTCGTCATGACTTCCAATGTGGACAGACTGATCAGCATATTGACTATTGCCTCTAGCTCTTGTAAGTGGCATATCTATCCGATCACGGCCTTACTTAAGTCCTTGTGCAATGTGTGGAACACTATTTGAAGATATCTCCAGGGAGCAACCAATTGCAGATATGGTTGTCCAGCTGTGGGTTGCGATTGTTTCGTTCACTATACTGCTTGTCCTGCTGCTCTGTCTTTTTGATCCACCTGTTTCCTCAGACACTCCGCGGTTATGGTTATGATTCATTCGTGAGCCTCCTCCCTCACCATGACGACCCCTCCTGTTCTAGTTCGTTTGTCTCGTTCTTCATCGCTCCTGTTCTGCTCCACTCCTCTTCTGAAGCCATTCGCTCCTGTGCCGCCCGCCCTGACATCGCGTCCATGCATGGCCGCCTGCGCTTCGCTTTCAAGCGGGCCCCGCGGTTCGCCCAGCTCGCGCAGTAGCGGAGGCACATAGGGGACATCATTCAGCGGTGGGGCTTCCCTCCTCTTCCTCCTCCTCCTCCTCCTCCTTCTCCTCTTCCTCCTCCTCCTCCTCCTCCTCCTCCTCCTCCTCCTCCTCCTCCTCCTCCTCCTCCTCCTCCTCCTCCTCCTCCTCCTCCCCTCCTCCTCCCCTCCTCCTCCTCCTCCTCCTCCCCCTCCTCCTCCTCCTCCCCCCCCCCTGGCAGGCTCGGAGGACTCTCCGGGGGACCCCTACGCGCTGCTCTCGCGCCTCCACGACTGGCGCGCCAAGGGGCGCATCCCCGCCGCGTGGCTGCAGCACGCCGCGGCCCCGGCCGCCCGCTCGCCCTGTCGCCCTCCCCAGCCGCCGCCGTCGGCGCCGTCGGCGGCCGCGGTCGTCACCGCCATCGGCGAAGTCGCGCCGTCGTCGACGGCGGCCGCCGACGCCGCCGTTGTCGTCGACGGCGGGCGGCGGCGTCGGCCGTCGCCGAGTGTCGACGCGACCCTCACCCGTCGTCACGGTCGCGCCCGGCCTCGGTCTGCCTCCTCGATGCCCCCCTCGCTGTTTTCAGCGTTTCCCCCCCCCAGGAGTCGTCGCAGTCGGGTCGGGCCCCCTGTGTGCCTTTTCGCCACCGATGTGTCGTGGCAAGCGAGCCAACCAGGCCAGGCTTATCTCATGATGCCGACCCCCAGCGGCCTGGGCCCGTCCACCTGGCCGGCTTTTCGCCCCGAGTCGTTTCTTGATGGCCCCGAGGGCCGTCGAGTGTTCCCGGAGGCCGAAAATGACACAACCCTGCCAGACAGACGTGCGTATCTGTGAGCAGCGCGTTCTCCTATGGAGTTGCTGCGTCTCAGATGCCTCAACCAGTATCCAAACATGGTGTTCGGGGACGCTGTGTTTTGCAGCGCTTTCTGTATCACATTCGATACGTTTAGATATGTTTAGATATGCTCTCGGAGGTGGATGGACCTCTTACCCTGACACGTCGATTAAGGAAGTGGTCGTTTTCGGTTCGTGAGAGGGCGTCGCGGCCGTCATTTCTGCGGGCCCAGGTCCGTCGGTTTCGGTCCCAGGCCGCACTAAGCGGAGGTTTGCTAAAGGGAGGTTTGTCCACCGCCGATGTTCTGGATTTGGGATATGTTGATCTCACTCGAAGGGAGCACTGCCCCGAGCGCGGCGCTGGTCGCGATCTCGGGCGCGCTGTGCTGCTCGGCGGCCAGCCATGGGCGGGAAAGAGGAGGGGGAGGAGGAGGAGGAGGAGGAGGAGGAGGAGGAGGAGGAGGAGGAGGAAGAGGAGGAACGAGGAGGAGACGGAGGAGGAGGAGACGGAGGAGGGAGGAGGAGGAGGAGGAGGAGGAGGAGGAGGAGGGGGAGGAGGAGGAGGAGGAGACGGGAGGAGGAGGAGAGGAGGAGGAGGAGGGGAGGAGGAGAGGGAGAGGAGGGGAGGAGGAGGAGGAGGAGGAGAGGAGGAGGAGGAGGAGGACGAAGGAGGAGGAGGAGGAGGAGGAGGAGGAGGAGGAGAAGACGGAGGAGGAGGAGACGGAGGAGGATGTGTCCTAGATCCTGGCCCTGTTGAGGCGCCTGGCCGCCCAGGAGCTCCCCGCCGCGCCTCTGTCCCTGGCCACTGCGGGGGCCCCCCGGGGACGGCCGGCGCCGCCCGTGGGCCGCCCGCCGTCGGAGGCCCGCCGAACTTCGGCCGCTTCGGCCGCTGCGGCAGGGCGTCGGCCCCCCTTCGCCGCCCCTCGGCGGCGGCCCCATCGGGGTGGGCACGAGCGGGCAGCATAGCCGGCTCAAAATCAAAAGAGGCATCCCAGACCCCCTCGAGTAATGAAAAAATCATGACGGGAGGTTTTTCCTACTTTTCGGCCTCTGGGGGCCCTCACCGGGCCTCGGGATCGTCAAAAAACGACTCAGGATGCAAAGCCGGTCATGGGGAAAGGGTCGGGACCACTGGAGGTCGACGTAATGAAAAAATCATTACGTCGGGGGTCAGGCATCATAGCCTCATCAGTCTAGATAGATCCACTCACGGATCCGCTGCGATGTATTTCCATTGGATTCATTCCATGCGTAGCGTGCTCACCCCTCGAGCGATGAAACAATCACGACGGGGGGGGTTCCACCAGTTTGGGCCTCTGGGGGCCCTTCCCCGCCCTCGGGACCGTCAGAGAACGATTCAGGACGATTCAGGACTAGAAGCCGACCCCCTCGAGCGATGACAAAATCACGACGGGGGGGTTTTCACCAGTTTCGGCCTCTGGGGGCCTTTCTCCGCCCTCGGGACCGGCAGAGAACGACGCAGGACGAGAAGCCGGTCCCAGAGAATGGGTCCAGGCCGCTGGGGGTCGACGTCATGAAAATTCGTGACATCGGGGGTCTGGGACGATAGGGGCGAATAGTCCAGGGGCGGGCATTACGCGTATTCGCCTGGTGGCCTTTTCGAAGACAAAGACCATCGGCGCACCTGAATACGTGTATTGCTCTCCCCGGGGCTATTCGCCCATACATCGTCGCCTCCCAGCCCAGGGCTGGGAGACGAGGAGGGAGGAGGAAGCAGGGCGTCCAGAAGTGAGAGGAGGACACCCGTCAGACATCTGAAGAACACGCGCAAATGTTCATGGACTCCAGATTTCGCTTCAGAAAATCAAGAATTTGGACTGGGTCCTGGGCGTGTTCTAGGAGTTTCTTTATCGTAGAATTGTCGTATCTCTGGACCCTGACTGCTGTTGAAGAAAACGTTTGGGGAGACGGCCATTTTTCTCAGCTTCAAGTCTTCCGAACTCTAAGCAGCAGAGTAGCAGATATCCAGCTTCGGATAGCCTGGAGTCGGTATGCTGTAGCATTTTTTGGTCTAGCTGCCGACGGAAAGTCTTGCAACCGTGCCCGGGCTGTGGGTTATACGCCTTTAATTTATTCGTTGGGACCTGGTGGGAGGCCTTTCGGGGGCCTCTTGGAGGCAGTTTTGTTTTGGGCCTCTTGGGGGCCTCTTGGGACCTCTTGAGCGCCTCTTGGGGGCCTCTTGGGCGCCTCTTGGAGCCTCGTGGGCGCCTCTTGGGGCGTCCTGGGGGGGGGGCCTCTTGGGGCGGAGGGCTCGGATGTTCGGTTCGAGTTCCCTCTCTTGGGCCGCCTTGGGGCCCTGGCGAGCCGTCTTGGGCACCTCTTGGGCCGGTTCGGGGCGCTCTTTGGCCGTCTCGGGGCCCTCTTGGAGGCCTCTTGGGCCGTTTCGGGGTGCTCTCGGGTCTTTCTGGGCCGCCTCGGAGCGTCGGAAAGCCGAACAGGCGAGCACGATCTCCGTGGCCATTTTTTTGCTCAAGCCGAGAGTCCTCCCGAGGCAAGCAGGCCACGCGCCCTGCATACACGGGCACCGAGCGACAAAGCAGCCCCGATGGCGGCCTCCTCCAGGGCCGCGTCGATCGCGCTCTTCGCCCTGGCGCTGCTGTGCCAGCCGTGTGCCGCCGCCGACGCCGACTGCCAGGCCGAGGAGCGGGAAGACGAGGCGGCGCTGCTGCAGGCCGAGTCTGCCGCCCGCCGCTCCGCCGCCCGCCAGGCGCAGGCCGCCAACGGCACCGGCGAGGCCGTGAGCGGCGCGGCGTCGCAGAAGTGCGGCGTCATCTACATCGCGAACAGCTGGACGTGCTGCCTGGACGCCCACGGCAACGGGATCGGCGCCGCCCCGGGCAGCACCTGCTGCCTATCCCCGGTCACCGGGGGCGTCCTCGCCTGCGGGGCGGGCAGCGTCTGCAACCCGAACTCGGGCCTCTGCTTCGCGCCGGGCTCGCAGGTCTGTGGCGCCGTCGCCTGCGCTCCCGGCACCGAGTGCGTCGCGGACGGCGTCTGCGTCACGCCGGGCACGACGGACAACCAGCAGCTGTGCGGCGCCATATTCATCGCGGACAGCTGGACGTGCTGCCTGGACGCCCACGGCAACGGGATCGGCGCCGCCCCGGGCAGCACCTGCTGCCTGTCCCCGCGCACGGGGGGCGTCCTCGCCTGCGGGGCCGGCAGCGTCTGCAACCCGAGTTCGGGCCTCTGCTTCGCGCCAGGCTCGTCGCTCTGTGGCGACGTCGCCTGCGCTCCCGGCACGGTGTGTACCGATCAGAACACCGGCATCTGCGTCGTGCCGGGCACGGCGGGCACGGCGGGCCCGACCGACAGTGCCGGCTCGGAGGTCGATGACAGCACCGCCGGCTCGGAAGCCGACAACAGCACCAACGGCACCGCTGAGTGAGCCTTGCTCGCCCACCGCTCCGCAGGTGTCAGCACGGACCGCCAGTAGCAGGCCGGCAGCAACACCGGCGGTGCCGCCGAGGCCGCGCTTGCCGTGCTGCCTGGAGGCCCTCGGCGGCGCTGGGCAGCATCTGCCGCCCATCCCCGCGCTTCGCGCCGCCGAGGGGCCGCTGGCCGGCCAGATCGTGCCGCCGCGGGCCTCCTCGTGGGGTCTCGGCCGCGGGCGCGCCGCGCAAAGTCGCGGAGGGGCGCGCCGGGCCTCCTCGCAGGCGTCGCGAGCTCCGCGCCGGCGCCGGGCGGGCGCGGAGCTCGTGGCCCGTCTGTCGGAGGATGTCTGCAGTTTTGGCCACATATTTCGCAGCCCTTGGTACCCTTCCACGCCTCAACGTGCAGCAGGCGCGGTGGCGGATATCTTCAGAATTTAAGCCTGCGCGCAAAGGTGTCGCTTGACGAAGTGGCGCTCGCTCAGGCCTAGGGTCTGCTTGCCCTCGTATGCACGCTTTTGATTTGTTTCGTCTGCACAGGTTTTCGGCCTAGCTTGATCATAAACAAGAATCGGTCCAGCCGTTACCCCCTCCGTCGGCACCGCAGCAAAGTGCAAGAGCCTGTGTACTCAGTGGACGCCATGCGCATCATGAAGCTGTCAGCCAAGTTGTGTTGTGACCGTTTGTGGTCCTAGCCAGGGCACGGATTGAAGCAGAATATCAGTATGCAGTTTTTCATCTCATGTGAGGCTGCAGTAGTGGTGGTAAATGTATGGATGCAGGGAGGTAGGAGAAGGAGGAAGAGGAGGAGGAGGAGGAGGAGGAGGAGGAGGGAGGAGGAGGAGGAGGAGGAGGAGGAGGAGGAGGAGGAAGGAGGAGGAGGAGGAGGAGGAGGAGGAGAGGAGGAGGAGGAGGAGGAGGAGAGGAGGGAGGAAGGGAAGGGAGGAAGGGAGGGAGGGAGGGAGGGAGGGAGGGAGGAGGAGGCGGAGGAGGGGGAGGAGGAGCAAGAGGAAAAGGGAGGATGGAGGAGGGAGGAGGAGGAGGAGGAGGGAGGAGGAGGAGGAGGAGGAGGGGAGGAGGAGGAGGAGGAGGAGGAGGAGGAGGAGGAGGGGGGGTCAAACGTGATCCGCCCTGGGTCTGGACCCTGACTGCTGTTGAAGAAAACGTTTGGAGAGACGGCCATTTTCTTAGCTTCAAATCTTCCGAACTCTAAGCAGCAGAGTAGCAGATATCCAGCTTCGGATAGCCTGGAGTCGGTATGCTGTAGCATTTTTTTGTATCTAGCTGCCGACGGAAAGTCTCGCAACCGTGCCCGGGCTGTGGGTTATAATTACGCCTTTTGCATGTTCGTTGGGGCCTGGTGGGAGGCCTTTCGGGGGCCTCTTGGAGGCAGTTTTGTTTTGGGCCTCTTGGGGGCCTCTTGGGACCTCTTGAGGGCCTCTTGGGGGCCTCTTGGAGCCTCGTGGGCGCCTCTTGGGGCGTCCCAGGGGGGGGGTGGGGGGGGGCTCTTGGGGCGGAGAGCTCGGATTTTCGGTTCGAGTTCCCTCTCTTGGGCCGCCTTGGGGCCCTGGCGGGCCGTCTTGGGCGCCTCTTGGGCCGGTTCGGGGCGCTCTTTGGCTGTCTCGGGGCCCTCTTGGGGGCCTCTTGGGCCGTTCCGGGGTGCTCTCGGGTCTTTCTGGGCCGCCTCGGAGCGTCGGAAAGCCGAACAGGCGAGCACGATCTCCGTGGCCATTTTTTTGCTCAAGCCGAGAGTCCCCCCGAGGCAAGCAGGCCACGCGCCCTGCAGACACGGGCACCGAGCGACAAAGCAGCCCCGATGGCGGCCTCCTCCAGGGCCGCGTCGATCGCGCTCTTCGCCCTGGCGCTGCTGTGCCAGCCGTGTGCCGCCGCCGACGCCGACTGCCAGGCCGAGGAGCGGGAAGACGAGGCGGCGCTGCTGCAGGCCGAGTCTGCCGCCCGCCGCTCCGCCGCCCGCCAGGCGCAGGCCGCCAACGGCACCGGCGAGGCCGTGAGCGGCGCGGCGTCGCAGAAGTGCGGCGTCATCTACATCGCGAACAGCTGGACGTGCTGCCTGGACGCCCACGGCAACGGGATCGGCGCCGCCCCGGGCAGCACCTGCTGCCTGTCCCCGCGCACGGGGGGCGTCCTCGCCTGCGGGGCGGGCAGCGTCTGCAACCCGAACTCGGGCCTCTGCTTCGCGCCGGGCTCGCAGGTCTGTGGCGCCGTCGCCTGCGCTCCCGGCACCGAGTGCGTCGCGGACGGCGTCTGCGTCACGCCGGGCACGACGGACAACCAGCAGCTGTGCGGCGCCATATTCATCGCGGACAGCTGGACGTGCTGCCTGGACGCCCACGGCAACGGGATCGGCGCCGCCCCGGGCAGCACCTGCTGCCTGTCCCCGCGCACGGGGGGCGTCCTCGCCTGCGCGGCCGGCAGCGTCTGCAACCCGAGTTCGGGCCTCTGCTTCGCGCCAGGCTCGTCGCTCTGTGGCGACGTCGCCTGCGCTCCCGGCACGGTGTGTACCGATCAGAACACCGGCATCTGCGTCGTGCCGGGCACGGCGGGCACGGCGGGCCCGACCGACAGTGCCGGCTCGGAGGTCGATCACAGCACCGCCGGCTCGGAAGCCGACAACAGCACCAACGGCACCGCTGAGTGAGCCTTGTTCGCCCACCGCTCCGCAGGTGTCAGCACGGACCGCCAGTAGCAGGCTGGCAGCAACACCGGCGGTGCCGCCGAGGCCGCGCTGGCCGTGCTGCCTGGAGGCCCTCGGCGGCGCTGGGCAGCATCTGCCGCCCATCCCCGCGCTTCGCGCCGCCGAGGGGCCGCTGGCCCGCCAGATCGTGCCGCCGCGGGCCTCCTCGTGGGGTCTCGGCCGCGGGCGCGCCGCGCAAAGTCGCGGAGGGGCGCGCCGGGCCTCCTCGCAGGCGTCGCGAGCTCCGCGTCGGCGCCGGGCGGGCGCGGAGCTCGTGGCCCGTCTGTCGGAGGATGTCTGCAGTTTGGGCCACATATTTCGCCTGGGGCTTGACTCGTATCGCCTTGTAGAGGAGGATCAATGGAGAGGAAGCATGCTGCCAAATAATTTCCAGATGTCTAAAACATGGTAAACAACACATGTTTTAAACACGTAGAAGACATGTTTAAAACATGTTTAGAACATGTGTTTTACATGTTACATACATGTTAAATGCATGTTAAATTCAATGATCGGACTGTTAGGGTGTCCATTGTCGTGGCATCCACAAGTATCGCCCCACTCTTTAGGTTCCCTGCGCTGCCGTCGGCCCGGTATTCATCATCGGGAAAAGGCGAGATCGCCAAAGTCCTTCAGACACATAAGGAGCGTCAATGATTTTTGCCTCGTGAGGCCCTCGTATGAGGCCTCTTGGAAGCCTCTTGGAGCGTCCTGGAGGCCTCTTGAGCAGACTTGGGGCCATCGGCGTATTGGAGCGATCTTGGGCTGTCTTTGAGGCCTCTCGGCGGCCTGGGTGGGCGTCTTGGGCCGTCATGGATGCCTGTGAGAGCCTCAGGGAGTCGCCATGGCCGCCCATGGACCCTGCAGGAGTAGGGGTGGTGCAGTCGCCTGGGTGTGGCGCGGAGGGTGGGAGGTCCTTCAGAAGACTATAGAAACCTGCCAGGCAGCCCTTGGCACCCTTCAACGCCTCAACGTGCAGCATGCACGGTGGCGAATACTTTCAGAATCGGTCCAGCCGTTACCCCCTCCGCTGGCACCGCAGCAAAGTACAAGAGCCCGTGTACTCAGTGGACGCCATTCGCATCAAGAAGCAGTCAGCCAAGTTGTGTTGTGACCGTCTGTGGTTCTAGCCAGGGCACGGATTGAAGCAGAATGTCAGGATGCAGTTGTTCATCTCATGTGAGGCTGCCGTAGTGGTGGTAAATGTATGGATGCAGGGAGGTAGGAGAAGGAGGGAGAGCAGGAGGAGGAGGAGGAAAGGAGTGAGGAGGAGGAGGAGGAGGAGGAGGAGGAAGAGGACGAGAGGAGGGAGGGAGGGAGAGAGGAAGGGAGTGAGGGAGGGAAGGAGGGAGGGAGGGAGGAATAGGAGGAGGAGGAGGAGCAGGAGGAGGAGACGGAGGATGGAGGAGGAGGGAGAGGGGGCGTCAAACATGCTCCGCCCTGGGTCTGTCGAGCTCCTGGGATCCAGAGGGTCCCCTGCACCGGGCCAGCTTGTCTGCGGCGCCGTAGACAGGTGCTGGCTGGCTACAAGCGACCAGCATCCCCACGGGACATCGAAGAAATGAGTCAGGGGGAAGGGGAAGAGGACAGAGGAGAGGCGGGGTAGGAGCGCCCGAAAGAGGACGACGACGGAGGGAGTGAAGAGGAAGGCGCAGGAAGGGGGGGAAAGGAAACGAAGAGTGGAATCTGAAGGGGAGGAGGAGGAGGAGGAGGAGGAGGAGGGGAAGCAAGAGCAGGAGGCGGAGGAGGAGGAAGAGGCGGAGGAGGAGGAGGCGGAGGAGGAGGAGGCGGAGGAGGCACGACATGATGGGGTATGAAGAGTCCTCTTCATTCTCACCGCCTGTCGAGGCCTTCTCATTCGCCGATCCGCGCCGTAGTGGTAGTCGTTCCCCCTCCTTCTCTCGCTCTCCTCCTCCCCCATCTTCTCCCTGTGCTCCTCCTCTTCTTCCTCGTCCTCCTTCCCCAGCCTCCTCCGAAAGCCAACGACGACGACGGCGACGACGGCGGCGGCTGCGGCGGTGGCGCGACGGCGGCGGCGACGGCGGCGGCGCGACGGCGGCCGCGACGACGGCCTCGGCGCCGCTCGCCGAGGCCCTCTCCTCCGCCGAGGCGCACTGAGCGGAGGCCCGGCCGTCCGCCGTCGACTTTGCTTCGAGCCTGTTTGTTTTGGATTCAGGCAAGTTTACTTGCATGGCGTTCGCCCCCCCCCACCCCCCCCCCCGCCCCTCTTCAAGCGAATACTAGCGTGCAAGTGCCTTCCGACTTGCGTGATTTCCGCGCCCCCCCGAACGTGCAAGTCCTTTGCGGCTTGCTTCAGGCTCAGCCCCACCCCCCCGTCCATGCAGGTAAACTTGCCAGAGTCTAAAAAAAACAGGCTCTTCGTCGGAGCGTCAACGCACGCTCCGCTGCTCCGGCGGCGGCCGCAGATCCCAGACCCTCTCGGGGACAGAAGGAAGCATGACGGGAGGCGTGGCGCCACAATTCGGCCCCTGCAGGGGCCCTTGCCCGCCCTCGGGGCCGTCAGGCACCGACACGCCGGAGGAAGAGGCTGGTCCCGGGGAGCGGGTCGAGACCACGCCACGTCGGACGGGGCTGTAGGACGAGGATAACTCCGTTTCGGAGCGTTCTGGAACGCTCTCAGTGCGTTCCCCGGAACGCTCTGAGAAGGCCACGGCGCCCGATACGTCCTCCAGAGCGGCCGCATTACAGAGATGCTCGATGTCTCCTCACCCGACGTTATCCTCGTCACGGCGTCGTCTTAGTCGACGCCATGAGAAAAAAACAGAAATCACGACTCCGGGGGTCTGGGAAGGTAGGTTTTTAGCTGATGTTTGCTTACCGCGGCGAGGAGGACCTCCCGCAGGTTATAGCTAATGCCCTTTGGAGACCCGTCGGCCCCATCGCTCGGGGGGGGGGTTACACGCCACCGCCTGCTCCTCCAACCTCCTCCTCCTCCAACCTCCTCCTTCTGCTGCTCTTGTCATAGCTCGGAACTGTTTTTTTGTTTTTGCAACAAAATATCGGCGAGGACCATCGAGGAGCATGTTGGGTCATCTTGCGAGCAAAAATGCACGCACGACATCGAAACGTGCACAGGGAATGGGCGTCTGAGCGGTGGCGAGCCCTTTGTGCCTCCGCCCTCCTGCCTGGGGCCTGGCATCCTCCCGTTCCTCCCTCCGCCCGCATCACGTCACCGTTCCTCCCGTACCTGGGGCAAAAAGTTCGGGCCCTGCGGCGCAAGATACCCAATGGAGAGGGCATGGGTGGGCAGTAAAATTCGGACCGCCACATCACCACCCGCGCTAAAATCAGCACTGACTTCGGGGGCGGGGGGGATGATGAACTCCCTCCTCAAGTGTGTGAGTGTTGGAATGTTTTGTCTTCGTGTTGTCCTTCCCCTTCCCCCTCCACCAACCCCTCGTCGCACACTTGTCCTCCTCCTGCGAGATGACGGCACCGTCCCGAAAGATAGAAACCGCTGCTAACTAGCGTGAAGAAGTTGCACCGAGCATTGTGGAGGAAAGACAAGCGGTGGACCCGTCTGCCGACGTGTAGGAGGATTCCTTGTGCGCCTGGGTGTGAAAGCGACCTTCGTCGCTCATCCGGGCGCACATAGTCACCTTCTCCCTCCTCCCTCCTCCTCCTCCTCCTCCTCCTCCTCCTCCTCCTCCTCCTCCTCCTCCTCCTCCTCCTCCTCCTCCTCCTCACGGGCGATTCGACGTTGACCCCCTCATGCGGATGTCCTGTCCTGTCCTGTCCTGTCCTGTCCTGTCCCTTCGAGCCTTTCGAGCGCGGCCCAATGTCGCTCACGCGACGCGGCCGATGCCTCGGCGGCGTTGTGCCGCGGAGGCTGCGGTCTTTGCCGCACGGGGAGCGCAGCCCGACTGCTGCGCCCGCACACGGGGGAGGGGCCCAAGGGCCACACGAGGCCCAACCAGCCGCCAGCGGCCGGGGCGACGGACGGGGGCCCGAGGGACCGCCGAAAGGGCCAGAGAAAAGAAGAAGGGGGCCGGCCCCAGAGGAGGGAGAGGAAGAGGCTGCCTGGCCCGAGGAGGAGAGGGGGGCGACGCGGGGCGCGGCCAGAGACAGGGGCCGAGGCCAGGGAACGGGCGGGGCCCAGAAGAGAGGGGGAAGGAGGCAGCTTGGCCAGAGGGAGGGAGAGGGTCCCGCGAAAACTGGGATTCAAGATACCCCCGCCCCAGATGGAACAGCCGCCCGCCGAAGTGCAGCAGCATGGAGCGGGGGTGTCCTAGCAGAGGCGGCGGTGCCGCGGACCTCCTGGCCAGGACAGGGAGAGGGAGGGGGGGGAAGCCTCCTGGGCGAACGAGGAGGGGGGGAAGTCCTGGGTCCTGGCGAGGCCCGCACTACATGCGCTCGTCACTCGATGGTGAAGACACCTCCCCCCTCCTCCTGGAGGGGGACTCCCTGAAGGTGGTGTATTTGTCGTCGATGGTGGTGTAGTGGCTCGGGATGCTGGTGTATTTGTCCATGATGGTGTGGTTGCTGTTCATGATGGTGTTGTTGTCCGTGATGGAGTTGTTATTGTCCATTATGGTGTTGTTGTCCGTGCTGGTATTGTTGTCCATGATGGTGTTATTGTTGTTGTTGTTGTTGTTGTTGTTGTTGTTGTTGTTGTTGTCCATGATGGTGTTGTTGTTGTCCGTGGGGCAGTCTGTGTGGGTGTTGATGTCCGTGATGGTGTTGTTGCTGTCCGTGATGGCCGTGGACGTTTTCCCCGTAGGTATTGCGGCCATCCCCCACCGAGCTATCATTATCCTGTCCATGTAGTGCGAGATGAATGGGGCCATGTCATGGTGCTCACCTTGATACTCCAGTCCATGGTTCGTCGCCAGTATTTTTATTCGTATGCCGTTAGGGCTGATAGCTACGGTCCTGCAGGATGTCGGGTGACGTTCCAGGTGCTGCAACTGAGGTGTCTTCCAGGCCGTAATACCATTTGGGTTGATGGGCTCTGCTTCTGGATGGGCGACGATCATGGGGATCCGGAGGTTCTGCGAGAGGCTGGAGATCTCGATGATGTCCCTGAGGTCGTCGTTCATTACCGAGATGATGTCGTGGTCTTTTTGACCCATGCTCGGTACTCCCCATGGGTGGAGTGAGGTACGGTTGGATTCCGTCTTCCGCCCTTCTTCGTCGCCGTCTTCGGCGAACCACGTGGTTGTCGGAATGTACGCGTAGATACTCGCAATGATGCCCTCTTTCATGTTCGCATTTTGTTGGTTGGTTAGGCTCCTCGTAGTTGTCAGGTCCCGTCCCTGATGTAGGCTGATGTGGACGTAGTCAGTGACTCGCAAGCTGTAGATGCCCTGAGCGATCATGTGCTGAAAGATGTCGTTGTGCATCCCCGAGCCGTCATCTATTCGAGCAATAACCTGTCGCGTTGACGCGTTTGGGATATGGGGGTGCTGCACGGGTTGTCTGGTACGAAGTGGGGCGTA
>CAUYUJ010014931.1:360000-366886 GCA_963575745.1 Prorocentrum cordatum
AGGAGGAGGAGGAGGAGGCACGCGGAGCCGACGGCCGCGCGGGGGGGGCCCTGAATGGGCTTGGGGCCCGGGACCCGCGCGGCGGCCGCGGCGGTGGTGTGATTGTCCTCCCCCCCCCCTGGGCTGGTAAAGGGCTCCGGGCTTCGCACGGGCAGCTCCCCGAGTGGTCCGGGCTGGACTCAGCGGGCCCCGCGAGTCGCCCCAGCTGGCCCCAACAGGATCCCCTTTACCCAGATGTGCTCGCGCCGTAGAACGTTCTGGACGGAGGTCCTCCGTTTTTGTCTCGGCCCCCGGGGGCCCTGGCCAGGCCCCAGGGCCGTGCAGAAGGACCCCAGGATGTTCCTGCCAGTCTCGGGGGGAGGCGTCGGGTCGGGACCTCTTGGGGGGCCTGCGCGCCGAACAAGTCAGGACGTCGCCTGCGGCGTGGGGCGCCGTCCGGGGCCGTCTCCACACCTCCACCCTGGGGCGCGGAGCGCCCCGGGGGCGCCGCCGCAGGCGGCGCCAGGGTGCCGAGACCGCCCGGGACCACCTCGGGGGGCCAGTTGAGACCAGCGGGGGCCACCTGGGAGGGCTGTCCCCAGACATCCGCCGATACGGTCGGGGCGCTGAAGAAGGAAGCCTTTTCGTTGGGGAGGGGCTCCGTGCTCCTTGATTGTTTCGCAGCTTGCCTTAGGTGTCCTTAGGTTTTCGATCGGAAATCGCAGTTGAACTTATGGAAGATAGGGGCCTCGTTCCTTATTCAGGGTACCTTAGGTCAACGCCCCGACTGTATGATTTGTTTCATTCCGCGGCCCCAGGGGTCCAGGCCCCTTCCCTGGGGGCGGTTCTTCTCAGGGAAGCGGAGACGGGCAACAGCGGACGGGGTAACAGGAAATTGCCAGTGCGAGGCAAGAAACGTCCACTTTCTTGCAGTGCTGTGTTTTCGGCTTTCGCGATCAATTGCGGCACCTGCCACATGTTGTCTGCGTTGGAAATTGTCGGCGGCCGTACTGCAACTTTCCGCTGTTACCCGGTCTGTAGGGCTTGTCTGCAGTTTTTGTTCCGCCACTAGTTGCAGAACAAAAACGCAGTGCCGCTGTTCCGCGTCGCAGAAAAACCGCCGTGCAGTTTTCTGTCCCAGCCGTTGCAGTCTCTCCGCCTGGATCCCATGGTGGGTCTGATGATTCTTGCTCGGTTTAGTCTTCCCTGGTTTTCGTCCCGGATCCTTTTTTGGTGGCCCCCGGGCCCGATCATGGACCTTGGAGGCTGAAACCTAGGAGAAGCCGCCGGATGAAAAAGTCATCGTGTCCTCGGATATCTCAGTCTGTGCGCAGCCCGTAGCCTTGCCAACCCCCCCGGGGTCATGAATTCGCGGCAGGGCCGAGACTCGAAGAGACCCTCGCGGCGCCTCCGCTCCTGCAGGTTTGTAGGGGAAACGTAAGACTCGAGTACGCCGGAAGTTGGGTTTGCCAACGCTTCTTGACGAGCGCGTCCTGGAGTTTCACGGTCCAGTTTTCGCGGGATGTTTGCAGCGGGATGTCGCGTCGAATTTCAAATTGGGTCGCGTCATTTTCATGATGGCCCCGTCGGGCCAACACGAGTCCCCCGAACCCGACTCTGCACCAGCTGCCAACCAACACCCATGCCTATACGTCCCTCAGAATTCCTGGGTTTGCATTCTGGGGGGGGGGCTACAGTGGCGTGTGTTGTCGGATGGGGGCCCCGGTTCGAACGGGAGACCCCCCCTCGGGGTCCAACAATTCGCACCCCCGCATCGCCCTGCCCTTCCCAGTAACTAGGAGGAGGAGAAGGAGGACCACTGTAAATCCAAGAGTCATCAACGATGTTGGAATTCACCCTCCCTCCAAACTCCCTCTGCATAGGCTCCTACAAAGGCTCATTTCCATTAAGGGAACTGCCTCGTCGGAGGACAACCGTTTGAAGACTTTGAAGCACGCCAAAACATTGTTCTCGGGACTTCCACGCCACGGACTAACCTGACTGCTGCGTCACAACGATCTGGAATCGCGCCAGGAAGCCATTTTTGGGTCTTCAACACCGCGAATCAACATAACTGCTGTGCCCGCAAAATCCTGCATCCTTCCAAAACACTGTATCTGGTACGTGGACCATACAGTAGGAACCCGTTAAACTGTTGCAACTGTTTAAACGAATGTGCGCGGTGCTAAGACGAGAGCCACATTTTGAAAAGGATCCGGCCTCAATCCGTGAAGCTCATGCAAATTTGTAAAAAGAATGCGCGCGGCGCTGAGGCGGGAACCACATGTTGAAAACAACCCGCCCTCAATCCGTGAAACTCTTGCACATATATTAAACGATTGTGCACGTAGCTAATGCGAGAGCTACATTTGAGAACGACCCGCCCTCAATCCGTGAAGCGTTTGCAAGTTTGTAGAACGAATGTGCGCGGCGTTCAGGCGAGAGCCACAGTTTGAAAACCACCCGCCCTCAATCCTTGAAGATCTGGCAATTTTGTTGACGAATGTGCGCGGCGCGCAGGCGAGAGCCACATTTTGAAAACGACCCGCCCTCCATCTGCGAAGCTGTGACCACTTTCTAAGCTTTGGGGTCCTACATGGTGAGGGGATCTCAGGCGAACTGCCCGGCCCGCCCTAAAAACTGGCTTCGGGGTGCGACAGGGAGAAGTTGTTTCTGAGGGAAAGGAATGGAGGAGGAGGAGGAGGAGGAGAAGGGAGGAGGAGGAGGAGGAGGAGGAGCAGGAGGAGGAGGAGGGAAGAGGAGGAGGAGGAGGAGGAGGAGGAGGAAGAGGAGAAGCCTACGGGTTCCAGTGTGTGTGTGCGCGTGCCGCTCGATGGCCGAGTCTTGCGCCTCCCCTGCAGCGTGGTGCCCTCTCCCTCGCGGAGGGCCGACGGACATGGGGGGGGGCGGCGCCGCCTCGGAGCTCCGAGGGCCCGAGGGCTGCGCCGCCGGCGAGACGGGCGGCACCCAGCGTCAAGAACTCGTGCAGTTGGTTTTAGAACTGTTGGTTCTGGCATTGGCCGTTCTGAGCGCCAAAAACGCAGTTGCAGGTTTTCTGCCTTCACCTCGCCTCGTCCTGGGGCGCCGCCCGGCGCAGTCGGCGGCGCCGAGGCGCGGGCGCAGGGGGGCCCGGACCAACAGAAGCCCGCCCAACAGTAAAGCTTCCTGACAGCGAGGGTTCGAGGCTTTTTTTGTTGACGCTCGTCTTCTGATGTTCCAGCCTACGTTAGCCCTGGTCACGAAACAGAGCTTCGAGCACCAGAAACGTACCGAAACTCTATGGTTTTCACGTGTCGGGCCCTGGGGGACACTCGTTCGACACGGTTTCGACATTCTTTCGATGCTTTCCCGTGTGCTCGAAATTATTTTTGGGGTGTGGTCCTTAAGTGCGATGGGAACAACATAACGTTCGTCGAGGGTTCGAGGGTTCGCCAGCGAAACAGGCGGCACACAGCGAAGTCTCGGGTTCGAGGTTCGAGGGTTTGTGTTGACGCTTTCGTCGGCCTTCGGCCCGTTCCAGTCTCGGAACGCTCGCCAGCAGCTGCGCCTCGCCGAGGGCGTTTTCGGGGGTGCCCGGATCGTCCCGAACGGCCGCCGGAGCCCCGAGTTACGACCCCAAAGCGAAATTCCGCGGCGAGCGATGGGGGGGAAGTGAGAAGGAGAAGGCCTTCTCGGAAGGCGGCGGGACTTCTCAGAAGCCCGCGCGCCTTCTGAGAAACAAGTTCTCTGCGCCTTCGGGAAAGGCTTAGACAACTTAGCAGAAGGCCCGGTTGTTGAAAGATCTTATTA
Source organism: Prorocentrum cordatum (assembly GCA_963575745.1). Taxonomy (NCBI): domain Eukaryota; class Dinophyceae; order Prorocentrales; family Prorocentraceae; genus Prorocentrum; species Prorocentrum cordatum. Next base: position 363,769 of record CAUYUJ010014931.1, read on the forward strand.
TGTGCCAGGTCCGACTGTACCCATACCGCCACCCTTGCTTCGTTTTCCCAGCCTTGGACCTCCTGTGATGCCCTCGTCGCCACCGCGGGATTCGCCTCGAAGTCCTGGTCAGGACGAGCCCCAGGATAGGTACAGGGCCTTCCCTCGTTCGGGCCGGGCGAAAGGGGGGGATTGGGAAAGTGGGGGTTACGAAATTTGCTGCATGCAGCTGATTTCGGCCTCACCGAAGGGCCCATTCCTCGATACATGGGCGCCTCCCGGCGCCGGGAGGCGCCGTGAAAATCAGCTACGTGAGCTGATTCTCAAACCCCCCCTTTGCTATCCCCCCTTTCGCCCGACCCGACTCGTGTTCATGTCTTGTCTGCCTCCTGGGAGGCCCTCGTGGCCACCGCGGGATTCGCCTCGAGATCTTGGTCAGAGCGTGCCAGCGAGGGGTCGTGGGCGGAAAACTCGAGCAGCGGCGAAGCGTCGGGGCCTGCCCAGTGCCAGGCCCGCCAGCAGATCGTTCCGAGAGCCTGCCCGCGGTTTGCCCGACGGTGTGCTTTGAACACGTTCTGGCCGAGGGATGCCCATCAGCGTTCTGTCATGAGAGCCATGTGCTTGCGTAAGAGCACTCCTGTTCTCAGAACATGTCGCGGTAGGCCCACAGGAAGGCCGGGGGCGGTCGGCCCCTGCTTTTCTTTACACACTTAACAACAATAACAACAATAACAACAATAACAACAACAGCAACAACAATAACAACAACAACAACAACAATAACAACAACAACACCAACAACCACAACAACAACAACAACAACAACAAACAACAGGTTCGTCTCCGCAGCGTCTCTTGCCAGGCCCATGGGCTGCGACCCCGCGGACACGGGGCGCTTTTGTTCGCGGCGGCCCCGGGCGGAGCGCATCCGTGCGGCCGCGTATCCGCGGGACCGCGCCTCGGAGTTTTGGCCGCGAGGGCGCGGATACGGTTTCGTTTGCCGCCTGTGATAGGGGGGGATTTCCGCCCTCCTCCTCCTCCTGCTCCGCCGCCTCCTCCGCCTCCTCCTCCTCCGCCCCCTCCTCCTCCGCCGCCGCCTCCTCCGCCTCCTCCGCCTCCTCCTCCTCTCGAAGATCAAGCAGCAGCAGAAGCATGCGTCCTCGGAGATCAGCGCGGGCCTCTTGGACTGGTGCCGCACGAAGCCCCTTGAAATTACGTTGGTGCAGTTTTCTGCTAGCCTATCTCCCTCTTGTACTTACCAGTCGAGAGGCCATTCGCGCTCAGCAGCGGCTTCCATATCGAGAATGACTGTCGCAGGGACGACGATCACGGAGCCGCTTAGAAGTCTCCAAGTGGCACGGCGGGTGTGACGGTGTCCCGAGTCGATGTCCCGGAGCGTGACCCGACCTCCGCATTCTGCCCGGCATAGTGTTTGTCCGCGTCGATGTCCCGCAGTGCTCCCTTCCAACCTCGTGGTCGTAATCCTCTTTTGTCCTATCCTGCTCGTCCAGCCCACCCTTCCTTCCTTCCATCCATCCTTGGTCTCCCCCTCTCCCTCCTCTTCTGGTAGGCGTTTTGGCCGAGCCCGCCCTCGCGCGCCAGCTGGGGCATTGTCCGCGTGCTCGCCCACTTCCTTCTCGTCCAACTCCCCTCGGCTGGCTTTGTGGTGTTCTTGCTTTGTTGCCCGATTGATCTCTCTGTTTCCCTCTTCTTTTTTGGTGTTTCTCTCTCTCTCTCTCTCTTTCTTGGTTTGTTTTCTCTCTCTCTCTCGTGTTGTCTTTCTCTCCATCCCCCTGTATATATATGTATGTATATATATATATACACATGTATGCCTCGCTGTCTGTCTCCCTCTCTCTCTTTCTCCCTTCCCTTTGACTCGCACGCTCTACCTCTCGCATTCTCTATATCATCATTTCTGTTTCTATAGGTCACTACATTTTGTTTACCATCTCTCCATCTTTCCCTCGTTCTCACTCCCGCTCTTTTCCTTTCTCGGTCTCAGTGTTTGCTGTTATCTCTCTCTCTCTCTCGATTTCTCTTTGTTCTCTTCTGGAGCTGCTCTACTACTATTGTTTTTGCGACTACATTTTAAATCACAGACAGACTGCGAAAACTACGACTACTTCTACGACTAGGGCGCCGTATACTAATGTTACTGCTACTGAGATTGCTACTGCTACTGGTCCTACTACCAATGCCACCACTACTACTACTACTACTACTACTACTACTACTGCTGCTACTACTACTACTACTACTACTACCGCTACCTTTGCCACTACTTCTACTACTACTACTACTACTACTACTACTACTACTACTACTACTCTACTACTACTACTACTCTACTACTACTACTACTACTACTACTACTACTACTACTACTTCTACTACTACTACTACTACTACTACTACTACTTCTACTACTACTACTACCTACTACTACTACTATTACTACTACTACTACTACTACTACTACTACTACTGCTGGTACTACTACGGTTACGACTACGACTACGACTACTACTATTATTACTAGTACTACTATTACTACTACTACTACGACGACTACTACTACTACTACTACTACTACTACTACTACCACGTACTGCCTACTACTTACTAATACTACGACTCCTACTGCTACGACTTCCATGACTACCACCACTGGTATTACTACTACTACTACTACTACTACTACTACTACTACTACCACTGCTACTACGACTCGCGTTTTTTTCATTTTTACGACTATTACAACCACTACAAAGGGTATTGCTACTATCGCGACGGCGATCAGTACTGCTATGGATGCTATCACCATTGTTCCTAGCATTGCTGCTCATACTAATTGTACCACTTACGACTACCACTACGACTAGGACTACTACTACTACTACTACTACTACTACTACTCCTGCTACTACTATTACCACTACCACTACTATGACGTTTACTGGTACTACTGCTGCTCATAGTTCGTTGACTCGTATTATTACCGCTACTACTACTACTACTACTGCTACTACTACGACTACTACTATTACTACTACTACTACTACTACTACTACTACAACTACTACTACTACAACTACTAGTGCTACTAGTACTAGTACTAGTAGTAGTACTAGTACTA
>CAUYUJ010014932.1:0-2500 GCA_963575745.1 Prorocentrum cordatum
CATCCGCCTCCGCCTCCGCCTCCGCCTCCGCCTCCGCCTCCGCCTCCGCCTCCTCCGCCTCCTCCACCTCCTCCTCCTCCTCCTCCACCTCCTCCTCATACATCTAATGATACAGCACCGCGAGCGGCGAACGAGCTTCGAGGCTGTTCGGCGTCGGCTCTCGGCGGCTTTCCATGGGCGGCGAACGAGGGGGAAATAAGGAGGAGAAGGCCTTCTCAGAAGGCTCGGAAGCCCCCCCAGCCTTCTGAGAAGACTCCTGAGCCTGCCACTCCTCCTCCTCCTCCTCCTCCTCCTACTCCTCCTCCTCCTCCTCCTCTTCCTCCTCTACATCCTACTCTACATCCTCCTCCTCCTCCTCCTCCTCCTCCTCCTCCTCCTCCTCCTCCTCTCCTCCTCCCCCTCCTTTTCCTACTCCTCCCTCTCTCCTCCTCCTCCTCCTCCTCCTCCTCCTCCTTTTCCTCCTCCTCTTCGTCCTCACTTCCCACCCTCGCTCGCCGCCGATTCCAGCATCGAAGTGCTCTCTAACAGCTGCGCCTCACCAAGAGCGTTCCGGGGGGGGCCCAGGTCGTCCTGGGCGGCCGTCGAAGAGTCGAACATGCGGCCCGACAGCCAGCAAGGCAGCGTGCCTCACGAGCGGCGAACACATCCGTATCCGTGCCCTCGCGGTCTAGAGTTAGGTCGGGCATGTCCTCGTACAGGGGGATCTTGGACGCAAGATTAAACATAGTCGAACAATACCCCCCGAATTCTCGAAAATGGTAAAACAAATTGTCCCAACAAATCGCCCCACCTAAGTCTAGACTCCACCCTCGGATGCGTGGGCGCACGGGTAATTCCGTTCCACGCGGGGCATCCGCGCAAAGATGCCCCGTATCGGCGGTATCGCGGCCCCGTGGCCCGGCTCGCGAAGCCGCGGCTACGGTTGTGTTTTCCGCCCACGGGGCCAGGCCATGACACGGCGGTGAGAGGCACCAAAGCGACGAAGAGAAACCAGCATTTCGCGAGATGGCGTGGCGAGCCTAGGGGGGCAGGCCATGACACTGCGCTGAGGGGCAGCGCAGCGACGACGAGAACTGGTAGTCCGGTCAAAAAATCCGCACGGACCTCCGACAGTGCATGTTTATGCCGATTTGGGCTCTTAGAAAGGACGGAGGGGATGCGGCGAAATGACAATATAGGCTGCTGGCGAGCAACCGCGCTGGCGGCAACCAGTGGCTGGATGGGGCGAAGCACGGGCGAATGGGGGCCTGTGGCGGCAGCCAGCGTTCGACAGCCAGCGTTGGCAGCCCTTGGACCGACATCATCAAACTGTAAGAGCGAGAACCTCTCAGCGCAAGCAAACAACACACTCCTATACCAAAACATGGTTCTAGACAAATTCCCTCGCACACACGCGCACACACACGCTGACTTTGAGCGTCGCGGCCACGCGCGCAGCAGCGCAGCGGAATCAAGCATATGGGAAACGGGGACGCGCGGACACCGGACACACACGCACACACGCACGCGCACACACACACACAAACACACACGCTCTCACACTCGCGCACACACACGAGCACACCACACACGCATACACGCACATACACACAAACACACACACACACGCGCACACATGTACGAACGCACACGCGCACACTCGCACAAACACGCACACACACACACACACGCACGCACGCACGCACGCACGCAGACATGCACACACGCGTACACGCGTACACGCGTACGCGCACACCCGCACACCCGCACACAAACACACACCAAACACACACAAACACACACACACACACATACACGCACGCAGACACGCACGCACGCACGCACGCACGCACACACGCACGCACGCAGGCAACACACACGCACACACGCACACGCAACCACCCGAACGCACACAAACGCACAAACACACCCGCACGCACGCGCACACACACACACAAACACACACAAACTCACACAAACACACACCCGCACCCACACATACACACACACGCACACACAAACACACACGCACCCAAACGCACACAAACACACACACACACACTCGCACACATACGCACACGCACGCACATGCACACACACGCACACATACACGCACACACACGCGCACACACTCACACACACACGCACACACACACGCACACACACAAACACACGCACGCGCACACACAAACACACACGCACACACGCGCACACACACGCACACACACACTACGCACACGCACGCACACACACACACACGCACACACACACACACACGCACACGCACGCAGACGCACGCAAACGCACGCACACGCACGCACACGCACGCACACGCACGCGCACGCACACGCGAACGAACCAACGCGCACGCACGCGCACGCACGCGCACGCACGCGCACGCACTCGAACGCACGCGCACTCACCCACATACGCACGCACGCACGCACGCAAACACGCACGCACGCACGCACGCAAACGCGCACGCACGCACGCACGAACCCAGGCACCCACGCAAGCATGC
>CAUYUJ010014932.1:5000-292081 GCA_963575745.1 Prorocentrum cordatum
CCGAAAACTGCGAGGAAGCCCTCCAGGACCCGCGTTCTCTTCGAGATTTGCTCCCTGCATGGCGAGAACACTTGATACACCAGAGGAGAACCCCTGATAAACCCTTTGGGAGGGGACCTAAGTCAGGAGGGCCAGGAACATTAGGGATAGGGGGTCTGTTCTGCAGGTGTGTCGAGAAAAACCGCCCAGAGCTATCATCCCTAATGCGAAGACGGGGACGTCAATGAGGCTACGTGTTCATCGTGGTCTTTGGGTTAGGGGTTCTTCAATGAACATTGGAACAACAAATCGCATAGACAAATGTTCTGTAAGGTCAGCGATGATTTCGTAAATCGGCACCCCCAAGCCAGCGCCGATCCGAGAAATCCGCGCGGAGCTCTGAGAAATTATGTGTATGCCGATTTCCGATTTGTTAATCGTCGAGACTGTCTGCAGGACCCGTTCTCTGGTGGCGACAGTCGAACCCTACCCCCACCGACCATCGATTTTCCTGAATCGATGCGAAGACGGGGGTAGGGTCCAGATTTCGCCACGTGCTCGACGAATTTCGAACCATACCCCAGCCGTCCATCGAGTTGCCTGAGTCGCCGATTGGCGAGGGTAGGGTTCGGATTTCGCCGCCGATTTCCCCTCACAGAGGCCTCCTGCATGGGGTCCGCGTAGATGGGGTCGGAGGATCGCGCCGCATCGCCGATACATCGGCGATGTATCGCCGAACGTCGGCGACGCATCAGCGACGCCGGCGATGAAAAAATCGGGCTCCACATCGAGACGCATGGCGGATGCATCGGTGATGCGCGCGACCCGTCGACCCAAGCTGCTCGGACCCCATCTCGGGCCCCATGGACGTCAGGACGCGCCCCTGGAGAAACCAGCATGTACCGATACCGCCACTCTCGGACCTCTCCTGGGGTGCGCTCTAACCAAGACTTCGAGGCGAAGCCAGTGGCGACGAGGGCCTCCCATTAGACCAAAAAGGCGAAAACGAGGCGAGGGTATCGGTATCGGTACCTTGTCCTCCTCTGATAGAAGAATAACAAATCCATCAACATAAACTTTTGGCGCTCCGCGCTGGATTTCTTGGATCTGCGCCAGGGGCAGCGCCGGAAGCGCCGCAAGGGGAGGGGCCAGCGCGGATCCAAGAAATCCGCGCGGAGCGCCAAAGTATTCATGGCGATTTTTCTCCTTCGATTCGGTCGGGCATATTCCCCTACAGGCGGATTCTGGACGAAAGATTAAACATGTTTTAACATATTCAAAAAGATGGAGAATAATTGCAAAAAAACATCGTCCGCAGACTATTTTTTACTGCTTTTGCATATGCCTCCTGCACAGAGACAGGCCCGACTGAGCCCCTCGATTATCCTCCTCTGAGCCCCCTCCCTGGCGAGGAGCTGGTGCGCGCCGGCCTGGCCCTGCAGCTCCGCTGGGCCGGCGGCGCCGCTGCGCCGCGCGGGCGCCGCGCGGGGCGCCGGCGACGATGCGCGCTCCCGGGGCCGGGCGCCGGCGGGCGGCGCCATACGACGGGGAGCCGCAGGGAGGGGGAGGGGGCCGAGCGCAGCGCGGCGGCGAGGAGCGGGCGCGGAGAGAGGGGGCGTCCTCCTCCTCCTCCTCCTCCTCCTCCTCCTCCTCCTCCTCCTCCTCCTCCCTCCTCCTCCTCCCCTCCTCCTCCTCCTCCTCCTCCTCCTCCTCCTCCCTCCTCCTCCTCCTCCCCTCCTCCTCCTCCTCTCCTCCCCTCCTCCTCCTCCTCCTCCTCCCTCCTCCTCCCTCCTCCTCCTCCTCCTCCTCCTCCTCTCCTCCTCCACCTCCTCCTCCTGCTCCTCCTGCTCCTCCCCCTCCCCCTCCTCTTCCTGCTCCGGCTCCTGCTCCTGTGCCTGCTCCTGCTCCCCCTCCTTCCTCCTCCTCCTCCTCCTCGATCCCCCTTCCTTATACACCACTCCCCCCTGTCGCACCCCGAGACGGGTCGGTAGGGCGGGCCAGGAGCCTCGTCTGACAAATGCTCTGGGATGTATGATCCTGAAGCTTCAAATGTACAAGAGCTTCACGGATGGAGGGCGTGCCGTTGTCAACATGTAGCTCTCGCCTTAGCGCCGCCCGCACTCTTTCTGAAAGCTTGCAAGAGCTTCTTGGATGGAGGGCGGGTCGTGTTCTGAATGTTGTTCCTGCGCTAGCGCCTCGCACACTCGTCTTGAGACTTTCAGAGGCTTCAGGGATGGAGGGCGGCTCGTTTTCAAAATGTGCACCTTGCAGCAGCTTCAACGGTTCTCATGGCCGGCGTCCCGGAAATTGCGTCCCGGTACGATGTTTGACTGTTAGTGCGCGACAGACATGTGAATTAGCGGTAGCGAAGTCCCAGGAATGGTGTTGTGGCACGATTCGTGATCGTCAGGACTCATCAGCCACTTTGATTAGCGGCGGTCAAGTCCCAGGAATGGTGTGTTGGCCTGGTTGGGGATTTTCAAACGGTTGCCTTCCAACGGGGTATTTCCCACAGTGAAAATGAATCCTTGTGGGGACCTATGAAGAAGGAACTTTGAGGGCGGGTGTGTTGCAACAACGCGGAAATTGTTCGAAATTCCCCGCTGGTGGTGGTGGGAGGGGGCGCAATTTTCAAAAACTCCCCCGCAGCCTAAAAACTTACGATTCTGGCGGTTTTCGTTCGAAATTCCACCCTCTCCCACCCACCCCTCGCGCCCCCCCCCCCTTGGAAACCGTAGAATGTTTCGAGATTCTTTGCTTGAAACCTATTTTGAGAAACTCCCATCCAATCGAATTTCAGGCTGCAGAAAAGCTCCGCAAAATTCGGCCGCGCCCCCAAGCCGATTTTTGAGAAACTATAATTCAGTCTGCTTGCTGAACTGATCGGAATTTCCCGACAACTACGCTACAAACAAATTACCCCAGTGTGACCCTACCTAGAAGTTGGAGCCCCTAGGAAAGCAGCATTAGTTGCTATGTTATGCTATGATATACCATGCTATGCTGCGCTATGCTATGCTATGCTATGCTATGCTATGCTATGCTACGATATGATATGCTATGCTGCGCTATGCTATGCTTTGCTATGCTATGATATGGTATGATGTGCTAATATATGATATGTCATGCTGCGCTGTGCTATGCTAAGCCACGATGTGCTACGATCTGCTAAGCTGCGATATGTTATGCTATGATGTGCTATGATATGCTATGCTATGCTGCGCTACGCTATGCTATGATAGGCTATGTTATGCCGTGCTATGCTATGCTAATGCAGCGCTGCGCTATGCTAAGCTAAGCTAAGCGAACCTTCTAGGCAGAGCCTAGGTAGGGACTTACACCCATGCTTATGCTTTGCTTTGCTGTCGCTGCTGCTGCTTTGCCTTTGCTTTGCTGCAATGCTATGCTATGCTCTGCTATGATATGCTATGCTATGCTGCGCTGTGCTATGCTGTGATGTGCTGTGCTGCGCTACGCTATGCTACGCTATGCTATGCTGCGTTATGCTATGATATACTGGGCTATGCTATGATGTGGTGTGCTGCGCTATGCTATGCTACGCTATGCTGTGCTCTGCTGTGCTAAAGCTCAGCGAAGCTAAGATGAAGGTAAGCTAAGCTAAGATACACCTGAGCTAAGATGAAGCTAAGCTAAGCTAATATTAAATAAGCTAAGCTAAGATGAGATGAGCAACGCTAAGCTAAGGGGACGTAACTGGGGGAACCGCGGGGCGGATCCTAGGGGAACCGCCCGGGGCGGTTTCCACTGCCCGGCCCCTTTAAGATAGAGAGTAAGAACCCTTCTAGGCATAGCCTAGGTAGGGAACAACTTCGCCAAACGCCTGCGCGGAGAGGTGCCATTTCGCAGTCCTGCGCGGAGCTACCGTCAAGCTAGGTCCGAAAGCAGGGTGCACAGCACTATATACAGACGAACATGATATGCAAAAAGTACGAGCGAGCTAGGGCACGCTCTAAACCGAAGGACGGCCAACACTACAAATGAACGAGAGGAGAGCAAGGACGAGAGAGAGGAGGAGGGGAGGGACGAGGGACGAGGGACAGCAGGTAGGAGGTGGGGGGAGGAGCAACGCGGACGCAGCGCTCAGCATCGGCAAAAGTGGGCAACCTCTTGTGGCGCAGGGGCTCCCCCTAGGACAAGTGGCGCTCATACTGTCCAGGGATCAGGGATGTGGACGAGAGCTGCGAGATTGACTAGCCAGTGTTCATGGAAGTCTATGTGATGGACGTAGTTGCTGGAATCCACATCCTAGAAGTCATTATATTTCTTGAGGCTGGCAATCGTGGCTGTTCGCGTGGACCTGCCTTGTCTCGCTACCGTGCCGCGGCTTGATTGAGAGCACCCTTGCATTGCGCACCCCAGCCCAGCATGCCTTTACGTAGATGGGAGTCCCAGTGCGCTCTAGACATCACGATCATCCTTCCCCCGATCTTGGAGGCGGCAGGGAGGGTCTGAACTGGCTGGGACCACAGAAAATCTGTCAGCAGGGGGGTGGGGCGAAACCAAATCCGCTCAAAATCGGCCTCCTCCTGACTAGAGGTCCCCTAAATGGGGTCGGAATAGATGGGGTCGGAGGATCGCGACGCATCGCCGATAAATCGGCGATGCATTGCCGATGCATCGGCGATGCATCGGCGATGCGCTGGCGACGCTGGCGATGCATCGGCGACGTCGGCGTGGAGAAATTTGGGCCCAGCATCGAGCTGCATTGCCGATGCATCGGCGATGCATCGGCGATGCGGCGCGATCCTTCGACCCCATCTACTCCAACCCCATCTGGGAGGCCTAGACTGACCCATACCAGTGTCCACCTGGTGTAATTTGTACACCCGGATCTATGTTTGACGGTCCCGGGATCCGAAGGGGGGCCCTGTAGAGGCAGAGAAAGGAAGCCTTTCCGGAACCCAGAACCTCGAATGTGAACCCCTTCCTGCTGGCCAGAACCAGCGCTTGGCCGTCTCAAACCCCCAGCCAGCCCCAGCCCCAGTGCACCCTAGTTGCCATTATCATCCTCCCCCCCCATCCTCCTCCTGTGGAAGAAAGTTGACAATTCGAACTGACATTCTGAGACCTCAGCCCCAAGAGGACCCGGGAGACCGCCAGCACGCGCCCAAGAACCCCCCCAAGAAACCCCGAAGAGGCCCGCAGAGGCCCCCAAGAGTCCGCAAAAGACGCCCCCAGAGAGTCCTCAAGAGGACCCACAAGGCCACACCCAGTGACTTCACCCCTCATCTGGGGGTCGGCGGGATGGCGCACGTTGAGCATCGTTTGTCCGACCCCCATCCCCAGCGGCGTGGCCTGGGCCACACTGGCCGATTTACCCCCCTAGATGGGGATATAGGCCGTTCCCTTCGGGTGTCGAGGGGTGTACCCCCAACTGGGGTGGTAATTTGGTGGGGGTCTCGAAGGGGATGGGGATGGGGATGGGGAATGATAAAACGATGCCGAAGAGGGGGGAAAAGTATAGGATGGCCGAGAACCGGGGCCCAGCACCAACAAGGAAGACCTGCCCCGTCGGAACAGTCGCGCCTCGAGCCAGTGCAAGCCCGTGCCGGTGGACCGGATCGCAGGGAGAGCAGGGGGGGCGTACAACATCTTTCAAATAGGTGAAAGCGCAATCCGACGCTTCAGGATCCCATGATCGCGGAGTGAACGGGGGAAAAAAAGGGCCGTCGCACCATCTCGTGCAGGGATAAATGGGGCGCCCAATTCTAAGGAAATGATCGCTCAAGAAACCCACCCGCGAGCCCCACCAACGAGAGCTCAGCGACCCGCGACGATACCATAGCATTGCAGCGCAACGCACACATGGCACGGCGTTGCATGATGTGGCATGATGGTGAGCCATACTTGTCATTTGCCACTGACTTGCAGCCAGTTTGTCTGTAGACTTCGAATTGCTCGCGCTTCGATGCTCCTGCGCTCGCCAAAGGCATACATTGACCCGCTGGCCTTGCTCTGTCAAATACCATGTGGGCCTCTGTGATGGGTGGGCCAGCGGATCAGATCTTTCAAAATATCTCCTTTCCATTCGTGGAGGTCACCTCTCCACCGACCCCCCGTCGAACACTTATACCTTACAACCTCTGATAGTTCGTGATGGATGCTATTTGGTTACCACATAGCAGACAAACCCTTGGGGTGACTAAAGGCTGCTTGAAACGAAAAGATCTTACGACCCGCCACCCCATGTCTCACCTTGCGCGGGGAGCAGAGAACCACCCTCTTCCAATGTCCAAGAACACCTCTTCCAACCCTTCCGCCTCTCCTCATTGCGGCATTGCGTTGCTGTGATGATGCTTCCGCTGCGGCTTCTCTCGCCGCTGGTTCCTGCTCCTCCTTCCAACTCTTCAACCTCCTCCTCCGCCTCCTCCCCATCGATCACTTCTTCGCTTCATGCTTGCCCCCATCATCGTTCTAGCCATCCTCCTTCGGATCAAACTCTGAATCGGGTATGTACTATTCTGGTTCGATGTCAAGTCCCTTCTCCTCAATTATATTATGTTATTGCCGACCGCCCATACACTTTGGCAATTCTCTCTTCTCGTGGAACCACTACAATGGTCGCTGGAGCCGACCTGTTCGCTGTATTGCCCTGGAATTGTCCCGCCTTGGCTGGTCATATCTTGCCTTGTCTGGCATTGCTTTCTACTACCTGGTAATCTTGGGCCGTCTTGGCGGCGACTTGGGCCGTCTTGGAATCCGCGAGACGCCAACCTTGTCGCGCGGTGGACTGCAGGGGGCCGCCCGCCACGTGAAGGAAAGTCCTCGTCGCAGCACTTCCCACTCAGCCTAGCCACGCGAAGCGGATATACGCGAATGCCTTTCGGGATAGATTTGTTTGTCGGTCTGAGGCCTGCTAGAAGCCTTTTTGTATGGTCTATTGTGGGGCTCCCTGGGGCATCTCGAAAGCATCCCCGGAGGACCCTGCGTGGCCTCTCGGGGCCTTCTGGGGGGCCTGCGGGGGCGATCTTGCTGCTCACGGAGGCTCCCTTCAACTTCTGTTCTACGACTTCTATGCCAGCGACTCTTGGCGCCATCTGGAAGGGGGGCTTGGGCCGTCTTGAGGCAATATTGCTCCGATCGTGGTAGTCTATGGAGCCGCCCTGATTCCTTTGAAGCGGGAACAAAAACGACATCGTGTGACAACGTACAAAGTTATTTTCAGCCAGCGAGGGCCCCAAGCAGTTGTTACTCACTTCGGGGAAGACCCTGCTCGCCTTGAAAATGCTTGAAAAGCATGAAAGATTCAAAATCTGTCAATCCAGCGGGTCGAGATTGAAGTAAAGTATTGACATATTGCAAGACTTCAATCCAGAAGTTTCGACTTAAGATATTCACACCTCCTTCAAGCCAGAGGGTCCGGATTTAGATATGTAAACATGTTCGAAAACAAATCGGAGAAATCCATATTCAAAGATGGAAGACTTGAAAGATCTGTCAATCCAAAGAGTCCAGATTGAAATTCTCCGGCCCAACGGGCCAGAGAAGTGCTAAGACCACCGGTAACCAGATACGTATGCTCTAATTCGCAAACGCGGGGCGGCCCCTGGGAGTTCCCAGACGAACAATACCCCGGCAGACTCGCGGCAAGGTCCCGGCAAGTTCGGCTCAAGGATACCCGAACTCCCGAGACGGTTTTCGAGGCCCTCCCGATCGTCCCAGGAGCGGCCCAAGGAACCTCAAGGCAGCTCCAAAGGGCCCACGAATCGGAATCACGGCCCAAGAAAGCTCCAAGGCGCCCAAGATGGCCCCAAGACGGCCCAAGAGGCCCCGAATAAGCCCCTAAAGCGCTCCAAGACGAACCCGAACAGAGGGCCAAAATAAGCAAACTATTATGTATTCTAAAATTGTGTTTCTATGGTTTTCGCGTTCTCGCTCCTGCGGGCTTCCGACGCTCCAAGATGGACCCAAAGCCCCCACGACTGCTCCAAGACGACCTGAGAGGCCCCCAAGAGAGTCCCAAGACGTTCCAAAAAGGCTCCAACACAGCCCCAGAGGCGCCTAAGATCGCCTAAAAGGGCCCCAACTCTGCTCCGAGAGTGGCCTCTTTAGGGCCTCTTGTGGCCCTCTTGGTGCCCCCTTGGCGGCCTCCCAGGTCGCCTTGGTGCCTCAGGAGGGCCTCGAGATGCCCCCAAGAGGGACACCCGACAGTGGCATCCAGGAGACCCTCCTGGACGCCACCCACTGTCGCGGGGTCCTTTTTGTGGCCCTCTCGGAGCCATGTGCGCCGTCTGAGGTTCTTCATGAAGTCCCAAGGATGCTCTGAGCGGCTCCACAAAAAATCGCAGAAGTCCCCCAAGAGAGCCCCAGGAAGCCCTCAGATGATGCCCCGGATAGCCCCCGAGGGGCAGCCAAGGGCCCCAAAGGAGCCTCGGCAGACCCCTCCAATGTGCCACTTTCAACGGTTCACCCTCAACGAAGATATGGTGGCAATGACAGAAAAAGAGTTGTGTTGCATCTTCGGGGGACCTCATCTGTCCAGTCGCGCCACGATTCACGTTAAATCCGTGTCGAATCCATGTCGAATTCGTGTCGAATCCACGTCGACTCCGTGTCGAGCCCGCGTCGGAGTACGAGAAAAGGCTGCCATTCACAGGACAGGAAAGGCCCCCCGAACATACAAAGTAAGGGGTGGGGGCTGAGAGGGGGGTCGGTGGTAGGGGCAGCGAACAAGAAGGGCGTGGTGAGGGGGGGGGCATGGAGAGGGGGACACCGAGCCCGCGCCTTGCCCCAGGGCCGAAGGTCGGAGACGACACCGCGCCCTTTGCACCCGTTGTCGCGCGTGCGCCACCCCACGATCACGCCGCTCTCCAAGCAGGAAGAGGCGAGGACGAGGAAGAAGACGGAACTGGGGCGAGCACCTGCAATGTCGAAGCAGAGAGCAGGAGGTATGGGGTATGTTTTTTTAGCGGCACGTAGACAGGTCACGCGCCCTGAGCAAGCCTTCGGCCGCAGCCGAGCGCGTTGGCCAGCAACGGCCTGCAGCATGAAAAGGTTATCCCAAGACTAAGCTATGTAATGTGTTTGATCCGCATTGTTGATTGGCGCTGCGCGCCAACAACTCGTTCCGCTCTGCTTTCCACGCTCTCGTCGCAAGTGCAACGCGCACGCGGGTTGTCGCCCGCGACACCTGCGCGGGCGCGGTCGGTTGGCGCGGCGGCCGACCGAGCAGCATTGCGATGCTTGAGTCAGCCGCCATCGAACTTGCCAACGCGCAAATTGCAAGAGACAATCATGGCGCGCTGGTTGGGACGAGCGATGACCTGTCCGCTTCGTGGGACTCACGCGCGTCGAAAACTGGCGGTGCACCGGCCATGGACACGATGGTCAAACGCGGGCCATAGGCGAATAGAACACTCAAGGTCTGGCGCCCCCGCAAACGGGCGCGGCATGGCATCGAAACTGTCGCCATAAATTGGCGGCGACGCCAGGCCAGCTAACGACACCAACCACGACCCAAAAACACATGATAATACTGCAACATGCTCGGGTAGCACAGCGAACAACACTCGCAATAGCACTCAACCTGACGGCGACTCTGAATCCGCCACTTTAAACAACTGATCATTTGTTCGTCCTGAGACAACCCTGTTACTCAAAAAAGATGATGCTGCATAACGTGCGATTGGGCCTGGATCCTGACATAGGGAACTCCACCTAAGGCCCCAATCGCAACTCCCGAATGGCGACGTCGTATCAGTTTCGGCACACACCCCACACATTTCGTGGCCCCACAGGGAGCTCCACCGAAAGCCCAAGAGGCAACGCCCGCATGACAACGCCGCAACAATTTCGGCATACCCCTCACACGTTTCGTGGTCCCACAAGGCCACCGAAAACCAAAGTGGCATCAACCGTCTCGCAACGGGGAACTGAGCCTAAGGCCCACGTCGCAGCACTCACATAACACCACCGCGCCCATTTTGAAACACACCCCTCGCACGTTTCGTGGCCCCATAGGGAGCTCCACCGAAGGCCAAAATGGCAGCGCCCGCATGGCACCGCCGTACCCGTTTCGGCATACCCCTCACGCATGTCATGGCCCTATAAAGCACTCCAGCTAAGGCCCCGACGGCAACGCCCGCGTGGAAACGCCGCGCCTGTTTCGGCACACCCCTCACACGTTTCGTGGCTCCGTAGGGCACTCCACCGAAGGTCCCAGTGGAAGCGCCCGCACGACACCGCCGCGCCCATCTCGGCATAAAAGCCATAATTCCGGTGGTTTCGTGCAGTACGTTCGGTGCACGTCTAGGTGGTGCGGTGCCATATGTGGCGCAAAAGCAATGCAAACCAACGCACACTAGTCAACACAACGCAACTCATTGCAAAACAATGCAAACTAACGAAATGCGAAGCAATGCAAAGGAATGCAACGCAATGAAAAGCAACGCAAGGCAAGGCAAATCAATGCACATCAGTACAGAACAGTGTAAAAACCAAAGCAGAGCAATGTACTACAATGCGAGGGTAATTCGATTGCAATGTAATGGCATGCAAAGCGATGACAAAGCAGCGCAAAGAAGTGCAACGCAGTGCAAACCAATGCGTTGCAAACCAATACAACGCAATGCGATTGCCATGCAGAGTGCACTGCATTTGCTGCAATGCAGTGCGAAACCATGCGAATCACGGCACGGACATACAGGGCAAGGAAGAGCAGTGCAGTGAGGTGCGATCGCCACGCAGTGCGGTTGCAACGCAGCGCCCACGCGGCGGCGGCGACGGGCGGGAGCGCAGCCGCCGGGCTTTTTGGAAACGTGATGCGGCAGCGGACACGAAGGGGGCCGCCAGGGCCGCACACGGGTCGGGCTCCTTCGAAGACGAATAGCCGCCCCCAAGTGCAAGCACTGCTGAGAGGCTCAATGCTACTCAACGACTCGTGCATCTTCGGAGCCATCCGGGAACCGTCCCGGAGTCTGGGCCGTCTTCGGGCACTGCTGGGCGGTCTGAGGACGATCTCGGGCGGGCTTGATCTGGCCACGTCTTGCACTGCCTTACCGTGAAGCATTCGTGGGTCGTCTGGAAGCCGCCCTGGGCCGCCGACACGCTGGTGCTAGAAGAGAAACCCACATACACAAAAACTGTTGGAACTCCGCGCGGATTTCTCGGATTCGCGCTGGACCCCCCTCCCTGGCGCGCGGAGCGCGCCAGGGGCGGCGCAGGAGGCGTCGCCGGGGGGCCCAGGCCCGGATCCGAGAAATCCGCGCGGAGCGCCAAAAGTGTATGTTTATATGATTTTCTCTTGCTCAAGGTGCTGTGCACAGGGTCGACTGGGAGGGTGGGCCGAAATTTCTGCTGGTAAGGAAAGCCCTTCGCCACGGGTATGGACAGAAAGGGCGTGCTCGTCCTGGCTCTACGCGGTCCCAAAGTGGCCCCAGAGAGTCCGAGATGGCCTGAGATCGAAGAATGTTACCCAAGTTGACCGAGGTGGCAACCAGGATTCCTCCAAGAGACTTGCAGAAAGCCTCAACATGGCCTGAGGCGGCTACGTAGCCACCCTAAAATACACCCCATAGTCCAGAAGTGTAGAGGCGTGTCTGGTGGTTCGTTGGTTTTACACGATGGCCTCGAGAATCCCACAAGGACCTCCTAAGAAGGACCCAGATTGACCATTGTTGCCAGGCTGCTCGGGCTGATCCGCCATTGGTTTCTGGCAAGTCCATATCACTACGACCCGTCCGATAGTCCCTTCTAGGCGGGCTAGCAGTATTTGGTCTGCATGTCGCGTGATGCGGGCTAATTAACCTGTAGCTAGCATGTAGCGTGCCGTTTGCAACTAGATGCAAACATGTTGCCGCTTCAGTTAGGCTTGGCATGGCTTGCACGACTGGTTTCGTTACACGTAGTTGCGTCAAACGTGATTTAATCTTACACTACGCGTGGCCTCACATGCGCCCTTAATCCAGCGTGCAATTGGAATTGTAGCGTACCGTTATATTACGTGCTACCTTCATCTGACTTGATTAGTCCGTGCTGCATGTGTGGTTGCGTTCGTGCTGCTTGCTAGAACCTTGCTATTCGACTGATGTGTGCTTGTCCTCTGCTCGCCACAATCGGCTTGCATGTAGCTGTGTAACGTGCAATTCGCTTATATTTAGCTTGCCCTTGTTCTGCTTAGATTGACTACCTTGCTAGAGGGGCATCTCGCGGCTTGTGGTTATCCCTACTCCGGACCGCACAAGGTTCATCGACGCATCTGCACGCAAATAAGACACACCGCACTTCTTCAAAAATATGTATTCAGCCTGTAGTCGTTGTTTTGGTGACGTTTGTTTTAACAATTGTGGTTTGGCGAGCAGGAGGGGCCGCAACAACCAGACGTTCGATCAGCTCGGCACTCTGCTCAGCATGGGAGCGTAGCTTGGAATATCGCGAGATACGTCTCGACCCACACCAATAATCACACCGATGGGGGTACTGAGGAGAGGATGGAGGGATAGGAAGGAGGAGAGGAGAAGTAATGGAACAAGGCGCATCACACTTAGGAAGGAGGGGAGGAGAGTCTATGAGGGGCCTACTCTCGCAAGCAGTGGTCACAGACATTGGCACCCACACCGCAGCGGACCGCTGGTGTGAGCAGCACTACCGCAATGACTTGCAAACTGTACAGGAGCGCAGGCCTAGTCCCCGCCAGAGACGGACAGGTACAGTCAACACTGACAGTAAGGATGAGTGACTTTCCAAGAGTACAGTCGGACCTGGGCCAGAAGAACATCCTCCAAGAACATGAGACCCTCCGCCGGCCAAAACACAGAACATCCAAGGGTACCCTCCCCAGGATGCACAATAACATCCAACAAACACGAAGAACACCAGGGTACACTCCCCGAACCGACATCGATCTTTTACCTCGGCCTGACTGTTCCCCTGCATCCTTGCCAACTTCGGTCGTCTTCCGTCCATCCTCCACCTGTCACGACGGCCAGCTCCGCCCGAGAAGCATCGGCATGGGCGTCGAAGGCCCTTTTGCATCCTCATCGCGCACCCTTCTGTCAGGCTTGAGTGTGCCCTCCATGCTGCAGGTCCAGTCGACACTGCAAGGAGGCAAGACGAGATCACAGCACCGCCACGAATCAGCCGCGGGAGAGCTGGGGCGATCTTTGAACGCGCGCTGGCCACGCCTGAACGGAGGACGGGGCTTCCTCCTCATCCTGCTCTTACTCCCGCCCTGGCTGGTCGTCCTCGTCCTCCTCCTCCTCAAACCCTCCTCCCCCTCTCACCCCCTCCGCCTCCTCGTCCTCATTCTTGATTGGGCAAGCTCAAATTGTCAGATTGTAGCGTTCCTCTGGCAAACAACGACTCCGATGCACTACAAGTGGCAACGAATTACGGCAGCAGGTAGTGTTGAAAAAGACATGCAAAGACCATTGGCCAAAACTGAGTGGCCCGCGACGTATATAGAACAGCTTAGCTGGCTGCCAGCGAAAAGGAATAACAAACATAATCATAGCACAATCAAGGGTAACAATATAATGGAAAACGCAAAAATGCGTGAACGAAATACGCGTGCATCCTTATCCGCATCCTCGTCGACGGTGTGGACGAACAGGGTCGACAACCGAACATATGTTTGTCGAACGACGAATTTCGATGAACGAACGGGAATATTTCCCGGCGAGCCAGGAACTTCCGCGGAACGATAGAAGACACTCATTCGGGCGAGCGGAAAATGTTCCTCTGCCGATCGGGGGACTGATTCCGGGCGAGCGGAGCACTTTTCCCCACCGAGCGAAAACTTGAAGACGCTGGGGCGGGAAAAACTCGTGCTGGAAGCCTCCAAGAACCGCGTAGAACTGGACACTTTCGAAAGAACCCTCATCTCATCAATGCCGCCGAGACCCAAACGCCCGCGAGACACAACGAACTCTATGGACACTCTCATTTCTCTAAACCGCACCCATCCTTCGAACCTCTCTTCCGATCGCAACGGCTACATGAAAATGCAAAGCGAACACCATAATAACACACGCCTGCACTAGTTCTGAAAACTCATCCCTTTTCCGAAGAACTGCCAACCACACCAATTTTTCAAGTCTAGGGCATCAACCGTAATGGGCGCAATCTACACCAAATAACGCCGCATCGCGTGATAACAAGAGCCGTCGACCGAGGAAACGTACGGACGCTCGAATAGGAAACTCGTGCTGAAAACCTCCTGGCACCACGGAACGAAACCCGAACGCCCGCGAAAAACAACAACCTTGGAAACGTTTTCGTTTCTCTAGACCCGTGCCCTGGCCTTTTGACCTGCCCTCTTCCTATATACGACGAGTAAATAGTAACGCATAACGAGCTCCAGAATCACACACGCCTACTTTGAGCATTCCCCTTTTCAGAAAATCTCTCGGCCACCCGGAATTTTCAATTCTAGGGCGGCGACTGTTGATCGGGCGAACGCTACGCCAAAGAACAACACATCACATGATCACAAGGGCCGTCGATGGGATAACCAGAACCTACGGACAGTGGAATACGGCACTCCTGCTAGAATCCTCCAATCACCACGGAGTGAAACCCAAGCGCCCGCGAAAAACAACATCATGAATATTCAAAGCGAACTCCTGGATAAAACCCGCCTGCCCGAATGCTGAAAGCTCCCGCTTTTTTTCCGAAGAGCTTCGGCCACCCCAACCCACATCCGACTCCTCCTACTCCTCCTACTGCTCCTACTCCTCCTACTGCCCCTACTCCTACTCAGCCTCACGCCGCCCTGCCAAAAGAAGACACATTCTCCAATTGGCGGGTTTCGGAAATCGTGACCCCAAACATGAGATCATCTCTTGAAGCGCGTCCTTTATTACCTTGTTTCTCAGCACTGCGCCCAAGCTCGCTCAATCGGACGCTTCGTGAGGGGCCAAATGGAACCTACCGAAATCGGCGCATCGAAAATCCTGCATTTTAGACGAGGGGCTCTGGACAGGGACGCGCGAGAAGATCGGGGGGCCAGGGCCCCGCACCCGCGCGCCCCCGCCTCTGCGGAGGCGGCGCTGCGGGCGCGGCCCTCGGACCCCCTCTAGGGCCTCGGGGCAGCACCTCCCAAACAGGGCGCTCGAGAAAACAAGACCGAAGGAAGAGCAAGCGGCGACGGCGGCAGCAAGCGGAGCCTCTGGGTATACCCTCGATCTCATTGGCATGCTCGGTCCGCCCACGGACCCACGAAAATGAGGCAAATCCTGAGCTCCACAACAACGACGCTCACCAACGTCAGAAATTTGATGCGGAGGTATGCGTTCAGACCCAACTAGAATGCACAAAACTGCCGAGCTATCATCCCGCCGCGGACCTCCGCCGTTCAAGAATGGCCGTCAATGCGAGGCTCGGGGGCGCCTGGGCTCCACGGGCTCCACGGACACGGGGTCGGGGCTCGGTTACTTCCTGGACTTCTTCTTGCCGGCGGACTTTGTCTTGCCATCGTCCCTGAAGGCGAGCTGCTCGATCTGCTTTGCGACCTGACCTCGGGCCGTGATCGCGACCGAGTGGGATCGCCACGGACCCCATGCCTCCGTTGAGGCGCAGCACGTTCAGGGCGGTCTTCAGGTCGGGGTGGTGGTTGCATGCGAAGACCCAGCGTGCCTGGTCCTCGCCCTCGGCCTTCAAGATCGCGTCTGGATTCTGAACGAGCTGGCCCCACCTCTCTAGAACTCCGGCGGCCTCGGCGGCCGCCTGAGGGTGGGGCCCTGCTCGATTGCCTTCATCAGCCTCTCGCGGTTGGCGGCTGCGGCCTCGGAGATCCGAAAGACGACCATCTTCAGGAGGGCATCTGGTTTCTTGCCCATCGGGTGGCCGATGAAGTCGTCGCCCTCTCAAGCGGTCTTGCCCACTCGTACGTACTCCTGGAAGCCCGTCTCCAGCGCCACCTCGAGCTTCTGGCCTTCCTTCAAGGTCAGCGTCAGGTTGTCGTCGCGCGCCGCGGCCTGGTGCGCGGCTTCGTGCTGGAGTAGCAGGCGGCACATCAAGGACTGGAGCTTGCCGTGGGGGGTCGTCCCCTTCTCCTCGTTGGCCCGCCCCTCGGGGGGGCCCTCCGCGCTGCGCTTCGCACCGTTGGAGATCTCCGCGATCGGGGTGAACATGTGCGGCTGGCGGAGGGGGCGGAGCCGGCGGGCCTGGTAGGTCTGGAGCTGCCGTCTCTGGATCTTGAGCCTCGCACGCCTGTGGTACACGGCACCGATGTTGTTGAACATGACGAACAAGTGCATCCTTTCGGCTGAAGGACGTAGAACATCTGGGGAACCTCAGGGATCTCAGTTGGTCATATGTGAGGTCCGTGGGGTTGGCGTACTTCTTGTGGACCGAAAACATATGATTGGCCAAACCTTTGGGGCCTTGACACATGCGGGGACATACTGGGCACTTGATCATCACCTCTGGGGCAAGAACCACGCCCGCGGCTATCTTCGCTTCATCCTCGGTCGCATACCTTCGCACTTGCCGAAGATGAGCTCGGGGGACCTGACACAACCATCGAAGCCGCGGACGGGTCGGAGCGGGTCTGGGATCATCCAGGGCATTGGCATCACGGGCATCTTGTTGGGCCTCGGGGTCCATGGTCTGCCAGAGCTGCCTCAAGTCCTCACGTAAGAGTTCCAGGAGAGAGTTGACTTCTTTATGACGGGGGCCCTCGAAGTTGAATCTGCCAAACACAACTGCCCGAACCAGACGGGAGGGATCGCGCTTGGGGGCGTCATCTTCGCCGTCGCCTTCCCGGGGCTTTTTCTTCATGAGGTCGGGGAAGGCTGGTCGTGCAACGCCCGTCCACCAGACGAGCCGCCTCTCGAGCAAGGTTGAGGCTACCGTCGCCACACGCGTGAGCCTCCTGACCTCCACATTACAGACATGGTGGGCATGGGCGGAAGCGCGGGCAAGGTAGCGGAGCTTACGGGTCTGCCAAAGCTCAAGTCTGTTGAGGTCACGCTTGGTCAGGACAGCAACCTCGAGGCCATAGAGGAGGGTCGATCGAACTAGCGAGCACCGGAGTCGAACGCGAAGCCGAACACTGAAGTGGCCTTTAAAAGCTCAACGGGCTAGGCGTGCATGTGCGGCGCTACTGCCCTGAATCCTATGAGTTACCTCCTCCACCATCGACCCGTCCTCCCGCTGCTTAGCGCCAAGATATTTGACCCTAGCTGTAGCATGTAATGGTGTGGTGTGCGTCATGATGTTCGCTTGCGTGGCTCTAATCTTAGTATTGCGCTGCTTGCTCATGTTGCCAGCCACTACTATTAGCATCTCGGTCCTATCGTCTTTTACTTTCATCTTGCACTTCGAGATTTCGGAGCGCAGGAAGGCAAGGAAGCGAAAGGCTGCCCCGGCGTTCTCGACAATGGTGAAGGCGATCAGGTCACCAACGAACTCTATCGGCGAGACTACCATCCTCTCCTCTCCTTCGTCGCCCACGAGGTCATGCTGGCGCCTAATCTTTTTGAGCCCGGGGTCAAAGGTGGCGTGCACTTTAGGAAATTCAGAAACGGAGTGGCTGCTCTCAAGGGCCGACGTCAGGAGGTCGTGCACTGCAACAAACAGAAGCGGGCCCTCGACGCTGCCCTGGCGGACCCCCTTCGGGATGAGGAGCTTCCGAATGGGCGTGTTGGTTCTGATGTCGCGGGCGATGTAGCACGTGCCTTCGTGGAGCTCCTCGACCGTGAGTCTAACGTTGCGTTTGACGGCGAGCGTCTCGAGCGCGGTCCAATCTCCTCACGATCTATCAGGTCGAACGCCTTCTCAGGGTCAATCAAAACGGCTAGGAGCATACCAGGTGTCGTGCCCGACCCAAGCCGCGACCTGCGTCCACGCAGGCGACCCGAACTGCGAGAATGAAAGACGAGACGCCAGTCCTCTAAGCTCGGGCAAGACAGTAACATTCATGTAGACCTGGCCGATGTGATTGATCAGGTTGATCGTTCTGTTATGGTCCTTGGCGCTCTTGCCGTCGCCCTTCGGCTTCCTGAGGGAGGCCGTCTCTCCGTCCTTGAAGCGCTGGGCGGAGTGGCCAAGGGCCTGGCAGGCGCCGAACGCATTCTGCATGGCTGGGGCTGTTTCAGAAACGCACAACGTCCAGATCTCAATGACGGATCCATCGAAGGGCTGGTCGACGTGGCTGTCGGTGCTGGGTTCAATGGTGGTCTCATGGTCGCTCATCGCTGGCGTCTGGAGGACTGGGGCACTCTTGTAATTCGGCATGTTGTGGATGGCCTTCGTGATGTCGTCAATGCTGCAGGTGCCGATGCGCGTGTCATCTCGCGGAAGGAGGCCCGGGGGTCCACCTAAGCTGTTCATGTCAATGATAGTTCCATCAAAGATGGTGCTCAAAGCTCGGGCTCGGGCCTCCACCTCCTCCTCGGCGCCCTGGCAAGTCCCACCTGTTGCGGGGTTGTTGACCGTGACGACAGGGGCGACAGGTTCGGGGGCCAGGCGCCGCACCGCGGCGCGCAGGCGGCGGAGGTTCACGACGGCCCCAGCGGCCCCTGCTTCTTTTGCCGTCTCGGCGAGGCGCTGGCGGCGTTCAGCTCGAACTGCTTTGGCTGCCGCCCTGGCGGCCTCGTGAAACCTGGACTGGAGGCGGCCGCAGGTGGAGGTGGCCTGGTCCGCATGGAGGGCCACGCGTCTCTGAAGCTCGTGCTTCAGGCCTATCAGGGCCAAGGTCGCATCCTGTAGCTTCGGCCTGTTCACCTTCGTCGGCTGGAGGAGGTAGCGCGGGGCCGCGGCCTCAATCAATGACTGTTCCAGCGCATTGGAATAGTCTGGGGGTGTGCCGCACTGTTGGCCCTCACCACAAACAAGGTGCCACTGTTGGGTTAGATTGCGTTGGCGGAGGAGGGTCTGGAGGCGGTCGCGCGTAGCATCCAAGTGAGGTGGGATGTCGGCATTCTCATCTCTCAGTAGGCGTAGGTCCCTCACCAGGACTTCGCGATCCCATCTAGCTGGCTTGGGCTCGGGAACTCTTTTTGCACGCACGCCAGCATAGATGTGAGCTTCCACTGGGCGGTGGCCACGGTATCCTTCGAGGCTGACTGGTAGCTCCCTTAGGGGGTGAGCTTTGGCGCCGTAGGCACCGCACAATCTAACACATATGTAGTCTATGGTCGTCCATCCCTTGCCGATCACATGCTTCCACGTACCGTTCTGTCTCGTGCGCTTGCCGAAGGTGTCGAGGGCCGACAGGTGGAACGTCTGGAGGAGGTCTAGCAGGCGGGCACCGTTGCCGTTCAAGTGAATGCATGTACGGCGCTGGCCCGCGAAGCCGACGTGCGGGAGCTGAGGCGCTGTGGCAGCGTTAGCGTCCATGGTCATCACTACGGCGACCCGCTGCGGCAGCTGGCTCAGGGCGGACCTGCAGGAATCCCAAAAACGGTCCTGGAGATCGCGGTGGGCAATGCTCTTCTGATGTTGGTCTTCGCCAGCCCTCGCGGGGCCAACTTCGTTGAGGGGGGCGTAGCCGCTCAAGATGTAAAGGTCTCTGTCTTTGGGTCCCTTGCGTGTAAGTCGAATACCGTGTAATCTGCCATCCATCAGACTGTGAAATACTCTAAGTTCGGAAAGTGCGACGATGCGGAGGTCAAAGGCAATCAAGCAGCCGTTTCTGCTCGTTCGTGTCGTGCGCGGAGTGGGGGCGATCCTGTATCCCTCGGTGGCCCAGGGAATGCCCAGCTCCATGAGGGTGCTCTGGAGGCTGACAACGGCCACTCCCCTGGATCTTGCTAGCCTGAGGATTTCTGCCAAGCGATCAGCCCGAACCAAGCTTTCACAGTTGTAGGTCCAGAAAGTGAGCAGCTGGGTATGGCATTTGTCTCGGCGACGGCGGTGATGATAATATACGGCGGCGCTGGTGGCCGTGCTTGGTGTGGTAGGCGATGCACGAGCTGGTGTCGTAGTCGAACGCGTAGGTGTCGGTCTTGCCCCAGGAGCAGTGAATTCATGCATTACCGGGAGAAGTGCAGCTGCCGTGGCTCTGGTATACCTCTTGCCATGGTACCACACCTGTCCTTCCAATCTCAATGTTCGCACGGCCCGTCGAAGGGCCCTTTTGCCACCCATATGCACTTGCTCCCTGGAAGCCGCTGTCAGCATGGTCGATCTTGCATCCGGGTTCAGGACCGTCGTTCAGCAATCCAGCGCTCACCTCGCCGACCTCAAAGTTTTTGGAGGTCTTCCCCATCATGTGCGCCTCGCAGCGCAGGCCATGGCGGCTGAAGGGAAGAGAGGCCAGTGTTCGGGCTGGGACTTGCGACCCAGCACGCACGAGACCACGCTCTGTGTCACTCGAGCCGTCGAAATTTGTCCTTCATTACCGCCGGCTTCCGCCGGCGGATGCGGCCTCGTAATACTTCCGCGGGCTTCGGTCGCCCATCTGCCGCCTTCCGCCGTGGAAGGAGAAGTCATCTCCGTCGATCCTCGAAGACAGCCGTTTCTGGAGCACCGCCCTAGAAATGCGAACTGCGCCCTGCCTGCCAACCGCTGCCACTGGCACAATTTTCAAAACTAGGGCAACTCTAGGGAGCTCACCCACGTACATTAACACGGCCCCCCAATCTGCGAGACCTGCCGCGTGATGCGAAAAATCGCGCAATGCGTACCTCTCGAAACCAATGTGGATTCAAGTACGTGTACGTCCTTGTGTCGTCCCTGAAACTTGCTTGCCGATCACCCACGGTTGACTGGGGGACCCCCGGTCGCAGGTGGGTCTCGGGTGGGTCGCGGTTGGGTCGCGGGTGTGTCGCGGATGAGTCCCGGATGGGTCCCGGGGTGGTCGCGGGTGGGTCGCGGGCTGGGTCGCGGGCGGGTCGCGGGCTGGGTCGCGGGCCAGTCGCGTGAGGGACGACGCGACGACAACAAACAACACATAAAAAACAAACGAACCAACAACACCGACAACAACAGTCCGCACCGCGGAACCTCACTTCAACCACGATCCCAGGGACAGTGAATGACGGTTCGGCCCCCTCATCTAGGAGTTTCGGGCCCCCTTCCCCAGACACCCGAGGCGCGGTGTAGAGTATGGCCCCTGGTGAGCGTCTTTTTATTCGGCGTTTCGACATTGGGCGGAAGGGGGGGAGGGGGGGGGGTCTGGCTCTGGACCTCTGCTTAGTGCGACTGTTTGCAGCACTGGGTCCTGTGAGGGAAGACTCCACCTGCTCGAAACAGTCGCCCAAAACAGCCAAGATCTACTCCATGGGGGGTGGAGAGGGGGGAGGGGGGCCCGCGCCGATCGGCAGAACAATGAATAAAAAACGCTCACCTGCAGGCTAGATGTTTGCCCATCTCCACTGCGCCCTGGCCTTCTGCCGCCCCGCCCCAGGAGAGCCCAAGACGCAGCGGACATGCATACGAATCGTGCCCGCAGTCGGCGCCGTTGGGAGGTCCATGCCTCCCCTCCTCGGCCCATCCTGGAGGGCAGAAAATGCCCCCCCAGAATAATCCCCCGACACGCGAAGCCTTGTCGTAAACGCACCCACAGAAGAATTCGAACAGGGCAGGGCTGTTTAATAAACGCCCAGCGCCGTTCAGTAAACGCCCATTGTCGGGTCCGGGTGGTTCTTCCTCCATGGACGCAGCAAAAGGACTGTATAAACAGACACTTTTGGAGTTCCGCCAAAAATTCTGGGATCTGCGCTGATTGACCTTCCCTGGCGGCGGCGCCGGAGGCGCCGCCACGGGGGCCCAGCGCCGATCCGAGAAATCCGCGCGGAGCTTCAGGCTCATGCTTCTGCCGTGGTCTGTGTTCTTCGACTGTCTTTTCCATGTCGCTCTCGTGCCTCAACTCGCCTCCGGTGCACCCAGCTGCTTGCTGACTGGCGCCCGACTGTCTGTAGAGGCCTCCTAGATGGGGTTGAACTAGGTGGAGTCGACGGATCGCGCTGACATCGCCCATGCATCGCCCATGCATCGGCGATGCATCGCCGATGCATTGGCAATGCACCGGCGATGTCAGCGATGCATTGGTGCCGTCGGCGTGGCGCAAGTCGGGCTCTGCATCGGGCCGCATCGTCGATGCATCGGCGATGCAGCGCGATCCTTCGACCCCCTCTACTCCGACCGAATCTGGGAGGCCTAGAGTCTGGACCATTTGGTGCCCGCGGGCTGAAGAAACGATTCGACTGTCGGCCCCGAGCGTTGCCCCCGATCTCCGGGCACGCCCTAATTTGAAGGTCGGAAAGAGGTGTGGCATAAAGGGGTATGGTTCCAATCGTGAAAACGGCGATGCTTTCTGCGATAAAAAACATCGCCAGATTCCTCTCTACATGAAATTAGCACCACACCCCTTTATACCATACCCCTCTCCTACCTCCAGACCTAAGGCGCGCCCGGCCAGACCTAAGGCGCGCCCCGCCCGCGGCGCCGGCCGGCGCTCAGCGAGAGAGCTGATTACGGGCACGGAAGGCACGGGCGGAGGAGCGCGAGGAGGCGGCGGGCCCAGGGCGGCACCGGCCGGGCAGAAGTAGCGGGCGGGGCCTTCTCTTGTCCTCCTCCTCCTCCTCCTCCTCCTCCTCTCGCCCCCGCCTCCTCTCGCCCCCTCCTCCCCTCCCCCCCCTAACCCCTCCTCCTCCTCCTCCGCCTCCGTCTCCTCCAGAAGAGACCGAGATCGGATCAACGGGTCGGATCGGCGATCGAGGTGGAACGGATCGGCAGAAATCGGCAGCCAGGTCGGGATAAGTCGAGTCGGCGGAGATCTGCCTGCCAGTAATGCCTCCATCAAGAGACCAAGGTCGAAATGGAATCCGAAATCGAATCGAACCGGAATCGGAATCGGTCGAAATCGAATCGGATCGAGTCGCAAAGTCGAAATGAGCCCAGCCCTCCCGCTCTCACCACCTACGCCACTCCTTCACCGGAGGCCTCCTATGTGGATCATGGAATCGAACAGCATCATCGATGCATCGGTGACGTCGGCGACGCATCGGCGACGTCGGTGACGCATCGGCGACACATCGGCGACCTATCAGGCCCCATCGCCGGTGCGGCGGGATCATCCGACCGCTTTTACTCGGACCCCATCTGGAAAGCCTCGGCTTAGTTCAACATGCCTCACCCCTCCTCCGTTGTCTTCCTCTCCCTTCTTCTCTTCTCCCCTTCCCTCCCCCTCGTTCTGATCAGGGGCCGCCCAGGGACTGCCTCAAGTCCTCGCGCCTCGGTGGGCAGACCTCAGCCCAACAGGGCCAGCCCTGTGGGCAGCGCAAGCCAGGCACGGCAGGCAGGAGGGGGAGGAGGGGGAGGGGGGTGAGGAGGGGGGAGGACGAGAATCTGGAGGAGGAGGAGGAGGAAGAGGAGGAGGAGGGAGGAGGCGAGGGGGGGAGGGAGGGAGGGAGGACGAGAATGAGAAAAAAGAGGAGATGATGATGATGATGATGATGATGATGATGATGATGATGATGATGATGATGATGATGATGATGATGATGATGATGATGATGATGATGATGAGAGAGGAGGAGGAGGAGGAGGAGGAGGAGGAGGAGGAGGAGGAGGAGGGGAGGAGGAGGAGGAGGAGGAGGCCGAAGCGGAGGGCCTGCGTCACGGTGGTCGCTCGTTTTCGCTTTCTGCACCTCCCCTGGGGCCACGAAGACCTCTGCCCCCAATTCTCAAGGGGCTCAGGGACACACAGACACAAACAAATATATACAAATACAATATTATTGTTATTCTACGTTATGGGTGTTCGTCTTCCCCCCCGCTTCCCATATCTTCCCGTATTTTCTGAGGAATCGACGATTCATTGTGCCTGTGTTTTTTTCCCTCCTGACTCTGTCTCTGCCTCACCCATCCTGCCTAAGACTTACACGAAAGCCGCCGGGTTAGTGTCCTGCCCCGCGCAGTCCCTCACCGACGACAGCATTGCCCAGTCATCCTGCATCCCCACTCCTCGCTTGTATACGATATGCCACTTCCTGGGCCGCGCATCCGAATTTCATCCTGAATGTCACTGGCATCGTGCTTCCCCCACTCGGAAATCGGGCTCCTGGATATGTTGCCTGTCGTACTGCCTGACCTTGTGCAGGAACGTGCCGGATCGCCCTTCAGTCGAGCCTTCAGCGATGGTGCAAGTGCCACAAAATGACAACACAGACAAGAATGGAATAGGTCCTGACTGCTAGATGAGACCGCACAACATTCTCCCCTGTCGGCGCAAAACTGCGCATCCACCCGAACACCCGCACATCTGCCTCGAATGTCGATGATTAGGGGTGAAGGAAGATGCGACAAGTGGACAGCATGCGCGTAAACCACATAGGCCAGACCAATGTGATCGCTCGGCAAGCTGGCAAGAGGACGCCACGACGATACGACACGTCCTTCAAGGGCGACACGTTTGTCCAAGATGCGGCCAGTGCCGCCTCGTTCGGCGGCGGAAATCCGTGATTTCCAATGGAAACCGGACCAGTCGCTAATCCACGCCGCCTTGATCCATGTTTGCGATCAGCTGATACTAGCGCCTGCTAGTGCCTAGGTAGCGCCTGTCAGCGCCGCCATGCTCCCCCGCCTGTCTGCGGGCACGCTCGCAGTCCTCCCCGCCGACCGTGCGACGCGGGGATTCACCCAGCATCACCGCCTGGGGGACCGATCTTCGGAGACGTCGGCAGGCGAGGGATATGGAATATGGTCGTTTTCGGGCCCTGGGGAGAAGGGGTGATGGGCCTGTTTCCCACCACCACCGCAATAAGATGGAGGGGAGGCGGAGGATGAGGAGAAGGATGAGGATGAGGATGAGGATGAGGATGAGGAGGAGGAAAAGGAGGAGGAGGGTCCCTCCCCCTCCTACTTATGGTGGTGGTGGTGGAAAACAAGCCCACCAAGGGGGGGGGGAAGATGTTTCCATACTCCTTGCTGGTCGAGGTTCCCATGAAATCGATCCCCCAGGCGGTGGCTGCGGAGAAAAGCCCGCCTCGGACACCGCCGCTTCGCCAGAGAGGCGAACACCTGCCGCACGCCTCCATGCCGCCCTTCTCGACCGCCTGTCTGCAGGCACACCCGCGGCCTTCTCCGCCCGTCGCCACTTCGACTGGTAACTTCCTGCCCAGGAGAGCCCAGAATCAAACCGACAAGTCGAATCGGCGATCGAAATGAATCGGATCGGCGGAACTCGGCAGCCGAGTCGGGAAAAATCGGATCGGTGCAAATCGGCGAGCTAGCATGCGTCCCATAAAGGATCGGAGCCAGAACGGCAATCCGAAATCAAATCGAATCGGAATCGGAATCCATCGAAGTCGAGTAGAATAGAACCGGAGGAATCGGTACGAGCCCTGCCTGCCCTACAAACAACAAATCCCAGGTCCCGCGAGCCCGCGACGGCGTGCCAACCGCCCGCGCGGGCCGAGGACTGCCGGCCAGCGGCGGCAAGTGCCGCTTGCCCCGATCGCTCCCCGGGTCGGCACGCCCGGGGGTGCCGCCTTGCCAGCTGCTGCGGTTCGAGGTGCGGAAGGCCGTGGGCAAGGCCTGCCAGCGCGAGCAAATGCCAGGGGGGGGGGGGGCGCCGCCTCGCCTTCTCCTCCTCCCGCCTCCACCTGTCCCGGGAGGACTTTCCCTGCACACAACCGCTGCAGAGCATAGGGAGGTCCTCTCCGAGGAACTGCTCCTCGAGAGGAGGTCCCGCCCTGAGGAAGGGCAGACACTTCCCGAAGAACTCCTTTCCGATGATTTGGAAAACGCTCGTGCGGTCCCCACCAAAGAGCTGCGGCGAATTGTTTCGAATCTAGTTCCGTGCCAGTGTACGCCAAGTCTGTGAGGCTGCACGGTTGTGTGCGCATGAGCGCTGCGTCTGCCATGTTGCGGTATGTGCGTGTGTGCTATGTGTGTGTCCCTTGGCTCGATGACTAACAACGCATGCCTGCATGGCACGCACGAATGCCCTCCATGTACAGTCGCTGTATTGAGTACGTGTTTCCCGACGTATGGCATGAACCCCAATGCAATTACCATGTGTCTGTTGAGCGCTGCTGGTGCATGCTGCTGGTGCACGCGTTGGAAGTATGTTGGTCATGGGTGTTCAGAGGTGTAGTGTGCACAAATGAAGTTTGCTGCTGGCGCACGTTACGCAAGTCTGTTCTTGAGTCGCACATGAAGCCAAACACTGTCCTATGTTGGTGTTTTCTGGTCTTGATGAGTGGTAGTCATGTGTGTTTGAAGTATGATGTGCGTTAACACTGCATGTACTTGTTTTGCATCGTCGTGCCTTCGGTTCGTGATACGAGGTCCGTGCGTGTTGTATGGCCTATTGGCGACTGCCTGTCTGTATTGGTGATTGGTGTACAGCCAATGTGTAGGTTGCTGCTGACTGTGAACCCTATGCCCTTGAGCGCAGACGGGTCGCTTGAGGTGCGGACCGCCCGCCGCAAGGAAGGACGACCCCGCCAACAACGGGCAATCGACGCGCATACGCACACACAACACGTGCAATGCCAC
This sequence comes from Prorocentrum cordatum, assembly GCA_963575745.1. Lineage (NCBI taxonomy): Eukaryota > Dinophyceae > Prorocentrales > Prorocentraceae > Prorocentrum > Prorocentrum cordatum. The sequence goes on from CAUYUJ010014932.1 coordinate 31,392, forward strand.
CTCCTTTGTCTGTTTGCCCTCCTCCTTCCTCCACCCTCGGGGCCGCGCAGACATGGATCTGCGATCCATGGATTTGGCGCGCGGTCGCCGAATCCATGGATCGGGGGAGGTGCCCTTCCCAAAATGCGGCTGGCCGGTGCCGCCTCGCTCGGCGGCGGAAATTCGCGGTTTCCCATGGAAACGGGACCCGTCGCTGATACACGCCCCTCGATCCATGCGCGCTCGCTCGCGAGCGTGCCCAATGGGCACGCCTCATGTTTGCAGATATATGCACGGCTCCACTCGAGAGCACGGCTCTGTGTGTTTATGTGAACTGACTGCGAATGTGTGTCATCGGTTGAAGTACAATTTTGAGGTGTAAGGTACATTATTGACTTCAGAACTCGATGCATACAGAATGCATACGTCGGTTGGATGGGCAAATGTTCCACCACCACTACCATATGTGGGACGGGGCAGAAGGGAATCTGAGGAGGTCATCCTCCCTCCTCCTCCTCCTCCTCCTCCTCCTCCTCCTCCAAGTCCTCCTCCTCCTCCTCCCTCTCTTGCATATGTTAGTGGTGGTGGACAATGGGCCCATCATCGGTTGACGTCGTGACAATGTCACGTCATCATGTCTACTTGCTCGTGGAATGCCTCCATTGCTTTGGCATACGGGGCCCAGCGAGGCGGGCTGCTCGGGAGACTCTGGACGATTGGGGGGTATGGCGGCCGCGGTATGCAAGGCTGACGGGCGAGATGAAGTACTCGCGAGCTTCGGGACTAACTCGGGCCGACGGCATTGGTATGCAGGGCTGGCGGGCGAGGCGGAATGCGCTTGATACTTGAAACTACTGGGACCTGGCGGCCGCGGTATGCAGGGCTGGCTCACACGCTTGCTTGTTCTTTACATCATGCAACCCCAACCTGCCAATTGGGAGAACAACAGGCACATCCAACTGCTTCTCCCATCCACCTCAGAGCGCCCTCGAGCGTTGCCTCCTAGACACTCACAGCCGCTTTCTCTGCTGGGAGCGACCCCCGCAGCGAAAGTTTCGGGCGGCACCACTGCAAGCGGCGCCCCAGACCGCTTCGCGAGGCATGGGGGGGAGGAACAAGCGCATCCAAGAGGAGGATACCATGGAGAGGGGAATGATGGAAGAAGTTTGGAGGCAAATGCTGGGAGGTCTTCGTCGGAAGGATTAAGGAGGATAAAACCCCATTGGGGGGCTGCTACGCCAGAATCGGCCGCGCATTAAGCGAGATTAAGCCGGATCTAGCAGGATGAAACCGGATTGAGAAGGATCGAGCCAGATTCCGGACTAGGGCAAAATCAGAATTTGACCTCCCAAGAATTGCGTCCGAACGGAAGGTTCGGTTGAGACATCCGCGAGGGGAAGACCCGCAAACCGCAGACCTGAAATGGGGGAGGTGCGCACGACAGGTTCGCGTCGTGCCGACTTCGGCATCGGCTTCTGACACCGCGGGGATCGTTCAACCTTGAACGATCGGCCGTTTCCAAAACGTCAAAATCGTTCCACATCGAACGATTCTGGCGTTCAACGTTGAACGCCGCTGGCGGGGTCGCCGTCGGTCGACACCACACGGACCTGCCACACACGGGCGGGCGATGATGAGCTCCGCCGTGGCGTCAACGCCAGAGCGCGCCTCCCCTCCTCATAGATGCCGATGCCTCGGCCAGGGCGCTTCGCGGACTCATATATATATGGTGTACATATACATATCGAATGTGATGCACAGAGACATACTAGTACTAGATGTTCTCCTTGGGGGCGCGCGTCCGACCCGAACATATAGTCTACCCATCGTGTAGCATAGCCTTTCCCGAGCGGTGTGGCTAGAAAGCGCCCGCCGCGACACATGTACTAGAAGGTTTCTCGGTGCGAGCGTCGCCCCTAGAGGGGCGACGCGCATGTAGTATAAGCATGTTGGGGTGATACCGATGAAAAAGGAGCTAACATCACGGGCGCGCAAACATGGATTCGCGCTCCAGGGATTTGGCGCGCGGACGCCGAATCCATGGACCAAGGGAGGTGCCCTCCCCAAAGAGCGGCCGTTGCCGCCTCGCTCGGAGGCGGAAGTCCGCAATTTCGCATGGAGTCGGGACCCGTCGCTAATCCAGGCCCTCTTGATCCATGTTTGCTATCGCCTGGAAACAGGAGGTGAAGGAGAGGGAGGATGAAGGGCTCTCTGGAGTCTACGTTGTCCGCGACGCCATGGCACGCGTCCGAGTCCGATGCTAGCGCGCGCTCAGCGAGCGCCGATTTTCCTGTCAGAAGATGGGGGGGGAGGGGGGGGGGGGGGGGGCGAACACGGGGAGGGTATGGATGGCAAAGAAGAGAAGCCAGGGGACCTGTTCTGGACTACGCTGACGCATTAGCTCACTGCAAGCGCGCGTTCAGCGCGTGCCGACCTTCCACTCGCAAGAAGAGGTGAATCCCATGCGTAGAAGGAATACTACCTTACGTAGAGTGGGTAATACCTTACATAGATCCTTAATATTCTCACCTTGCTATGTGGTTTGCGATCTGCGTCGTTGGGGTTTGGAGGTGCACCACGTCGCCCTCGTCGGGCCCCGTCGGGGCGCGGCGGAGAAGAATGATGAGGGCGGAGTGGGGCCGAGATCCCCCTGGCAGAACGACGCAACTTGTGCAAATCGTGTCGAATAATCGTCTGGGGGACCCTCCTTGGGGTAGCTTTTCGTCCCCAGGCCCGAAAGCGGCCCCCTGAAGGCAAAAACGACGAGAAACCGAAGGCGACGAACACAAGCAGATCCACGATTAAACATACATTACTTTCCCATAGCAGTGTAGGAAAAGAGAAGGCGGAGAACAAGAATGAGGGCGAAGGAGTAGGAGCGCCAAGAGGGAGCAAGAGGATACAAGGGAACTGTTGAGCAAGCACTCACCTGGGTCAGCACAAAAGCAAGTCGACCAAAGCCATGTCGCGAAGTCCGACCGGCCGCTCAACAACTCCCAAACCGGGGTCAGCGGAAAGCGGAAAATCAGAATCGGCCCCGCGCGGCTCCCGAACCCGGGTCAGCCAGAGTGCATTGGCTGACCCACGTTTCGTGAGCCCCGAGAGGATATCCCACCACCTCCCCTGGAGCCCTCTGCGCGAGCCGCCTCTGCTGACCTGAGCTCGCTGTCCTTGGACTGCCTCAGGGAGTTCTCGGACTCGGGCTCCAGCTCGCACTTCAAGTCGGTCGAGAAATAACCAAACCTTCCCCTCGCGCTTGAGCGACGAAAAGGAACGGGTCTTACGCGCGATGACACAGCGATGGCTTACGCGGGGCCGCCAGCGAGGAAGGCTACTTTGAAATCGAGGGCGCTTACGCGCGAGCTTTCAAAGGCAGCTTACGCGCGGATGTCGGCGCTGTCGAGCTTGTGTTTGCATCGCTGAGTTGGCCTCCCCCGTTCCTCGTTCCCCGCACAGCCTCCTCCTGCTCCCTCTCGATTTCGACGGATGGCGAGCCCGACCACCCTTCCCAGGCCGTAGACTCGGACACAGAGCGAGCATAATGATACAGCAAACGCACCTGATGAATCACAAACGAAAAAGATGCGTCGCTTCCATTGAGATCATTCTGCCAAATGCCTAAACCCCCAATCGTCATCATTATGATTATCTTGTTCCACTGTCTCTTGCCGTCCCCCTTGTTCTCTTTTCTCCTCTTCAACTTCCCCATACCCTTTTGCCCAGACCTTCACCGATCCTCGTTCCCTTTTCCGCTTGCCAGACTCTAGGACGCTAGCCTTACCGCCGCCGTCTGGCTCATGTCTGGTACGCTTCCCTTTGCTCTTAGATGACGAGCCCCACGATGTATCAACGGTAAACTTGTCAACCTCGCAACCTCGCCATCGCCAGGCGATGCTGCAAAAATACCCTCCCGAGGAACTTGATCCTCCTCATCCCCCCTGACCTCGGACCTCTCCTGGGATGCGTTGGGACCCAGATGTCAAAGCGGCTGCCATCGTGGCGACGAGGGGCAGCCCGGAGACACGAGCAGGGTGACAATCAACGCAACAGCCTCGATCGTCGAACGTAAACTCTCAAGCCTCGAACCTCCGAAAACTATCACCCACAAGAATCCCAAAGAATCCCAGGGGGCCAAAAGCGGTCCCGCGAGCCGAAGTACAATGAATATTCAACTGCCACCAGCGGGTGGTTTTCGAAATGTTGCTCTCGACGTGGGGCCGCGAACACTCGTCCCGGAAGTATCCAACAACTGCAAGAATGGAGGGCGGATGGTTTCCAATACAATACGTGGCTCTCGCCGCGGTTCCGCGCACATTTGTCAAAAACGTAGTCCAGCATTTGCAAAGATGGAAAAGGGTAATGTTCAAAGTTGGGTTCCCGAAACGGGCCTTCCACGATCTGACACTGTGTCTGATGGAAAGAACCACCGATCAACCAAGAAAACTTTGGCCAACCCTCTGTCCAACCCCTCCGGCAGAACCTGGTTGCAGCAATTCTCCCCATAAAAGATATCGGCAACGGTGCCGTCAACACGTCGTGAAATGCCCTACAGCTCACCACCGAGTTGTTACATTCCATCGGATTCGCACCAATTTTTTGTAAAAGGCCCTGGCCCCCGTTTCGAAGGCACTTCTGGGAATGCGTTTGAATTCCTGGTGTGTTTTGAAAACTATCTGGACGGTGAGCCGCCCACCCACAGATCCCCCAACAAGGCAAGGCCAGGGAGGTCCTTCAGACGGTCCATGCACGCGCCGAAACGACCCAAGAGCGCCCCAAGCTACCCAAGGTACTTAAACTCAAGACAGCCCAGGAAGCCCCCAAGACGTCCGAAGAGGGCTGCGCGAGATCCCCCCCAAGGGCCCCAACAAGCAAACATGGCGGATGCTCCTTAGCTGGAGAATATTAGCGGTCTCGCTTTTCTACACTTCCGACGCTCCGGGACGCCCTCCGCCGCAAGATCAGCCCCGATACCACCAGCAAACCCCAAAGCAAGATGACCACTCAAGAGGCCCCCCAAACGCCCTAAGACACCCCAGACCTGCCCCAAATGATATTCCGAACAAAAACACATCCAAGAGACCCCAATTTCAAACTTGGCTTCTCGCTGGAAACGTCGTATGATTTCACAGCCATGCGAAAACTCAACGCCGCGCACCAATTGGAGTGGCTCATTTTCAAAGCGGGGCTCTCGCAAGACATGTTGTGCAAGACACTTCGTGTCCGTAAAAATGCCCCTAATCGGGTTGCTGATCAGATGCTGAACGAAGTGGTGCCAAGTCGACGCGGCAGCCTCTACAGCAGGCAGCCCACGTCGAGACGGCAACGCTGCACAACTGAGCACGAAACGAACTACAAATATGACTATCCGAGCACGTGTCAAGATTTCGATGCAAACCAAGACAGCTGAATAGTAAAACTTACATCAAATTACTGCTGAGAATGAGAAACCTTGGCTATCAATTGCCTCGTCCCCGTTTTATTCAACGATGGTTGCACACGAAAGGAGACACCAGGCACACCCCCCGACAAACGAAAGACGCTGCACCCTGGCGGAAAACAGGATGGCAGATGCTCGAAACCGTATGCATAAGTCATACATGCAGTTCGCCATTCGCTAAGGAGGAGGAGCACAATAAGGAGGAGGAGGAGGAGGAGGCGGGGAGGGGGAGGAGGAACTACTCGGTTGCAGGGGACAGTCTCGCTCGGAAATCGCTTCGGGAATGCGTTTTTGACGCAGCCTCGAAGCGCCGTGTATCACACCAGATGAAGCAGGCCAGACCGGGAGCAGGGGCCATCTCGTCGATCTCGCTGGAAGCAGGAGCATTGTCCCCGGCATCTACCCCTGAGTCGAAGCCGCCCTCGATATGGATGTCGCTCTCGTCCGAAATGTCGCTCGACTCCTCCGAGGCTCAGAAACAATGTTGTCCAGCAGCCCCCCGCATAGCGCCTCGGAGTGCCCCTCGATCCGCCGACGGATTTCATCCAACTTCCCCCGGGCCAATCTGGTGTGCAACCTTGCTTCAACATCTTCGTGCCCCAAACGCTGACCTCCGAGTGCTGCCGAACAGACATGTCCGCCAGCATATCATGCATAGGTGATATGTTGTCCCCAAGCGCAGCGAGCGTCTCGTCAAAATCTGCAAACGTGTCCGTGAGAGCCCTGCTGATGGACGCGGGGGCCTTATCAGTGAGACTGCTGCTGATGGATGTTTCGTCCTTGCTGCGCCCACCTCGCAACAGAAGTGCTGGCATACCCGTAAAAAAACAGAATTGACATCCACTCCGTTGTCAAGCGGAGCCCTACAATCATCATCACGATGAGCTGGACATGCTGCCAACATGCTCTTCCGGGTACCTATCGCTTACGACTCCCCACACCCTGACACCCTGACATAGCCAGTGAAGTAACTAAACACTGAATGTGCGATGCTTGCTGACGAACTGTTTCTGCCAACTTGCAGTCGGATGAAAAACATAGAGAAATTCTGAACAACTGAAACAACTTGTCAACGTGAGACGACCGTAAGATAAGGGGATACATGGCTTGTGCCTCGGTTCGTGCCTTGAGCCAAAGTGCATTGTCCTTGAGCCAAAACGGAGATGGATCGTTTGATCAAGAAGCCAGACTGTCCTCGCAAGACGCGTCCTTCCATTTTGAACTAACCAACTGCAGCTCCATTTCGAAAAGGGGCTCTCGCCTGAATGGTAGGCCCACGGGACGATCGACTTTCGGGGGGGTATTCGCTTTAACTAAAAAATGCTCGTAGTGACTCATGAGGATTGCAGTTGGGATGGGATCGTGTATTGGAGCGTCGCTGGTGCGTTTCGGACTTGCTCTGCTGCAGCGGATCCTCCTCCTCCTCCTCCGCCGTCTCCACCCGGATGCGCGGGAGTGCGTGGGCAGGCGATGAGTCTTGACAGGAGGAGGACGAGGCGGACGGAAATGACCAACACAGACCCAAGACGGGTCCACGATGCTGCGTTACACTCTCCCGTCCAAAATAGAAGAAGAACAAACGCCACAAACAGAAACTGTTGGCGTTCCGCGCGGCTTTCTTGGATCCGCGCTGGACCCCCTCCCTGGCGCGCGGAGCGCGCCAGGGGCGGAGCCAGAGGCGCCGCCAAGGAGGAGGGGGAGGAGGAGGAGGAGGGGGAGGGGGAGGAGGAGGAGGAGGAGGAGGAGGAGGAGGAGGAGGAGGAGGTGGAGAAGGAGGAGGAGGCGGAGGAGGTGGAGGGGGAGTAGAAGGAGGAGGTGGAGGAGGACGGGTCGCCTAAGGCCTTCGGAGAATCCCACCACAGAATTCAGGTCATGCGTTCAAAAGAAGTAAAGCGTGAACGCGATGTTGAAAAAGAGCCGCCTTCCATTCGAGCCGCTTTTTCACCCAACGTTGGCCGTGCGGGGTAACGGCAGGTGAGGATCCCGAACCATCATGCTGCTTCGTGTATTTGAAAAACGGTGAGGAGACCCAAATTCGACAAGGGGGCACTCTCCGTTCGTATAGCCAGGTTTGAACATAATTCAGAAGAACGCGCGCGGTGCCAAAGCGAGAGATCCCAATTTAGAAAACGGACCGACCCCCAGAAATGTAGCTGGTGGACCCGTCAGACTTCAATGCAGCCGGACCTAGGACTGAAGAACGTCCGCCAAGAACATGAGACTCTCTGTCGGCCAGACCGAGGAACATTCGGGGGTGCCCTGCCCCAGGATGCACAACAACATCCAACAAGCGCGACAAAAATGTGGGCACCCTCCCCGAATTGCCCTCGACCTCATACCTCGGTCCGACCGTGCCGCAAACGGTGAAGACGCCTCAGGCGGAACGCCCGGCCGCCCTGACGGAACGCCTGCTGGAGCAACAGGAGAGAGCTACACGTGAGGAAAAGGGGTGAAGGAGGAGGACGAGAAGGGATCAATGCGCTGGACAAGGAGGAGGAGGAGAAGGAGGAGGACGAGGAGGGGTCAATGCACAAGGCGGTATGAGGACTGTGGACTTTGGACTCTGCGGGGGCGTGGCGTCAGTGTCTCTCGACATTCGCTTGTCGGCCACTGCGGTGTGCTCGGAATGAGCGCTTGGCCTGCCTCGTCCGCGCGACCCCCCTGGGGCCGCACAGTGAGGGTCCAGCGGAGGAGGCGAGAGCCTACCTCACAGCCCCAGATCCTCGCAGCTGGGCGCGAAGGACGAGGAGAGAGAGAGAGAGAGGAAGGGCACGAGGAAGAGGCAGGCAGGGGGCTTCGGACTCGGAACGCTCGCGACGTGATCCAAGAGGCAGGCCAGGGGAGAGGGGGGGGGGCGGGAGAGGGGGGGGAGGGGGAAGCGTGGGGAGGGGGGAGAGGGGGAGGGAGGGGGGGGGGGAGGATGGAGAAGGGGGAGGGAGAACGGGGCGATTCCCGCCCCCTGCCCGGGGCCCCCGCGCCCCGACCGCTCGGCGAGCTCGCCCCTCGCCTTCGCGTCGGCGGCGCTGAGGAGGATGACCTGATGCGGCGGGGTCGGGGGGAGGGCTGGGGCGTCGGGCATGTCCTCCTACAGGCAGAGGTTGGACGAAATATTCAAAAATGGCAAAAACAGAACAGTCAAATACTCACACAGAACTAAAGAAAATCGTCCACGGACTATTGCTATACTATCTTTGCAAATTCCTCCTGTAGAGGAACACGCCCGATTGAAGGCAACGGGGATGGCGCGGCGACGCGGGTCGGAGGGTCGGTCCTCGTCGTTCTCTTCTTCATCCTCGCCCCCCACTGCACCTGCAAAATCATCATATGGGTACTAGCCTCCTCTCCCCTGACTGCGTGCGGGAGGTATCCCGCCCGTTGCGTTGTACAATCCAGTTGCTTTGGGTGTTTCAAGTTGTGCCCCGCTGCAACGTGGGCCTAATGTTCGGATCGTCAGGATGGCGATCTCGCCCCAGCGCAGGCCACTTCTTCTGGATCTGAGTCCTTTTTCATCGTTGTCGCCCCCCTCATTTCCACTCCTCCGCTATCCCCTGGTCCTCCTGCTCCTTCCACTCCAGTTCCTGTTGTTGCTCCCTGTCCTCGTCCTCATCCTTCCTCATCCTCCTCCTTGTCATCCTGCTCATCCTCCTGCTCACACGCCGCTTCCTCCTCCTCCTCCTCCTCCTCCTCCTCCCCCTCCTCCTCCTCCTCCTTCTCCATTCCTTTGCCTTATGAATAACTCCTCCCTGTCGCACCCCGAGGCCAGTCAGAAGGGCGTGCCGGGCGTTTCGCGTGAGACTTCAATACAGCTTACAAGCATGAAGCTAAAAAAGCTGACAACAGCTTCGCAGATAGAGGGCGGGTCGCTTCCATAATGTGGCCCTCGCCTTAGCGCCACGCACACTCGTCTTAAAAACTTGCACGAGCTTCACGGATTGACGGGCGGGCCGTTTTCAAAATGTGGCTCTCGCCTGGGCGCCGCGCACTTTCGTCTTACAAGTTTGCAGGAGCTTCGCGGACTGAGGACAGGCAATTTGCAAAATATGGTTTATGCCTTAACGCCGCACGCTTTCGTCTTCAACAGGTGCAAGAGTTTCATGGAATGCGGGCCGTTCCAAACTGTGCCTGTCGCCCTAGCGCGGCGCACATTCGCTCTGGAAATGTGCAAGGAACTTCACGGATTGATGGAGGGTTCTTTTCAAAATGTGGCTCTCTCCTCAGCGCCACGCACATTCGTCTTCAACAATTACAAGCTGTTCGTGTATTCTCGTTGTGAACATTATGGAAATGGCGTTTCAACCGATTCAGGATTGTCACAGCGCAACGGTTACATTGATTTGCTTATCCCAGGGATGGCGCTCTGCCTCGATTCAGGATCGTCAAGGCGCAACAATCAGGTTGACTCGTGGCCTTGAAGTCCTAAAAATAATGTCCTGGCACGCGTCAGGATTGTCACACGGTTGTCCCCTCACGGCGCACTTCCCTCAGTGGAAATTAACCTTTCTAGGGGCATATGAAGAGGGAGCTGGGAGGGAGGGTATACTCCAACATCGTTGATGAGTCTTGGGTTTGCACTGGTCCTTCTCCTCCTGCTGCTCCTCCGCCTCCTCATCTTCCTCCTACGTACGCAGCTCCCCGTGTCCGATTGCGCATGACACGAACGGGTCTGCTTGGGACTTCCAAATCGACTATGACCCCGGTCCGCGGATGGAGAACCAAATCAGCGAACTGCTCAGGGATAAGAGGAAGGGGTCGAATGCCAGATGTGGGCGCGAGATCGCCTGGCTTGTCCTCCTCCCCCTCTCTCCGTCCGATTGTTTTTTTTACAAAAAAAATAACTCACATAAAACGGATGTGAAAAAAAGGACGCCTCCTCGTCGCCACTGCCGCACTCGCCTCAGAATTCTAGCCAAAGCGCGCCCCAAGAGAGGCCTGGGGATCTGCCCCGAGGTCGAGCACTCAGACTGGGGGGCTTAACATCGATATCTTCAACCATCGTGCTACCACAATGAGCGCCGAATCAGGAACTGGGCTTCGGGCCACGGCGAGCCTCGGCTTGGAGTAGTCGTCCCGACCTAGATTTAGGTCGGGCATGTCCTCCTACAGGCGGATTTGGGGCGAAAAATTGAAACTTGTCAATCAACAATTCGCTTTTAATTAATCGAAAAATAGCAAAACATCGTCCCCAGACGATTTTCTGACTATTCTTGACTACTCCCCATGTGGAGGGACGTGCCCGACTTAAATCTGGATCCAGGGAGCGGCACGAAAACTGGACCCTCCTGAGCCAAGCGTGGTCCCTGCTTCGGCGCCTTGGCCGTGGCGAAGGAGGGACAGCAGGCCCCATGGGCGGAGCCCACTCGGGGCACCGCGCTCCCGTGGACCGCGGGCCGCCGAGCCGTCGGGCGTACTGCAAGCCCCGGGCGGCTGGAAGAGCGGCACGGGGCGAGAGTTAAGTCGGGCGTGTCCCCCTACAGGGGGATGTTCGACGAAAACGTGAAAAAACTACTCGCGACATCTTCCAAAATGGTAAAAAAAAACTGAAGAAAATAGTTCCCGAACTATTTTTTTACTATTCTTGAATGTTCCTCCTGTAAAGGGACAGGCCCGACTTAAGGCGAGAGGGAGGTCTCGCTACCCGGAGCAAGGGCGGTAGGCGCCCTCGGCAGCCTCAGCAGGGCATCCCTTCCTTGGTCAATGCCAGGGCAGACCATACCGGACAAGATGCGGGTACCATTCAAGAGTTGTGTCCATAGATTCACTGCATCTTGGAGTTCCCGCTTCCATTCATCAGACATCAGAGGCGCAGTGGATCTGGGTAGAAGCCTGGCCCCTGGAGCAAGATGCTTATCCACATCCACTGCGCCTCAGCCTTTTGGTGGCCCTTCCCAGAAAGGTGAAGACGCAGTGGACATGTATACGAAGTATATGAATGTTGCCCGCATCCTTGGTCTGGTCCATGCCCGAGCAAACCAAGCCTAACAACGGGAAATGCCGCTTTTGTCCACCTGGTTTGTGAGAAAGCGCCTGGCCAGCAAGGCACAGCAGCGCACATGTCGAAGGTACGCTGTGCTGAATTGCTGGACTGGTACAGCTTCATGCTTTGCACCGCCCGTCGGTCTCTCAGCGGCTTGCTCGGGCTACCTGAAGGCTGCCTTGGGGCTCGGTGGACCTCTGGGGGGGGGGCCTCTCGGACCCAGGAGGGGCCCAATCGAGGCCCAATCTCGAGCCCCATCGCCCCAGGATGGTCCCCGAGATCGCCAGCACGATCCTGGAAGCCGCCCAAGCGTTAGGTTGCTCCCATCGTGCTCAATGACCTCATCCCGGAAATAATCTCGAGAACCAGGAAAAGTGTCGGAAGTGCCGAGACAGCGTCGAAACAATGTCGGACGAGTGTCTCTCAGGGCCCGACACGTGAAAACCCTGGAGTTTCGGTACGTTGTGCTGGTGCTCGAAATTCTGTCTAGTGATCAAGGCTAAAATAGGTTGGAACAAGCGGGCCACCGAGACAGCCCCGAGATGCGCTCCAGGATGGAAAAGGGTCGGCGGCCCCAAGCAGCTTCCGACGGCAGCGGGCGGTCCAGAGACGGCCTCGGTCGGTCAAAGAGCCTCCTGGGGAGCTTCCGCGAAGGCCCCAAAGAGGCCCCCAGGAGACCGCCAAGCTGCACTCAGGAGGCCCCAGGAGGCCCCAGGAGTGCCCCAAGAGGCCTCCTCCTCCTCCTCCTCCTCCTCCTCCTCCTCCTCCTCCTCCTCCTTCTGTGTCCTCTCTTGTTCTCCTCTTATCCTCGCGTGTCTCCCGACGTGCTCCCCGACGGGTTCCCCACTACGGCTGGGGGCACACGCAGTCAGATGGCTTGGCCGAGCTCTGGACGCAACGCTCGGCCGCACGGCCGCTTCCAGAAAACAGGGGGCGGCGGTGGTTCGCCGTAGGCGTCTTCGATAGTGGACGCAGTGCCTGCGCCCTGGCGCGGAGCTCATTGGCGCGCGCCCAGACCAGGACTGCCTCAGGTTTGCGCAGCCGTTGTTTCAAGTCTTGCACGCGTCAACCCCGGCTGCCTCTCTGTCGATCTGCCGATGGCGTAGACAGCCCTCCCCCCCCCCCTCCCAAATCTCTGGCTCTCAGGGGGCGGGCGCGGCCCTGAGAGCCGCCCACCAGGCTCCTCTTGGGGACGTTTGTGGACTGTCTGAGCGCATCTCAGGGAGCTTCGGGGGCTCAATCGGGCCGTCTTGGCGCCACCTTGGGCCGTCTTGGGGCTTTATCGGGCAGTCTTGGGGCCTCCTGAGGTGTTCTTGGGAGGCGCTTGGGGCCGTAGTGGGGCGTTCTGAGGGCGCGTTTGGGGCTATCTGGGAGGGGGCGTTTTGGGGCTCGTCCGTCTCATATTGAGGACATCCAGAAGCGATTCTGACCGATGTCGGCTGAGAACCCTCCTTGCGAAGCCGAATTTTGAGGATGTACCTCGCGACACTGCCATGTAAAAAAACTGACAGAACAATAACAAGATGCGCCGCTTTTGCGCCGCTTTTGTAAAATGGGCTCGCGAGAACTCTCTACTGAGCGACGAAAACAAGCGGGTCTCACGCGAGATGGCATAGCAACCCTACGCTGTGGCTTACGCGGGCCGCCACCGCGGCCCGCTACATCGGAAAGGAAGACGCTTACGCGCGATCCTACACGGGGAGCTTACGCGCGAATGTCGGCACAGTCGAACCCGTTTTTCTGCGTCGCTCAATTCGGCGGCGAGCGAGGGGGGAAGTGCAAAGGGGAAAGCCTCCTCTGGGGGCGGCGGTTCTCCTCAGAAACCCTCTCGCCTTCTGTGATATCGTCCGAGTCTTGTGACCGTTTTCTTATTTTGCGTTTCGACACTGGGCGGAAGGGGGGGGAAGGTGGGGTCTGGCTCCGGACCTCTGCTCAGTGCGGCTGCTTGGAGCCGTGCGCCCTATGGGGGAGACTCCACCTGCTCGAAACAGGCCCCCCAAACAGCCAAGATCTACTCCAGGAGGGGGGTGGGAGGGGGGGGGTGCGAGGGCACGCGCCAGTCGGCAAAACAACGAATAGAAAACGACCACCATTGGGGAAGGCTCTTAGAAAGCTCCTCGGGGGGCCGGGGAACTTCCAGGCGCCTTCTCAAAGGCCCCCCGCCCCTCCTCGCTCCCCCCTGAATGTAAGTCCGGCCTGTCCCCCTACAGGCGAATTTTGGTCGAAAAATAAGAAATGATTCAAAAGTCAAAAAATCGTCCCCAGACTATTTTAGACTATTTTTGAATACTCCTCCTGTAGAGGGACAGGCCCGACTTAACCCTACATTAGGCTCGCCGCCGATTCCTGTCCCGCCAGCTTGTTTACACGCCAGTCTCGCGAGGTAGATCCTCCGAAACTCGGCTTCGCCGAGGGGCTCTCTCAGCCGACACCGGGTGGAATCGCTCCTGGAGAGCCTCAAAGGAGCAGAGCGAGCCCCAAAACTAGAAGAAGAAAAAACGCCATGAACATAAACGTTCGACGGTCCGCGCGGACTTCTTGGATCTGCGCTGGATCCCCCTCCCTGGCGCGCGGAGCGTGCCAGGGGCGGCGCCAGAGGCGCCGCCGGGGGAGGCCCAGCGCGGCTCCGAGAAATCCGCGGGGAGCACCAAAAGTGTATGTTCATAACATGCGTTCTTCTTTGACAAAACGCCCCCTCCCAGATGGCCCAAAACGCGCCCTCAGAACGCCCCACTACGGCCCCAAGAGCCTCCCAAGAACGCCTCGGGAGGCCCCAGGACAGCCCGATACAGTCCCAAGACGGCCCAAGGTGACGCCAAGACGGCCCGATGGAGCCCCCGAAGCTCCCTGAGATGCGCTCAGACAGCCCACAAAGGCCAAGACGTCCCCGGGAGGAGCCCGGTGGGCGGCTCACCCGAAGAGCCGGAGAGCACCCCACGGGGCCCCCCCGGGCTCGCCGCCGATGGGTGCCGAGGGCCTCCCTGTGGCCTGCCCTGCCGATTGCTGCTGCCTGTGGGCTGCCCTGCCGCCTCGCCCGTGCTGCTCTCTCTCTCTCTCTCTCGATGGGCTGGCCCTGGGCCCCCAGGATGGTCCGAAGAGCTCAGGCGACCCCACCTCCTCCTCCCTCCTCCTTCCTCCTTCCTCCTCCTTCTCCTCCTCCTCCTCCTCCTCCTCCTCCTCCTCGGGTCGCCTACGGCCCCGGGGGAAACCGTGCAGGCCCCCCCCCCTGGCCGTGGACCGTGGCCGTCTGCAATGAGGGGGCCCACAAAAGGACTGACCACCTACCAGGCCACCCCAACCCAACCCAGAGGCCCTGGATTCGTTTTGTTTTTGTGGGGGGGGACGGGTTTCACATATGTTGTTGTTCCGAGTTCCCCGACCCCAACCCCCCACTGGAAATGGAAGGCAAATCGGGGCATTCGGGTTGGGTTGGGTTGGTTTGGCGGGCGGTGAAGGACGTACGCGCCCAACCACGTACAGGAATACGGCCCCCTGGTCCGCGACACTAGCCTCGCGACACACGCATTCGATCTCCGAGCAAGGCATCGACTACAGAGTTGAATTGTCCCAATTGTCCCGCTCGACCCACAAATGCCAAAACAATTTGGAGACAATCCAATTCTGAAGCCGATCCCCTACACGTCGGTCGGAAGAAGTGGGCAGGAGCGTGAAGTGACGGGGAAGGCGGATCAAGTAGATCGAGTTCGGGCCCTCCCAGAGACGAACATAACCCCGCGAAAGCACATCGACTACTGAAGCAGGAGGGCGCTCGAACCAGATTTCGGGGGCGGCCAAAAGGGGGGCGTCCAAGAGGGGGGGTCGCAAATCATGGCCGGCGGCATGTGCGCGGGTCAGGGTGGGGCCGGGGACGTGTTGAAACAAGAAGAGGCGCCATGAAATCTGGGGAGATATCATGGCACCCGCCATGATATCCACCCCCCCCCTAGTCATCACCCCCCTCTTTGCCGCCCCCGAAGATTGGGATCTGGGAGCCCAGAAACACCCTGGGCCCGGGACGGGCCTGGCCGGGCTCGGCGTCTACAGCGACCGAGCCTGAGCAGAAAGCGCGGGCCTGGCCAGGGCCGACCTCTCCGCGTGCAGCCCTCGCCCCCGACCCTCCATGAGCGGGCGGAGGCGAATGGGCCCAGGGGCACACACAAAGAGATACACACAACTCCAAAGAATCCAATGCTTTTCTCATTCCCCCCACTTCCCATAGCTCCCATCTCCCCCCCCCGAAGTTCCCATAATTTCCGTCCACCACTCTCCCCCACACTTCTCATGTGGATTTCCCTCTCCCCTCCACTTCCCATAGTTTCCCGAATTGTCTTGGGGATCGACGATGAACTGTGCCTGTGTGTCTTCCCCCCCCTCCTGGTATAACAGAACCCCTTCCGCCGCCGGGGACGCCTGCCCCCCAGGAGGCTGCAAAGTTCAGATCCTCCTGCTGCTCCACCGCGTCCTCCGCTGCCTCCTCCTGCTCCTGCTCCGCTCGTCGTCCTCGTCGGCGTCGCCTTCAGGGTCGGCGGCACCAGACGCAAGGCATCTACAATGAACTTTTCCGCCGTCGGGGACGCCTGCCCCAAGAGAGGCCGCGCAGAGTTCATGCCCGCACGATGGCGCTGTCTGGGGCAGAGACTCTGCAGCCGCCCGGGGGGCAGGCGTCCCCGACGGCGGAAGGGTTCGTACCCTGCCGTTCCTCGCCCGCTATAGTTTCAGCCCCCCCCGTCGCGGAATGCGGACAAGGACAAGGACAGACAAGCGCGTTCCACTACTCGCAAATGGCCTGGATCCGCAGCGGGGGATTCACGATCAATTGATTACATGTAGGAAGACCTCATTTTTCCGGACGTTTGCAAGTGTGCACTTTGCGAGTAGTGGAACCCGCTCGATGAAAGGAGTCGTGAAGGGATTTCCGTGCCTCCTCGATCCACGCCATCGCTGTCCCGCACTCTCCTTTTCTGCCTGGTCAGGGCGCTGAAGGATGTCGAGGCCTGCCCGGTCCACACGAATCGCGGCACGGCATTTCGCTTCTGTGGCGGCGCAAGGTGCACCGTTCCGGGTCGCACCCGCAACAGCACCGCTGAGCCCGCCTGGCACCGACACGAGGTGCAGAAGACAAAACGTCATAAACATGAACTGGTGGCGGCGCTCCGCGCGGATCTCTTGGATCTGCCCTGGACCCCCACCCTGGCGCGCGGAACGCGCCAGGGGCGGCGCCGGAGGCGCCGCCAGGGGGGGGCCCAGCGCGGATCCAAGAAATCCGCGCGGAGCGCCAAAGTTTATGTTTATGGCGATGCTTCTTCCCCGACGCCTGGCACCGACACGAGGTGGGCCCCCCCTCGCAAGCTGCGAGGGCCGCCAGAGCCCCTCGCCGCGGGCAGCCCCGGCGTCCAGGCGCGCGGGCCGAGGCGCCAGGCTGCGCCGGAGCCCGCAGCTCGTCGCGGCAGCAGAGTACAGTTCGGGCGTTGGCAGGACTGTGTTTAGTGGGCCCTGGTTTGGTGAAGTGTGCTGGGGGACGGCCCCCCCCCCCCGGTCCATTAACAGGAACGCCGTCACCCGAGAAAACACCAGCTACGGCAGACCTGGTTTGGCGATTTTGACAAATTTAGGGGCTCCAGGGTCCTACTACTCACCGGGTCCCCTTGCCTGGGGCCCTGGCTGTGCCCGAACCGTGAGGGCCCGACCACAAGAAACCTTCCACAAGAGACCCAACCCTGAGACCCCAGGACGTCCATTGCTTTTTGTCGGGAGCGGCCAAGAGGGGGGTGTCCTAGAGGGGGGGTGCAAATCATGACCGGCGGCATGTGCGTGGCCCAGTGGGGGGGTCAGGGACGTAATGAAACAAGAAGAGGCGCCATGAAATCTGGGGAGATATCATGGCACCCGCCATGATATCCACACACCCCTAGTCATCACCCCCCTCTTTGCCGCCCCCGATTTTGGTGTGGGAACGTAACGCCTTCCATCGCAAAACCATCGGAACCCAAGACACCCCGGAGGCAAGCAGGGTGTCTCTTGGCATGGGCCCCCACTGTAGCGCGCGCGTGCCGGCCCGAGAGGCCAGGCCTTCCGGCGCCGCGGGGCAAACTCCGGCGGGCGCCTCGTCCAAATGCTTTGGGCTCCGGCGTGCTGCTCTTGGGCCCCTGAGACGGTCCAGAATCCCAGACCCCCTCGCGTTGTGAAGGAATCACGACTGGGAATGTTTCGCTACTTCCGGCCTCCAGGGGCCCTTACTGGGCCTCTGGACCGCCATAGAACGACTGATCAGGATGAAGAACCGGTCCTGGGGAAGGGGTCCACAGACCTCTGGGGGTCGACGTTGTGAAAGAATCACGAAGTCGAGGGTCTGGGATCCAGGCATGCAGTCAGAACTGATGCTAAGGATGCGCGGAAAGGATGCCAGGCCCTTGGACGCTCCTTCTGAAGCTCTTCGAGCGGGGCCGGCCATCGAAGGTGATTGAGGATGGACCTGAGGTGACCGAAGAGGCAAAGCTGCAGGGGCACCCTTGGGAAAGTCGATAATCCTTGCTACCAGTGTTGACTATACCCCCACGACTAGGGGACTGGCCCCGGGGAACGGGGCAGAGGGCTCTGGGGCCCACGTCGTGAAAGCAGCGCGGCGGCGGAAGGCTGAGGGCGGCTGGGAGGGAGGGGGCTGGGAGTGCTCCAGGCTACGGGAACAGGCTCCGAGGCTACGCTGGCTGTATGAAGGCCCTTCGCCAACCACGCACGCGAAGCTCAGGGATGGTATGCGCCTCGCTTTGACAACATGCGTGCTCGGACGTCGTGGTGAAACGAATAACTTGCCGTGTGGGGTGCAAAGCCGCTCGCAACAGCAAGTAACGAGGAAGAGAGGAGTCAAGACCTACTTGATGGAGCAAGCCAACATTCTAATCGGCAAGTTTTTAAAAGTCCAGGGCAAACTGGACAGGTTGAATAGGTCAGACGACGATTGCAAACTAGAACCACGCGCGCGCTTCGCACGCGCTCAGGTTTTCGGAGAGACGCAGTGCGAACCAGACGCGCGTCATGAACAACACAGCGTTCGAACACTATTGTCCCTCCTGCTTGCCCCCACGTATGCAACGCGATGAATCCTGATCGCCGCTTATCCTGCATTCTCCCACATTCAAGCCCCTCCATTCTCTCTCCACCACTTCTTCCTAGTCCCGTTCCTTCTCTTTCTTTCCCGTCCAGTCCCTCCTTCGTGCCTCCAAAGCCCTCCTTCCCTCGCTGCTGCTTGCGGCAAATTCCGCCACCACGGTCTTGGGGCCGACTCGAGGGCCTTTGGACGGAGCTGGTTGAATGCCTGTCACTGTCTTGGTGCTCTGTTTGGCGCGGTAATCCTTGGTCTGTGCGGCTCACGCGTATCTGTAGCGCTCTCTCGCTCTCTTCGGCCCATGTTGGCGGACCCGAAAACAGAACTATGTTGGTCAGAAGAGGCGTTGCCGTCTGCAGGCGGAGCTCACCTGCAAGTCGGCCCCGCAGCCTGACACGCCCGTGCGTGAGTGGCATACCGATTGAGCCTCTGAAGACTCCCCGTCGAAGAACAATCAAGAGTAATGGCAAGGAGAGTCTGGAAAGTAGGATTGAGGGAAACACGAACGACCAGCCCCTGAGTCGCTGCGATGACTGCACGCGGACGTCACCTGCAAATCTCTTCGACCCAGTTTGGCCGTCCGAGAGCAAAACGGTCTCGGTAAAGAGAGGCGATGATGTCCGCAGGTGGAACTCGTCTGCAAATCGGCCTAGCAGCCCGACACGGCCGTGCGCGAGTGGCATACTGAGTGACCCGCTGAAAACTCACCGTTGCTGAACAATTATAAAGAATGGCAAGGCGGTTATGGGAGGTAAGATGGAGAGAGGACGCGAGTGACCGGCTCCTGAGCATCAACGAGCGGAGATTCACCTGCAACTCTCTTCGGCCCATTTTGGGCGAACCGAGAGCAGAACCGTCCAGGTAGGGAAAGGCGATGATGTTCGCAAGCGGAGCTCACATGCAAATCGGCCTAGCAGCCTGACACGCCCGTGCGCCAGTGGCATACCGAGTGACCCGCTGAAAACTCCGAATCGCTGGACAACCAAAAGCAATGGCAACGAGAGGATGGAAGGTGGGGTTGAGGGAGAACACGAATGACCAGCTCCTGAGCTCCAGTGAAAGGAAATCGCTGACCTGACACCAAGCGGGCGTCACCTGCAAATCTCTTCGACCCGTTCTGATCGAACCGAGAGCAGAACCGTCTTGGTGAGCAGAGGCGAAAATGCCCGCAGGCGGAGCTCCCCTGCAAGTCGGCCCAGCAACGGGCACGGCCGTGCGCGGGTGGCATACCGTGTGACCCGCTGGAAACTCCCCGCCGCTGGATAATCAGAAACGCTGGCAAGGAGGGCATGGAAGGTAGGGACGGAGGGAGGGCACGGGCGACGAGTTCCTGAATGCTTATGAATGGAAGTCGCTGGGCCCATCGTGGGCCGTCTTGGGGTGCTCTAGGATCCCTTGGGACGTCTTGCGCCCGTCTGGGGGTACTCTCGCGCCGTCTTGAGCCACTCTGGGGGCCTTCGTGGGGCCATCTTGAACCGCCTTGGGCCCCTCTTGGGCCATCGTGGGCCCTTCGTGGGCCCTCTTGGGATTCTTTTCGGCCGTCATGGGACGGGCTTGGGCGGCCTCTTAGCCCGTCGTGGGCGCCCAGGGGAGCGGACAAGCAAGCATGCGAAACCCATCGATGAGTATCGTTTAACCGATCCCCATCCCCAGCGGGGTGGCCTGGGCCCCACTGGCCGATTACGCCCCTAGATGGGGATATAGGTCGTTCCCTTCGGGCTTCGAGGGGTGCCTTCCCAATTTGGGTGGTAATTTGGTGGGGGTCTCGACGGGGATGGGGATGGGGATGGGGATTGGTTAAACGATACCGACACACCCCTTTTACACCATACCCCTTTCTTGCCTCCGGACTTATCCGTGCCCCTTGGAGCTGTTTTGAGCGGCCACGGGGGAGGCCCTGGCTGCCCCGCGATTCGCTTCGGGGGGGCCTCGGGCTTAGAGCTGGGGTGCGTGTGCGGTTTGGAAGTGTTGGAAGCCTTGCGTTAAGTCGGGCGTGTTCCTCTGAAGGGGGGAATCTTCAAAAATAGTGAAACACAGTCTGGGGACTATTGTTTGACTATTTTCGAATTCGTATTTTAGCTTTTCGCTTCAAATCCCCCTGTAGGGGGACAGGCCCGACCTAGGCCTTGGGGCCTCTTTTTGCTGGAGGGGTCGTCGCGCGCTTCGTGCGCGCTTAGGTTCTAGCGCGTGTCTGCTTTGTCCCACAAGCGTGCGCACATCTATACACACGTTCTTTCCTACACCAATACAACCATACATTCGCCCATGCATCCAATCATATGGAATGTGTGAGTACCTCAATCAACATACCTTCATCCAGGCAACCGAGGAAACACGTGCGGAAGCAGCCGCTGGGGCCTTCGGTGCAACTTCCTATGAGGCCACGAAACGCTGCCCTGGGCGGGGGAACCGCATGCGAGCAACTCCACTGGGGCCTTCGGTGAAACTCCCTATGGAGCCACGAAGCGCTGAACTGGAAGAACGCATGCGGGCACAGCCACTGGGGCCTTTGGTGGAGCCCCCTGTGGGACCACGAAAAGCTTTACTGGGTGGGGGAAACGCATGCGGACACCGCCGTTTGCGCCTTCGGTGGAGCTCCCCCAGTGGGGTCACAGAAAACTCTACTGGGTGGCGCCACTGGGGCCTTCGGTGGAGCTCACTCTGGGGCCACGGGTCGTGTGAGGGCTGTGCCAAACTGGAGGGGTGCCGGCATGCGAACCAGTCCCCTGGGGCCTTACGTGGAGCCCCCCAGGGCCGCGACACGTGTGAGGGGTGTGCCAAATTGAAGGGCGGCGTGCGAACCATGCCACTGGAGCCTTCTCCGGTGGCCACGAAGAGTGTGAGGGGTGGGCCAAAACGGATGGGGGCGGCGCGCGAGCCATGCCGCAGGGCCCTTAGATGGAGCTCCCCATGGGGCCACGAAACGTGTGAGGGGTGTGCCGAAATGGCTGACTGGTGCGGAGGACTGGAGCAGGGATGCGAGTAGGGAGGAGCGGGAGAAGGAGCAGCAGCAGCACTCAAGCCCATCAAGCCGCGGGGACTGTCTCTACAAAACGAAGACCCAACACATGATAGTTGGAACAAACCCTGAGCCCCCCAATTGCCACCAAGGTCGCCCAACCCGCCCATTGCGGCGCACCTTTCATGCGCATTGTGCCCCACAGGGAGCACCACCGACAGCTCCAGAGACAAGCTTCGCACAACATGCCTCGCCCATTTCGGCACGCTCCTCACGCGAATCGGGCCACGGAAGGAGACCAACCTGCGACACCCATGTGTGCATGGCGCCCCCCCGCCCATCTCGGCATATGCCTCACACAGGTCGTGCCCCGCAGGGAGCTCCAACTGCGGCGTCAGTGGCCGTGTTGCCGCGGGTGTATCCAACTTATTCGGAACTCCCTTCACGCAGACCGTGCTCAGTGAACTGTTTTGGAGGTGACGGTGATGGGTACTGTAAAGGGATTGCTTTGTATCCGCACAAATGCGCAATTCAAACAAGCAAGCCACTACCAACTTACCTCCAAGAAATAGGCTGCTTCTGCTTAGTTATTTGCCTTGTTGATGTGTGTTGTGGTTTGGAGTTCGGCGCCCCTGCGCACGCGTGCTCGGCAGCAGCCCCCTAGCCCCCCTGCCCCGCGGCGCGCAGCATAGGACCGCAGAGGACCGCGCGCTGCGCTGCATGTGGCTGCAAGAGGCCTGCGCCCTTCGCCAGGCTGTTTCTCTTGAGGGGACCCAGGGACGCACAATTCCCAGGATTCCCAATATTTTCACATATTTCCTCGATTTTGCCCCCCCCCCCCACACACTTTCCATATTTGCCATATGTCCTGGGGAATCGGCGATGCATTGTGTCTGTTTGTGTGTGTGTGTGTGTTTCTTCCCCTCCTGATATTTGCTTATCAGGCTGGACTTCGGCTCATAACGCCGCCACCGTGCCCAGGATGTTGGCACGCTTCTCGGGCGCCTCTGGGGAACCAGTCTCGAAACCTCTCGGGGGGCTGCCGGCGGGTCTGCGTGGGCCTCTTCTGGACCTCTCCTGGGGGCATGCTGGCAGCCAGGTGGGCGTGTGGCAGCAAAAGCAGCAGCAACTGGCTTTGGACTTGAGCCAGTATGTCATACGGGTACCAGATAGGACACAGTCCCCTGGGCCCGGACCAAGGAAACCAAACGCTAAACCAAGTCACGAACTTGTGCCAAACATTCACACTGGTCAACTTGCCTTGTGCCGGGCAGTTTTTTTTTTATACATTGATTTTTACTTAAAAATATGAGATTTCTATTACATGATTAATGTATGAATAAATTTATGTCTGAACTCATCGTTGTTGTTGATACTAATTCCCTGCATGTTTAATACATGATCCGCACGCGGAACATGTATAAAAAAAACGGCACTGTAAGTTTAGCTGACCCAGGCGTGTCGGAAAACACGCATCAACACACGGGCTTGGTGATTGTCACCAGCCCGTGTGTTCCCGGACTGTACGCCAGCGCGCACGCAATTCTTAGGAGAAAAAAAAAAAAGAAGATCACTGGAACTGGCCGGAACCGTCGGACGCAGCACCGGACTCGGACACGAATGATGTCCAGCTGATGGACGCCCGATCCTTGGCGAACGTCCTGAGGGATGCGGCCTGCGATCTTGCGTTCTGGGAAGGATTCTCGCGCCTGCCGACCAGTTGTCGTTCCTCGTTCACTAACAGTACTCGGCCGGACGCCATCAAGTCAAACAAGGCGGCGTTCACTTTGGTAACGTCGTCCTCTGTGAGGGGGTCGACCGGCATCCTAGAGTGTGGCACCCATCTCACGACCCCCTTCGATCGCTCGGCTCGCAGATGATCGCCAAATCCAGGGCCGTCCTCCCATCCTTCGCACTCGCCGTCCCATCCTTCGCCATCGTATCATAAATACTCTTGGCAGCAACGACGCGAATCTGTCGTTCTCGGTGTCCGAGTCTGCAGTTCTGTCGAAGAACAGTGGTGAATGGACCTGCGGCTCTCGAACACTCTGGCATATCTACATCCTGAAACACAGCGTCTCCTTAGAACACCTGCAGGTACTCGAGTTCTGACGCTGCTGATGCGAGGGCCAGCGTCTCCCCTGAAAGGGTGGAAGAAACCTTGCTTTTGAGCTTCGACGATCTCCACCCGAGGATCGACGCTCTCACCGAGCGATTTTGCAGCGCGCTCTGATCGGTAGCCAGCACCATCCAGGCCCCTTGGGTTATTCTCTGAGCGCCCCTTTGAGTCGACCCCGCTGGCGCTGGCCCCCACGCCTCCCGCATTCGAAAAAGCAATGAAAACCATACTGCTAGGGTCGAGGCGCCGCGCTGTCAGGGCACTCGAGGCCGTGCTCCTCAGATGGCGCACTAACTTGTTGGCACACGAGACGCCCCAAGAAGTCGCCATCCTCAATCTTGAGGCAAGGATGCTCGCCACTCCCGAGGCCTCGGGACGCGTTTCCCGACCTACCCAGTTCAGCTTGTATATGAGGGGCCTCAGGGCCTTGAACTCCGTCGGATCTGACTGGGTGCCCTGTCTACGGAGCCTCCCGTGAGCCATGCTGAGGGGCCTGAGTTCCTCTAGGATGTATTTCTCCTGGACCGTGCTGCGCTGGGGGGTCTGCGTGATCCTACGGCCGGCGTAGCCCACCGGCGACGCGCGCAGGTCCCGGTACTTCCCGAAGCGGAACCTCGATTCTAACATCACTCGCACCTGCTGCCTGACCTCCGGAGGCGACGAGGCGATGAAGAAGTCATCGACTCCGAGTAGTATCATGCTCTCAAGGCCGTTCCCTTTGGAGTGCTTCATCCACCAGCAGGGTTCCAGCAGGGACCTCACATGCCCGTGGTCGGAAAGAAACTGGGTCACAGTCTGTCTCCACGCAACAGGGGCATCGTTTGAAAGAAGCGCTGTAGGTGAAACTTGGGGAACACCACAGAGCAGGCGAGGGGGTGTGCACAGACCCCCCTCCAAGCCAACCGCGACTACACCACGTGCTATAGCCTGTGGCTCAGACATTGCCGTCTAAGCCGCATCGCTGCGTTGCCGTACCAGCAACTCGTTTACAACATTGCAATTTACTGCTCGATACAGCAAACGAGCCACCTAACGAGGCCGTTTCTTGGCGCAGCTTAGACGCGCCGAAACCATGAAACCGCATGGGGGGCCCGCCAAAGCCGATCAGGCCATTGCACTTTCTGGCCGCTTCGGTGCCAGAGTCGTCGTAGTGCGCCGCTTGGAAGCCATTTTGGCTGACGACGCTAACCAGTAACAAAAAACAAATCCTCACCCTCAATCCTCCCCCTCCTCCTCCCCGTCCTCCTCTTCCTCCTCCCCGTCCTCCTCTTCCTCCTCCCCCTCCTCCGTCTCTATTTCCGCCTCCTCCACTCCTCCCCCTCCTCCTCCTCCTCCTCTTCCTCATCCTCATCCTTGTTCTCCCCCATCCCCCTCCTCCCCCTCGAGCCTCGAGGGCGCGCCCCCACTCTCCCACGACGACGACGACGACGACGACGACGACGACGACGACGACGACGACGACGACGACACCGACGACCGACGACCGACGACCGACGACCGACGACGACGACGACGACGACCCTCTCTCGCTCCTCGCTCGCCGATGTGGGGGATGGCGCTCGCGGTGAGTGCGACAGCGATCGAAATGCCGATGAAGATAGTCCAGTCACCATGCTCGAGCCCTGTGCTCGAATGTCTAAGCATCCTCGGTTGGCAACGCCCCGCAGCTTTCAACTCAGTGCTGTGCGTCTCACTCAGCTCATCCTCAGTGAGCTGCGCCCAGCCCAGCTCCAATCGCACAGCACATAAATCATCCAGCCACTGCCAAACGAGGAGGAGTAAATAATCCAACCACCCGTCGTCGTCGTTCACCTCTTCTGCACTTTGAGGGCCGCGAAACCGCTCGACACTCTCGGGCGCTTGTTCGAACTGGGCTGGGCGTGGTCCGACTTGCCATCGATATCCGTGGCGGCGGCGGCGGTGTCTTTGGAGCTCACAGAGACTGCGTCAACCTCGACCGCGATGCTGTCCACCATCTCGGCCTCCTTGAGGACGTTCCGCAAGAACTTGCCCAACTTGGAGATCTGCACACCTGTCTTCACGTAGTAGGCCTTCGTTTTCTTGACGTCGGACGTGTACGTTTTTGGCCTGGGCCTCTGAAAGAGCGTGTTGCCAATAGACGCCGTCGCGATGATCATCTTGACATCACCCTCCATCTTCGATACTTTGCTGTTCTCGTCCCTCACTGCCTGCACGTCCGACACCCTCTTGGCGCAGTCATCGAACTTCAACATCAGTTTCAACGTAGCCTCGGCGATGCGGAACGTTGAATTGGCTGTCTTGTACAGCTGGTCATATAACCCCATGTCCTCGATGATGCCCTGGTCGTTCGTCTTCTCCATCCACGGGCAACTCGAGAAGTCGCCCGTCTCGCACGCTGCGATCACCACCCCGAAGAAGCCGTGGAGCCGATCGAACTCGAAGACCCCCTTCGATGACGCGATGAACGAGTCGACGGCGTTTCCGTAGGCTGCCATCACCTCCGCCATCAAGGTCGCGTCGGCATCTTGCTGGAGAAGCTCATGGCCGTCGGCGGCAGCTCCAGCTATCTCGATGAGGCTGACGGGCTCATCCTTGGACAGCCGACCCAGAACTGCAGCGATGTTGTCGCGCGTCTTGGCCTCGCCTAGTAGGGTGCTGCACGCTTTCGGAAAGGTGTCCTTCAGCTGGGTGGCCAACTGGATGATGCCGTCATCGAGCCCCTTGCGAAAGTCCAGCACATTCTTGAAAGCGCGAGTCGCCGCGACTTCGATCGAAGACGATCGCAAGACCGTCAGCGCTTTCATTGCCTCACTCCTCCGCGCCCCGAGCGACGCGTCGGTGACGGCGATGCGCTGCTCGCGAACCCAGAAAGAAGACCAAGTGCGGAGGACGCCCAAGTAGTCCGTGTCGTTCTCGCACAGCGCTGCCTGGCTGACGTCAACGAGAAGATTGAGCCTGGCCCGAAACTCAGACATCAGCTTAATCCAAGGCCGGCCACGATCCAGCGCCGACTCCAAGTTGTCGTGAAAGATCACAAGTTGCATCATGCAACGAAACGTTGCAGCAGCCCTGTGCGGGTCCTCCTCCTGCCCATATCCGCCATCGGGTGGAGGCTCCAGCATCCTATCGATGACGTGCGGGGTGAGAGCTTCACCAATAGTCCCCTCGATGACCTCCTCGAGGTCGCCCATCAGCTTCGAGAACCAAGCCTTGGCGATGGTGACGTCGATGTCCTGCGACTGTGTCTCGCTGTCGATGTTGGTCATCAGCTGCACCGCGTCCAGGATCTTGACGGACTGCCCTTCATCGATAAATTGTCCGACCAGTTGCAAGGTAGCGTCGTAGTTATCAACTGGGAGTTGGATGTCTCTGAACTCGCTCCAGAGGTTCTCGAAACGAGCCGCCGCCGACTGCAGGTCGTTCCCCAAGGCGGCGACCTTGTCCACCGTGCCCCAGCAGAAGACTCCGAGATGGTTGGGCTTGCCCCTCTTGTTCGAGAAAGTTCGGAGCCTCAAGCTGGTCTCGCACTTCTTCTCCATCGCGACCTTGGCGACGGTGGCGAGCTGGGGGCCCGCGTTGACGCCGTGCTTCAGCAAACCAGAGAAAGACGCGCCGAGGCTCAAGTCCACGTAGGCCTGCCGAGACCAGATCGGCGGTATCTCGCAGCCCGAGAAATAATTATGGATATCTGCGGGGGGCCCCGCGCCGACGAGGGCAGCCCACGTGCTCTGGTAGTCGTCGGAGGACGCGGCGAGCGTCATCTCGACGAGCTCCATGACAACGGTCTGCTGCACCCTGTCACGAGACGACTCGGGGAGGAGGCTGCAGCTCATCGAGCCGTCGTCCTTGAAGGCAGCGAACCTCAGGATTGCCATGGCAGCCGCCACCGCAGGCGCATCAGCACTGGCGAGGCCCGTGAACTCTACTTTCGAAACTGCCCCGACGCCTGCAGCGACGAATACATTCGACACCAACTTCGGGGCCATCTTCTGGATGATTGTTCTCTGAGCCATGTTTAGCGACTTATTCAAGAAAGCCACGGGGTTATTGCGAGCGTCCTTGAAGAGCTGGCCGACGAATTTCAAGCGCTCGGCCTCGTCTAAGAGGTTCTGCGCCATGCCAGCCACAGCATCCTCCCCATGGCCATCTTCGTCTCCCGCCTTCAAGCGGGAGCACTTATTCGACGCATTTGTGAGCAGGTCGATCCGAGAAGTCAATGTCCGATCACGTGGGGGGCGATCCCACAGCTTGGAGTTCTCGTACTTGTCGGAAGTGACGCCCAAGATGTCTTTGCATGCGCCCATGACCTTTTCCATGCTGTGCGACCTCAGCTGGCTCGTGAGAGCCGACATCTTCTTGGACTCCTCCTTTGCGTCGCCATCGTCGCCGACGGTGGAGCCTGCGTCCGACCGAGCATCATCTGGACGCGACGCCTTCCCAATGCCGACGGCGAGGGACTTCGCGGGGTGAACGCCCTTCAACGACGGGGTCTCCTGCTGCAAGTCGGCGCGCTGCTCAGGGGCAGGCTGAGGGGTCCCCGAGACCGATGAAGAAGATGCATCGCCCCCAAGGGCGTTGGCCAACCGCCGCCTCTGGAGCCTCGGCGCGAGCGACGGGGGAGCCACAGAAGGCCGAGAAGGTGCTGGCCCCGCTGGAGTAGGCTCATCCTCGTCGCCGCGCTCCACGCCCCCGCGCTGCAGCTCCTGGAACGCCGCCGCGGCGACGTCGGCGGCGCCGTCCTCGAACTTGGAGATCTTCCTGAAATCTGTCGTGTCCGAAGTCCCCTCCCTGTACTTATATGCTGCCCCCTGTGGCATGTTCTGCTCCTTCACTCCAAGGTTGCCGAACCTGTCCTGCAATACCTCAACGTCTGGGTAGTTATCGCCCATCCACTCGATCACCTGCTGCGGAGTCCAGCCTTCGAAATCCTCGTTCGGGTCGAGCAGCCGAGCGTAATCGAACAGCTTGTAGAAGTAGCCCTCGACGTAGCCTTCCTTGAAGTCCGAGGACCCCTCTACGACCTCGGTGCTCTGCTTGCCCTCCTCGACCCTCGTATACTTGGTGTCACCTCGCACGAGCGCCGACCGATCACTCTGGATCTGCTCATCCATCTTCGGGCCCTTCCTCTTCGCGATCATCGCGTCGAGAGTGATGGGGTAGCCAGTCTCGGGGTCCTTGTGATGCTTCCTCCGATTCAGCCTGCAGTCGTCGCACTCCCTCCCCGACGGCTTCCACTTGCCGCACTTCGACGCGTTGCCCTTCGTCCACTTCACCACCGACTGGGTGGGGGGGTCCTTGTCGACGTCACCGTAGCTCTGCTCGCACATGCCGCACACCAAGTTGAACTCGCGGTCCGCCTCCTGCTCATCGGGGAGGGCTGATGGAGGTTGACTCTTGCGTTGGATCCCCGCCCTCGGGGCTTGCGGTAGTTGACGAGCGCCACGATACTTGGGCACAGCCTTGGGCGGTTGCTTCCCCATGATAACTGGATGTGGGTGGGACGTGAACTACAGCCGCGGCCTCAAATGCTAAAATGGCCATGGCAGTATGATAGGGGAAGACGCCGAGAGCCCAATGCCGACGATCGGAGGGGGTCCACGGGGACTCCAGGTGGCCCGATGAGACTCCATAGGCCACAAGACGGCTCCAAGAAGGCCCAAGACGGCCACAAGACGGCTCCAAGTTGCCAAGAAGGCCCATCGGGTTCCAAGTGGGGCCCCATAGGGTTCCAAGTAGGGCCCATAGGGTTCCAAGTAGGGCTCCAGGAAGGCCCATAGGGTTCCAAGTAAGTGGGGCCCCATAGGGTTCATAGAGCTGGGGGGGGCCCCCCCGAGCAGGGCTTCAGGAGTCCAGGAGGGCCCCCATACAGCCTCAAGGGAGCCTCAAGACAGCCGGCCTCGCCCCCCTGGCCGACCGCCGTCGGGGCAAGCGGTCGACCTCGCCGCGGCGCCTCCGCCGCGCCAGTCGGGGCGAAGCCTCGAGCCCAGGGCTGGCCAGGGACGGGGACCATGGCTAAGACCAAATTAAGACCAACTAAGACCAACTAAGACCAAATTAAGACCAACTTAAGACCAACTAAGACCAAATTAAGACCAAACTCGAACGGCCAGAATCCCTGATACATTCTCCAAAAAACGAGCTAAGACCAAATTAAGACCAAATTAAGACCAGCTAAGACCAAATTAAGACCAATCTAAGACCCACTAAGACCAAATTCAGACTGAGGCTTCGCCACATGCCTCGCCACAGGCCTCGCCACGGGCACGGCGCTGCAGCTCCCCTGGCGAGGTCGATTCGACTGCCGATGGGGGGGGCTGAACACCTGGGCAAGGCCCCCGACGAGGCCCAAGCACCTGCTGGGAGGAGCGTGACTGCCAGAGCTTTTTCGATATCCCACGAAGCCGTGCTAGCCAGTCGAGGCCGCTGAAGGGCCACCACTGCCAACTGCAGACAAGCGATCGTAACACTCGGAGAGGATCGTTTTCTCCTCATCCGAAACTCCTGGCTTCAGCGAGGCATTATGGAGGAACGCCATGCTCTGTCTAATGTGGCTGTCTGTGCAATGAGGCAAGACATTGCCATTCACACATGAGTGGTGCAACGACTTCTCTAGCTTCGTCGGTTTATGCCGAAACCAGAACTTAAACTGGCCCTGGGTGATCTTACACAGAGCTGGAGGCAGGTTGTTCTGGTCACACACAAAGCATTTAGACCTATTGTTCGGGGCCCACTGCGAGGCAATGATACCTAACCGAAGGCCCGATGGGATGGCATCTAGATTGAAATCCCCCGCCTTCTTCACCTCGTCGGGCTCGACGGTCTCCTCGATGTCGGTCTGGTCCCCGCCGCCGTCGACGACGTGGCCTGGGAAGGGCGGGGGGGCGGGGGGAGAGGCAGAGCGAGCGGGGAATCATAGGGTCAGAAACGCTGGGATTCCCTGGTGCTCCGTCTGATTTCCACAACCCAAAATCCTAAATCCAGATTTGTAAAGGTCTTGCTCTGGGCCTCCTCCTCGTGGCTTCTCCTCCTCCGCCTCCTCCTCCTCCTCCTCCCCCGTCGTCGTCGTCTGCCTCCCTCCTTCCTCATCCCTCCTCCTCCTCCTCGCTCCTCCTCCCCCGCGCGCCTGGATCAGGATCTCCAGGCGCGTCGCTCTTGCCAGTCTTCGCAACCTTGGCAATCTTGATGACGTCATCGTCCACGACGTCGTGATCATGATCCGAGTAGTCCTCGCCTTCAGGCTTGAGACCAAAGGGCAAAGTAAAACTCACATCCTTCGGCTTGTCTATCTTCTCAGCGCCTGCTAATCTGGCATTCAGAGGGACCTCCTCCTCGTGGGACGTGCCGATGATCCTGATGGCGAGCCCTTGGTTGTGCGCTACCTTCTCGACGTTGTGCAGTTTGAAGTTGATGCGCAAACCCGCAGCGACCACTAAAGGGTCGAGGCCGCATCGAATCGCGAAACCTCGAATCGCCATCTGCCCAGTCATCGATGCTATATGTCTGAAGCCGCGCTCAACCACGACCAGCGGCTTGAAGGTGTCGCGAACTCCTGTAGGCTCCAGCCGCAGCAAGAATATAGCTTCACCTTTACCGAAAGTGTCTGCAATGACGTAGTGGTTGACTGTGCCGTGCAAGCTGAACGACGCAGTCGCAGGTAGCATATCCCGACGAATATTCCATCGCTTCAGAAGCTTGTAGATATTCTCCACGCCGAACCTTGCTGCTGGTAGCCAGCGGTCCAGGCTGCAGACCCCCCAGTTCTTGGAGTGGCACGACCGCGTCGGAATGGCTGTCCCTGGGGGGTTGTCCACCACCTTCTCGTCGTAGCCGAAAGCTGACTTTATCTTGTCCCTGCAAGTCGCCTCCGCGATGCGGGCGTCCACCTTGTCAGGGCGCAGTGCCGACGATGAAGAAGCGATGCCCAGTCCTGCATCCCGCGCCGCGTGCGACTCGATATCCTGAAAGACTTGGATAAACAACTTCTGCATTAAGAGCTTGCGCCTGTTATCGCCCAGCTGAGGGCGGGCAGCCTCGATATTGGCAATGGTCAGGTCGCCCAAGACGTTGGCGACGGTCTCGGACACCGCGGCAACATGTCCCCGATACAGAGCCTTATCGTCGTCTGTCGTGATTGCCCACAAATCCTTGATCCGCCTCTCCTCGGCCACGAACTCCTGGCTTCCGACGGGGGAGTGACGCGACCACTTCTCCGAGCGAAAGCGTTGATAAGCCACCGTGTCCTTATTCGCCTTCGCAGCTTTCTCCAGAGTCGTGACCTCGACGTGATGCGAATCCTTCGACGACTGACGGGAGCCATCCAAACGGAACCTCCTGGACAACGCATGGTACTGGTTAGGGGTCATCCCGTATCGGCCCAGCACGGCCTTGTGCACCATATCAGAGTTCAACTTGGCCTCTTGCACTGCGCTCTGAACGTAAGTGTTCACCGAAAGGTTCGTCGCGTCGACTGCGACGCCTCGTGACTTGATTGGCTTCAGAGACTGCCCGTGGAGATGTCTTCGCTCGGCGCTCGCGCTGCCCATGCGAAGGTGAGCGAGCACGCCAGTTAGATGAGCGTGGGCCTTCTCAGGTTCAGAGTCGAAGAACCTTACCATCTCCGCGGCGAAAGAGTCGTCGAAGCAAGCCCTACAAGTCTTGCGGCCCTTCAGGGCAGTCAAGGAGTTAAGCACCGAGTCAGCGGAGTAATTGAACTCGCTGCCACTGTCTTGCGTGCAGAGCTCGAAAATCCGAAACCTGGGATCCTCGAAATAGAAGACAAGACGTCGCCAGGCACCAGAGGCCGCAGTTAGAGCCAAATAAGCAGCGTCCAACTTGTCAGTATCGTTCATTCTCCATCCCTGCCACTGGTTGCTGTCTAGGTTCGTGATCATGTCTGCGTAGCCGGAGAGGACCGAGCGCCCGCACGATCCACTCACGAACTTGTAGTTTAACTTGCAACACTCTGTGAAGAAGGCGCGAAAGTCTTCCCCAGTAAGGCCTGTTGTCGCAGCGTGAGTAAGTTTCCCAGAAGCCTTGTCCGCTTTCATAACCAAGTTCAAATTTCTTTGAAGAGGCTGCGTCGAAATCTGGGACAAGAAGATATGTTTACCACCGTGATCGTTGTCGAAACTGCGCATCACTCCACCTGCTTTGTCCGTCGCCTTTGTCTGGAAGCTCAACTCGTCGACACTCCTGGCTGCCTGTGCTGCCGCGTTCGCATCTTCGACCTCTCTTTGAGTCCACATCTTTTGCAAAGCCCTTGGCAATATATCATGCTGGCCCCTACCGCGGGAGGCGAAGGCAAGAGCTGCGTCCATGTGTTTCCATCTGTACAATAACGCCACGGGGCATCCAGAGCCAATGCAAGTCCGAGCCAACTCTTCTGCAATATGTTTGCTGTGGTCCCCGTTGGTGCACCCGCTAGGGCAGTTGCCGACGACGCAATAGTGTATGTATTTTGCATCTTTCCAGTTTCCATTGTCGTGGTTAAGGATTGCGACGCAGTCGGCATCGGATAATGCACCACATGAATGGGAAGCTTCGAGGATCCAAGCTGAGTCTGCCGTCCAAGAAGCGCGCTCATCAGGCAGCCTGAGAACTTCACGATAATCAAATATCTCGTCGGTTACCGAGTCCACTGCCCCAAGCAACTTCTTCATGTTAGTCGCGCCCTCCAAGATGTGACCTAAACGCACGAGGGCGGATGGTAAATCACCCTGGGCTTGGTACACGCTTCTTGTCAGTAGACATGTCTGGTGCCCCTGGCAGTGCACGTCCAAGTGAGCGCGAAAACGGCAATCGCCCCTTTTGTCGGCAAGCTCTCCTTGTTCACAGTGGGTCAAGCAGTCATTTGTTTTCGCAGCATCGTTGGTGCAACACTTTGTCAAAAGCATGCACTCTATCAAGCAACCGTTGCGTCTGACCCACGTTGTTTGTCAAGTTGACGCCTACCTGGCCACCGTTGCACAAGCTCCATTGTCGTTTTCGGCTTCGCATGGTCGACCAGTTTGTCTGTGGAAGTGCTTGGGTCGGGCTATGTATCTGCGCTCCTCGCCACGCGCGTGAGGTGTCGTCTGCTTTCTGCACATATACAAACTCCAACGAATTCAAGCACGGTATGGATACGTTTCTTCCAACTGCTTTGGCCTTCTGCCTACCACTTCGGCCATTCCTCGTATCGGAAGCTGCACGGGCCTCCTTGTCCTTAGCTGTCATCGGCTTCCGAACCCACATCGAAGCTTCATCCGTAACATCATTGCAAACCATTGATACAACATTGGTAAGGTATGGTTCCAGTGCTTGTTTCGTGGCCCCGTGGTGGGAAACAACTCCTCTCATTTTCAATCTGTCGTGCTGCCGTCTCTTGTCGACTTGAACCGCGCTCGAAACGTTCATTGTCAAGTGTGACTCTTTCACAAAACTCCCACGCATCAGCGGTCTGAAATTGAAAATCTCGCTGGACACTTTATTGGCCACGGTAGGGTTGGCCACCGAAACGGCACAGGCCCGTTCCTTTCGCAGACGCCTGGACACATGTCTAGCTTTCGCAAGCGTCAGCCGAACTCCTCTTGGTCGAACTGGCGGTGGGCGTGGTGGTGCTGCTGGTGCTGGTGCTGGTGGTGCTGCTGCTGCTGCCACTGGGGCCGCTGGTGGTGCTGCGGCTGCCACTGGGGCCACTGGGGCCGCTGGTGCTGGTGCTTCCTCTTCTGCTCCGATGAGAAAGCCAAACATGAAGAGCGCAACCAGCGCGAATATGGATAATATGGAATAGCTGCTGGAGACTCGCATGGAACGGTATGCTAGCTACCGACGGAGAGGACGGGCGTTGTAACAAACAACTCCAGCAGCAAGAATGCAAGGGATGTGCGATGTGCAAGTCGTGGGAGCAGCCCAAGACGGCCCCAAGACGGGTCACCCCCTTTAGAGGAATTCAGAAAATAGCCCAAATACCTCGGATTGTCGAAACTTCCCTGAGCAAGAACGCTTAAAGCGTAGGGACGTTCATACAAAAACACAGGGACACAAAACGCAACTGAACCCAGAATCTTGTGCCCAAAAATCGGCGGGATTCTTGGGCACACCTTTGTGTGTTCTCGATGTTTCATGTGATTTGATGTTTCTGTTCCCCATCATACCCCCACTACTCCCCGTGGCCCGAACCCCCCTCCAGCCTCAAACGACCGATGATGAGAGTCTGACAACTGATAACCCCGTCAGCTCTGAGCTTGGCCCGAGACTCGGTGAAATGATGGAGGCGCATTTGAATAATCCACCTGCGTATGCTAGAAACCTACGTTACTGTCTTACGTAACATATGAATTATCATAAAATCGTTGGGTACTTAACACTAGTGTTAACCCTATGGCGTAGTCGTTCTGGCTTCTACCAGGTACCTTTCCTGATTTCACCTGGAGCGCCCTGTTCAAGGCATCGTCCAGGCTGCGCACGTTTGCGAGGAGCTCGATAAGAGCTCCCTCTTCGACCCGAACTCCGTGGCAGGGCTCGACGTACATGGGGCCGCCTTCTCGCTTCATTGGGTTCGACTGGCAGAAGGCATTTTTCACGTCGGCTATGTCCCCGTACACGCCGCGGTTGATCAGAACTTGCATGAACATCATCAGGGACGCAGACTGAAGAAACGGTGCAACGACTGCTAGGGCGCCTGTGTCGGGATCCTGGCGGCCGCGGACACGCCGCCTAGGTTTTGCAGCCGGCCCCGCGAAGGCCCCCTCCTAAGGTATCCATCGGCGAACCATGCGAGACGAGATTCTCCTCTCAGGCTGCATCTCACTAGTTATCTTCGCTTTCTTGAAGGGAATGATGCGCACGGCCCCAGGGCCCTCCATATATTT
Organism: Prorocentrum cordatum; assembly: GCA_963575745.1. NCBI lineage: Eukaryota > Dinophyceae > Prorocentrales > Prorocentraceae > Prorocentrum > Prorocentrum cordatum. Next base: position 66,796 of record CAUYUJ010014932.1, read on the forward strand.
TTCCACTCGGCCCCGTCGGAAATCTCATGTTTGGCCCCTTCAGCGGGGGCGAGCGTAGGCCAAATAACTCCCCCCCCCCCCCCCCGGCTGGCAGCGAAGACCTCCGAATCGCACTTGGAATTAAATGACCCTCCTGCGGCGTGCCATATCTCGCCCTCGGAGGCGGAAGAGTCAGAACGCTCCTGGTGCAACTCCACCCGCAACGCTGCGGACGGTTCGGCACGCGCAAGAAATGACGAGGCCCCCCTGTTCCCCCCGCGATGCTCTGAGCTGCTGGCGCCTGTCTCGCGTCGGGGCGACCTCTCTCGCTCTCGCCCTGCCATGGCGGCTATCTGATCCTCAATGCCCTGGACTCGATCTGGGGCACTCCTGAGGCCGTCGGCCATCAGCCTCGCACCCGCGCCCGGCGCCGGCGTCGCACTGGGAGGGACCGGGGCCAAAGAAAGGTTCCTGGAGCAGGCGGGGGAGGCAGGGCAGGAGGCGGAGGCAACTCAGACCCGGAGCCGGGAGCCAGAAGACCAGGAGGAGGATCGATCCTGGGCTTCTTGGGTTCCGACGCTTCCGAATTTCGACTAGCCTCGCTCTCGGCCGCGCTCCTGGGATGTCTCCCTCCGGAGGATGCAAGCAGGGACATCCGAGGGCTGCTCGAGCATCGCTCGAGGTCTCAGCGGAGGTGGAGGAGCCCCGGAGTCCGGCTTCTCTGCCCGAGCCTCGCCCAGCGGTGGCGACCCCTCAGCGTGTCGAGCTCCGTCCAGCTGTGGCCTCGGATCGCCCTCTGTCGGGTCGAGCACCTGGGTCTCTCTGGCCGTCGGCTGCAGCCCCTCTTGAGAAACAGCATCGACCGATACCCGTCGCGCACTCGCTCCTGACTCGCTCTCAGCAATGAATGGCAGCCAGGTTGATGGCTGAGCCACGTTCGAGGTGGCTGCGGAGCGGGGGCGAGACCCTCCGCGGGCTCGGCCCCCGAACATCCTCACCGAGACCGGGGGCCTGGGTGGACGGGGCCGGACGACGGCCCTGGGCCCCGGGACGGGTCCGTTGGAAGCCTCTTGAGGCCCGACCAGAGCTTGTGGCACCCTTGGAGCAGGATCCCCTTCGGCCGCAATCCCTTCCTCGGGGGGCATTCCCTCCCGCTGGACGTCCACCGCCGTTGCGCGACCGTGGCGCACATGCTCCAGCAGCTCGATCCACTGCGGGTCCTGGGCCAGTTGCACGCCGCATTCTTCCTCTGGACTAGCTGGTCTGACCTGGCCCATGGAGCATTTCCACAGACGCGCCCTCGCGGCAACCCGCGCAGTTCCCCCGGGCGCCCCGACGCACCCCCAAACTCTCGGATCGAGCGGTGGTCCTGGCCATTCGTCTCCAAACACACTCATTGCCCTGGGGTAAAAGCCCTGGGAGGGGGTCCCCTGGCCCGAGAGGCCTTCTGGATGTGGTCGCGAGCGCTTACCTCGATCGCCAACTGCTTCGCTCGCTCTCGCACCCGGTGGGCCCTTGCGAACTCGGCGCCGGCGGCATCCTGCTCCGGGGACCCTCTCGCGACGTCCTGCCACCCCGGCAGCCCTGCACCGTCGTCTGACAACAGCTCTTGGGGCAACCTCGGGTTCTCGTCAAAGGCCAGCTGGAGCGGTGAGAACCCCCCTCGATGCCAAAATCGTTCTATGCGAGCGACTAACTCGTGGACCAGGGTATCCAACTCTTCCAGGGAGGCCAGGAGGTCCGAGCCGGAGTCAAGCTCAGCTTGAGCCCGCTCCTTCACCCATCCCCCGCGCCTCTCCACCCGTCCGTTCTGCCGGGGGCTATTGGCATCAGCGACGTGGTGAAGAATCCCCCAGTGTTCCAAACCTCCCCCAAAACGGTCTTGAAACTCAGCTCCCCAGTCGGCAATCGTGAAGTGGGGAGCGCCGAACGGCCTGATCCAGGCTTGGACGAACGCGTGCCAGGTGGTGGTGGCCTTGGCATCTCGCATTCTCTCTCTCTCTCTCTCTCTCTCTCTCTCTCTCTCTCTCTTCTCTCTCTCTCTCTCTCTCTCTCTCTCTCTCTCTCTCTCTCTCTCTCTCTCTCTCACACACACACCTGGAGGTTCGATCTGTGATCCAAAATCAAAAACGGACGAGCTTCTCCCTCGAAAAAAAAACAGGTCGGCGCCCAGAATGCGATTGAACCGGAGAGTCCGAGGCAACGCCACTCGCCTGTGATTTTCGAGCCCCCGAAGTTCCAAACATTCGGGGCACATAAAAGCTATCTCTGATCCATCTGAAGATCCGATGCTGAGCCCCCCCGGCCCTGAGCACACGCATGAACTTGCGATTCTCGGGGTGGCCCATGTCGACGTGCACCTTACTCACAGGCCTCTGCTCTTCCTTTGGGGCCCGGGCTCCGGCCTCAAGCGGGGGGGCCGTTGCTCTGTTCTGCCCCAACATGTCCTCTGAGTGGGCCGGCGGAGGAGGGGGGATCCCGATCCAGGTATCTGCCACCGCGCGGACCACAGCGCGAACGAACGTTGGGGGATAGACCTGGGCCTTTCCAGGAAGCTGGTTCTCTAGTATCACGTGACGACGACCCCCGAGGCAGATGTGTCCCCATCGCCTGTTGGATCCCGGGGTGATTGGTTGGGATCCCCGTCGGCTTCTTGCTCATACCGTCTGGATGCACCTGGAAGTCGAAGGAGCACATGTCGATCCTTAGCTTGCGCGCCCCCGGCAACTGGGCCGCCAGCCTCATGACCTCGGAGCCCCATGACGCGGCAAAATACGGATGTTCGAACGCACCATATCGCCCCCGACGGGACTAGCACAGAGCCACTTCGACACGCAAAACCAGTGCTGACAAACCCCCGGTCATCATAATCCTATACTTCTCGGGGTCCATCCCGCCTCGGTTGATGCTCTGGAGACGAGAGACGGCCTGGCACTCTGGGCAGAGCCACACCACCTGGGGTCTGTCCCGCTTGAGGGTCTGCCACAGCGCGCGGACCGACTCGGGTCTCCGAGTCCCAACCGAGGCATCGATCTAAACTCGCCCTGGACGGAACCGGAAACCCTCTCTTTTCCAGCTCGGAGGTGAAGCGAGGAGGGCAGAACATCTCGACAAACGCCGTCCGGCTTCGGTCCTGGCGGCCCGATGGTGTCCTCTGAGCTCTTGCGCCCTCTGTCACGGCATAAGCCGCGTTCCTCCCTGATGAGGCCCCTGGGCCCCCCGAATCAGATGCGAAGGCTGCGAGACAGTCTCGAACCCTCAGGGGAAGGGTCACTTCTCGGCCATGATTAAACAGCTGGTCACCGTCGAGCCACTGGCCCAGCTCTGCGCTTGACATGGACGGGCCCCCGGCCTTCGCACGAGGAAGCCCAATGCGTGCCCAGCTGGGTTGGGAAGGGAAGTCGCGCGCCGTGGCCTGGACGCGACGCTCGGGTTCGGACATGCACGGAAACGGAGGTGGAGGCGCGGAAGGAAGCGGAGGGGAGATCATTGGGGTGTCTGCCTCATTCACTGCGCCGAGCTGCCGTCCGAGCGCGACGGAGCGTCCTTTGGAATCCTGCTGGGCACTTCCCAACCAGGCGCGGTCGGAGCGGCCGCCTGAGTCGGCGACGCCGGGGGCGCCGTTCCTGCTGCGGATGGGCCCGCGCCCATCTGTCCCGGGGCCTGGCACAGCCCGGACACCTGCATGGCGATCTGCATGACCACCTGCCCGACCTGCTTCACCTGGCCTTCGAGGTTGGTGACCTGCGTCGCAAGATCCGCGACGTCGTCTCCAATTTGCTCGATCGACCCGCCGAGCGGCTCGAGCGCCCCTTCCAGCATGCGCCGGATCTGGGTCACGCCCTGGAGTGCCTGCTGGTACGTCTCGGCCGACGAGTTCGGCTGGGCTTGGAGAATGGACACTTGCTCGCACACGCGGTTGAGCGCGTCCCGCAGGTGGCAGAGGTTCTCCAGTCCGTGAAGCAACTGCTGGAGCTGGGCGGCCACGGTCTGCAGCAACTACTCGGCGTGGTTGACCGCATTCAGGGTGGCCGCCCCTGGGGCGACTCCCTGCGCTTCCAGAAACTCCACCGCTCGCTCGGCTGAGTCTGCTGCCCAACGAGCCGCAGCAGCTGCGGACTGCCTGTCGCCCCCAGCGGCCCCGCCGTTCTGGTTGGCCCCGGCGGGCGCCCTGGGCATCCACGTGATGCGCCCTCCGCGATCCTGACATCGGCTGCTGTGTCCATGCTGATTCTCGTAGCATCTCCAGCGCGAGGGAGGACAGGTGCCGCCGTCGCTGTCTGGGGGGTTGTCGTCGTGACCGGCGATGAGCTGGCCGATGCCGGGAAGGCCTCGGCAGTCGCCTGCTCTGGCAGCGGGACCTCCGGCTGTGGCTTCGGAGGTCCGGGGCGCGGTGGCACGGGGCCGCCGCGCGGCGCCCCCCGTGCCAAGGCGCCCATGTGGGCTGGGTTGACAAATGGGGTCCCGTCCGGAAGGTGCGCGACGATCGCCTCGGGCGGTGCCCCTGCTGGCCCCGCCGACTGCGCTGCCTTGAGTCGGCGGCGGTGGCTTGACCGGTGGTGCTGCCATTCCCATCTGGCGCCAGCAGTCTGCAGCGATCGCCTCCGCGGCATTGGCCGCGCCGGGTCGGCGACCACGGCTGCTGGCCGCCCGCAGCCCTGGAGGAAGCTTGTGCGGAGGGCGTGCGCCGCTGACGCGATCTCTCGCGTGTGGCCCTGCTGGCGCCCCCTGCCCGGCCACGGGCGCAGTCTGCTGCGCCTGCACTGCCGCTGCGGCTGCCGCGGCCTGGGGGCCGTGGGCAATGCTTCCTGGCGACAGCAACGGCGTTTCCTCTTCAATAGGTTCTGGCCCAGACTCCCGACTCGGGGTCTGGGGCGGCGGAGTCTCGTCGGCCACTCCGAAGGCCATCGATGCAAGCGTCAACAGACACGCTGCACCACGCATCCACGTTGGCATCGCCAGCTGACTGAGAGTTCTGACGGATACTCGAAAGACTCGGTGAGCTGTGGTCGCCTGGGGCTGCTCGAGCCGAGATGACTACGGAGTCCGAGGCTATCCGAGTCGACCCCGTCGGCCTCGGGGCTCCGCCGATGTCAGCCCCGAACCTTAGTGGATCGGGGATCGCTCTGCACAAGATGAGGTGAGTCCTATCCGATCCGGGTGGCCTCGAGCTCGTGACCGCGACCCGGCTGCCCGGCAAACTCTGACGCCCGCGACCTCGCGCTCGTGGCCTCTGAGGGTGTTCCCATTGCCCTGGACCCAACCCATGATGAAGAAGAGGATCCCGCTAATCGTGTACATGGCCCCTCGGGTGCCGAGGAGGTCCTCTTCGACGCAGTGGGCCCCGCCCGCGTTCCTCCTGGGGTGGTCTCCCACGACGGCCCCGAGATTGAAGATGGGGAAGAGCAAGCGGGGGAGATATGACACATACTTCGCTACTGTGCACACAGAGCCGTCCTCTGCCATCTCGAGGGGGCGCCCGCCCTCGGCAAGAAAGAAAGAGTCCGGCTGCAGAAAATGAAACTTCTGGAGGGCCTGCTGCGGCACTCGCGCGGGCTGAGGCAGGGGGCGCACGATGTCGGCCTGGCCGCTAACCCCGTGAGCAGGCCTGATCGGCGATCCCTCTACGGATGGCACCACCAGGTACGTCGCCCCGAGGTCGCCATGCGAGGGTGCCTCTCGGGTGAGGATAGTCGGCCCCACCAGGCCGCTGCCCGCTCCTGGGCCCATCAGCCCCTGTGTCGGCCGAGCGGTCAAGGAGATCTCGGTGATCTGGCCCTGGAGCCCCCGGAGCGAGTCCGGGGCCCCTTCGGCCGGCGGGGCCGCGCAGCCCGAGGACGCGTAGGGCGCCAGCTGCATACCAGTCTTGGGCGGGATCTCCTTCTTTGGCTTCGGGCACTCGCCCTTCCAGCGGCCGTTCTTGCCGCAGTTCCTGCACCTGGTGACCCCTATGACCTCCCCGAGGGGAAGGCCGCTGAACTTGTGGCCTCTGCCTCGGCCTCTTCTGCCCGAGCCACGGCGGTGCTCTCTGTCTTTCTTGACCGCCCGCTTGAGATCCTCGTTCTGTTCCCAAGTTCGCCTCTTCAGGCCAGACAAATAGGTTTCGACGCCGTCCTCGTCGAGATCCATCTCGGATATTTCCAGCAGCCTTGAGTTGGCCTCGTCCTGAGACATCCCTTCGGTGTCGTCGGGGTCCTCGTCGGACTGTCCATCGTCGTCCTCGGGTCCGGCACTGTCGTCCTCGGCCCAGCCTTGCTCCTGTGTGGAGTGAAGAAAGGAGGAGGGGGGATTTGGAGCGCCGCTGGCCGCTTCTGGACCGACGGCGTAGTTGCCAGCACTACGGCCAGGCAGCAGCTGCTCAGACGCGGTGAAGTCCAGCTGCCGAATCGCCCAGCACACACTCTTGCACTCGAGGCCATTGCGAGGGAGGGTCCTCATGTTTTGCACCCCCTGCGGTGATAACGAGGCCCTTTCCTCCATCATGAAGCCCTTGAGCTTGTCCGAGACCCACGTCGTTGCCCTGAGCCCCCCGGAACTGCTTCTCGCGACGATCGACAAAGGCCTGCAACGTCTCCTTGGCTTCCCGCTGGCACTCGAACAAGACCCTGCGCTCTCTCGTTCGCCTGCCATCCTGTCGAGGCGGGCAAGCAGGAAGCTGAGCCAGGACTTCCTGTCTAATTCGCTTTCCGAAATGTCCTCGAATGAGGTCTGCGTCGTCCATGAGAGCAATTTCATGAACTTCTCGTGCCGCTTGTAGGCCTGCACGTCCGTCTACCGGCCCCATCTCTGCATCGCCTTCTTCCACGTCCGGTAGTGCTGCCAACCAGGCCAGGCCGGCGGGTCGCTGCAGTCTCCTTTCATGTGTCCTCCCGACGACCACCATGATCTGTCCTCGTCGTTGGAGCACCAGCGCTGCTTGTCGTCGTCGTTCTTCCAGTCAGCGCTGCGCCAGCGCTGCTTGCCGTCGCTCTTGTCCTGGCTGTTGGACCGGTCGTTCCATCTGCTGTCAGCGCCTGCTGCGTCCCACGAGGCCTGAGCTGCGGGGCGAACGTCGGGCGTCTGGTCGCGCCGAGGTCCAGTCCAATCCGCAGCAAGACTTCTGCCGCTTGCCCACTCGTCCTGGCCGTGGGACGAGGCGGCCGCCTCGGCGGCCGCGGGCGGCGCTGGCGGGGACGCCGCGAGAGCAGGCTGGCCAGCTTCCCTGACCATGCTAGCAACCATCTCCCGAACGTCCCCCAGCCGCACCACGCCAGAGCCGGCACTCTGGTTCCGGCTCGCGGCGCCCTCTGGCACCTCCTGGGGCCCAGCGAGCGTCGCGAAAGCATCGTTCCTCTGTGGCTCCCCGCCGTCGACGTCGGCGGGCATGCCGTGGGTCCGACGCACGTCGGCTTGTCGGAAACCGCGCGTCCTCCTAGAGCCCTTGAGCGTCGCCGCCGGCACGCGCCATCGCGCGAGGGGCGGACACCCTAGGCCCTGGAGCTCGCACGGCTCCGCTACCAACTGTTGCAGCAGGAGCAGCAGCAAATGGCTTTGGCCTTGAGCCAGTATGGCGTACGGGTACCAGATAGGGCCCAATCCCCAGGGCCCAGGTCAAGGAAACTAAACGCTAAACCTATTCACAAAATTTTGCCAAGCATTCACAGGCCCCCTTGGGCGGAGGGCTCGAAAACTGTGAGCTAGAATCTCCCCTCTTGGGCCCCTCTTGGGGCCATCTTGGGCCGTCTCAGGCGACCCTTGGAACGTCTTGGAGCTCTCTTGGGCCGTTTTGAGGCTCTCTCGGGGGTCTTTTGGGCCGTCTAGGGGTGATCTTGCGTGCCCCTTGGGCCCTCTTGGGCCGTCTTGGACGCTGTTGCAGCATGAGCAGCGAAGATGCTGAAAATATACATGTCCCGGAGGAGCATGTTGGAGCATGTTGGAGACTTCTTGGGGCGTTTTGGGGCCTTTTAGAAGCTCTTCGGGCGTCTGGAGGCCATTTCGAAACATCTTTGGCCATATTGCGTCGCTCTCGTCGCTAATCCATGCGTTTTGGGTGGCCGTGGGGAAGCCCGGGAGGCTACCTGGGGGGGGTGCTAAAAAAAGGGAGGTCCGGACGGGTGTCCCGGCCCGGGGCCTGGGGCTCCAGTGCCCGGGCATACGGGCTCGCACCCTGTTTTTACAACGGAAAGTCTTGAGCCTCAGACTGTGCCTACTACTGTGCACGCACACGTGCATATTCGGCACCGTCGTGCCACCGGGCTGGACCATTGGGACCTCGGGCGCCTATGGGGTAAGCGTTTCGAAAGCCTCTTGGTTGCTTTTTGGGGGCCCGATGGGGCTCCTTGGGGTCTCTCGGGGCCTCGTCGTGGATCCTGGGGGCTTCAGTATCGTAGGGGCATCGTGGGGACTTTTTGGAGCCCTCTTGGGATACTCTGAGAGGCCTCTGGGAGGCCTCTTCGAGCTTATTGGCGCCTCTTGGCAGCTTTTTGGGTGCGCTCGGGGCTCCCTGGGGGCCTCCTGGGGGCGATCTTGGAAGCTCAGGAGCCCATCGGAGGGGGAAAGGCGAGAAGGCAAAATATATTGATTTCCCTTTCGTTTCGAAGGTTTATGGCTTCTCGGGGGCGTCCTGTCCTGAATGGTCTCCTGTGGTCCTCTTGGGATGCGTGGCGCGCCTCTTGAAACGTCCGCAGGTGATCTTGAGCCGTCAGAGAGAGCTAGCTCCCTGGAGACCGTTGTGAGGGAGCTTCGGGGCCGTCGTGGGCCAAGTCAACGGCTGTCTGGTGGCTCTCCGGGGCGATTGAAGGCCCGGTCCCTGGCACACATGTCTGTGGCAAAGGTCGTGGCCCTTGGGCCCCCGGCGCGGTCCCCCGATGTATGATCCCAGCTCCCGGTCCGGCGGGCGCCCCTCACCCCCCCAGATGGGATGGGTCCCAGGACTCGGCGGGCCCCCCCAAGCCCCCCCCCCAGATGGGATGGGGGGGACGACGTTGCCGCCGTCGTCGTCGTCGCCGTCGTCGTCGTCGTCGTCGTCGTCGTCGTCGTCGTCGTCGTCGTCGCCGTCGCCGTCGCCGTCGCCGTCGCCGTCGCCGTCGCCGTCGTCGTCGTCGTCGTCGTCGTCGTCTTCGTCGCCGTCAAGTGTAGCAGGTTTACGTCATGCCTGGGACGGCGATGCGTATGCCGATGCGGATGCGGATGCCGAGTCTGAATGAGGACTCTGACGACGACGAAGACGAAAACGACGACGACGGCCCCCACCCCCCCACAATCACAGGCCACAGGCCACACCACACCCACATGGGGGGGACCTATGCCCATCGGGGGGGGAAGCCCAATACCATCAGCATGGTGTGTGGGGGCGGCCCCGGGCACCGGATCATATAACCGCGAAGGGTCTTTAATGATGCGTCCCTCCCCCCCGAAGCTCCCGGCGGGGAATAGAAACTCGCCCTTCCTCCTCATCCTTCCCCTCCCTCCTCGTTCCCCTCCCTCCTCCTCCCCCCCCTCCCCCTCCTCCTCCTCCTCCTCCTCCTCCTCCTCCTCGTCTTTGTCTTCCTATTAATAGTAGTATGAAGAGTATTATTATGCTTATTCTTATTATTATTACTATTATTATTATTATTCTTATTATGTTTATTCTTATTACTATTATTATTGTGATTATTATTATTACTAGTATTACTAATAATAATAGTATTAGTATTCTTATTGTTATTGTTATTACTATTATTCTTATTCTTATTCTTATTATAACTATTAGTATTATTATTATTATTATTATTATTATTATTATTATTATTATTTTTAGTATTACTATTAGTATTAGCATTATCATTATCATTACTATTATTGTTATTATTATTGGTATTCGTATTCGTGTTCTTCTTATTTTATTTGTTCTTCGTCCTCCTCCTCCTCCTCCTCCTCCTCCTCCTCCTCCTCCTCCTCTCTCCTCCTCCTCCTCCTCCCTCCTCCCCCTCCTCCTCCTCCTCCTCCCCTCCCCCTCCCCCTCCCCCTCCCCCCTCCTCCTCCTCCTCCTCCTCCTCCTCCTCCTCCTCCTCCTCCTCCTCCTCCTCCTCCTCCTCCTCCTCCTCCTCCTGTTCTGGGCTCCGTTTCGTAGACTCGAGGAGGAAGGAGGACGACGACGACGACGACGACGACGGGAGACGACGACGACGACGACGGGAGACGACGACGACGACGACGACGACGACGACGACGACTCGTGCTCATTCCTCATCCATGCTCTCGCTCGCCGTGCCGTGGGCTGCAGATTCGTTGCAATGTTTGGAGCCCTCGACTTGCTCGTGGCGAGGAGCATCACAGCGATAGTTTTTCTGGACCGTACAGGCGACATCGGCACTCCAGGTGGCAGTCCTGTTCAATTAGTCCTCCTCCTCCTCAGAAGCCACACCGCCGTGCCTGGGTCGCGGGGTCAGAGACCTCACCGACGTACCTGGGCTGTGGGCCAGAAGCATCACCGCCGTGCCTGGATTGTGAATCCGAAACCTCGCCGACGAGCCTGGACTGCGGCTGCAAAACCTGACCGCCGTGCCTGGGTTGTGGGTCAGACGCCTCGCCGCCATTGGGTAGTGTGTAGCAGACTGCACCGCCGTGCCTGGGTCGTGGTTGAAGATCCCACCGCTGTGAGTGGGTTGTGGGTCACAAGCCTCGCCGCCTTGCCTGGGTTCTGGGCCACAAGGTCTTTCCTCTGAGAATCGGGGTAAGATGACAAAGGGAATTGTTGTCGCTTCGCGAATCCCCACCAGCCCATCCAGAAACGATGCCCAGAGGAATTGCCTCGATCAGAGAAGTGGGCAGCACACAGAGGAAGCCATTATGACACATCTTGGGATATCTTGAGCCATCTTGGAGGTCATTTTGGGCTCTCCCAGACGCTCTTGGAGTCATCTTAATCCGTGCCCCCCCCCAAGAGGCCTCCATGTGGCTAAAACCTGTGTAGAATCAATGATTAGGCATTCTCGCCGAGGCCTCTTGGAGCATCTTGGGTGCATCTGGGGGGGCTCTTGGGGCCTCTTGGGGGTCTCTTGGGGGCCTCCGGGGGGCCTCTTGGGGCCATTTTGGGGCCATCTTGGGACCTCTTGGGGCTTCCTGGGCGCTTCTTGGGGCCATCTTGGAGGAGATCGATCAAACAAGAGGGGGGGTTTAATTAGCGCCCCCCCTCGGAAGCCCCTAAAATCGCCTCTTGGACCCCTCTTGGAACGCTCTTGGAGTGCTCTTGGGCGCTCTTGGGGCCGTCTTGGGGCTCTTTTGGGGCTCTCTTGGGGCCCTCTTGGGCCATCTTGGAACCATCTCCAGGCCTCGGATGGCCATCGGAAGCGAAAAGGCGAGAAAGCAAAAATCATTGATTTTCCTTAGGTTTTGGGACGATTTTGGCCTCTTCGGGGCCTCCTTGGGGAGCTGTTTGGCCACTTGGAGTTATCTTGGGGCCGTCTTTGGGCTTCTTGGAACCATCTTAGGAGCCATCTCGAGCGATCTTGCGCTATCTTGAGCCATCTTGGAGCTCATCTTGGGTTCTCTGAGGCGCTCTTGGAGCCGTCTTGGGCCATCTGGGACGCTCTAACTACCCGCGGCCCCCCCCGTCCAGGTCCAGGGGAGGGGGTAGGGGGAAGGGTAAACCCCTCCCCAAGGGGGAAGAGGGAGGGGTGGAAGAGGATCTGCTCTAGACCACCTACGCCCAGAGGGCTGGTGGGATATGATCTCATGTTCACTATGCTTAGGGAGAGCGGAGGCGAGATAATACATTGATCAGACAGATATCCGTTAAGCTAAACCACTCGATCAGGAATAGGAAGGGAGGAGGAAGGCCGAGGACGGACGACGACGGATCGCCCGCGCCCCCCAGCGCGCTCCTTTTCTCTCCTGCCAGCCGAGTCCCACCAGCCCTCTGGGCGTAGGTGGTCTAGAACAGATCCTCTTCCACCCCTCCCTCTTCCCCCTTGGGGGGGGGTTTACCCCTCCCCCTACCCCCTCCCCTGGACCTGGACGGGGGGGGCCGCGGGTAGTTAGAGCGTCCAAGATGGCCCAAGACGGCTCCAAGAGCGCCTCAGAGAACCCAAGATGAGCTCCAAGATGGCTCAAGATAGCGCAAGATCGCTCACGATGGCTCCTAAGATGGTTCCAAGAAGCCCAAAGACGGCCCCAAGATAACTCCAAGTGGCCAAACAGCTCCCCAAGGAGGCCCCGAAGAGGCCAAAATCGTCCCAAAACCTAAGGAAAATCAATGATTTTTGCTTTCTCGCCTTTTCGCTTCCGATGGCTATCCGAGGCCTGGAGATGGCTCCAAGATGGCCCAAGAGGGCCCCAAGAGAGCCCCAAAAGAGCCCCAAGACGGCCCCAAGAGCGCCCAAGAGCACTCCAAGAGCGTTCCAAGAGGGGTCCAAGAGGCGATTTTAGGGGCTTCCGAGGGGGGGCGCTAATTAAACCCCCCCTCTTGTTTGATCGACTCCCTCCAAGATGGCCCCAAAAGCGCCCCGAAGGCTCCCCAGAGCGCCTCAAGAGGGTCCCAAGAGGCGCCCAAGATGCCCCAAGGCGCCCAAAAAGCCCTCCAAGAGGCCCTCAAAAGACCCCCAAGAAGCTCCTTCCCCTCCTCCTCCTCCTCCTCCGATTCTTCCTCCTTCTCCGTTCTCCTCCTCCTCCTCCTCCTCCTCCTCTTCCCCCTCCTCCTCCTCCTCCTCCTCCGACGACGACGACGACGACGACTCCTCTTCCATCCTCCCCCTCTCGGGGTCTGTGACAGCTTCCCCCGCCCTTTGTTATTCTGCATGCTCCCCGACTTCCCTGATCACCTTAACTCCCCTGAGCATCGTTTCTGGATGGGCTGGTGGGGATACGCGAAGCGTCAACAATTCGGCTGGTTTGAGCAGTAACACAGCTGCATAAATGCAGCGTCAGTACACGCGGACAGTTCGATGCGTGCAATCTAAGTTATATTCTAATTGAGTATTAGGCGGAGAGGAGCATAGTTACTCCCCCCACGGCGGGCCGCGTAGAGCCCATCCAGCCACAGCACCCCCAGCCTGTACATCTTGTACAACCACCGGAGCCAACCCCAAACAACTTTTACGGCTCAACGGTGGCTGCCATGGGGCCAAGGGCCGAAGAGGCTCGACGTTTCCCACTATAGAAGATATAAATAATCCCACCAGCCCTCTGGGCGTAGGTGGTCTAGAGCAGATCCTCTTCCACCCCTCCCTCTTCCCCCTTGGGGAGGGGTTTACCCCTCCCCCTACCCCCTCCCCTGGACCTGGACGGGGGGGGCCGCGGGTAGTTAGAGCGTCCCAGATGGCCCAAGACGGCTCCAAGAGCGCCTCAGAGAACCCAAGATGAGCTCCAAGATGGCTCAAGATAGCGCAAGATCGCTCGAGATGGCTCCTAAGATGGTTCCAAGAAGCCCAAAGACGGCCCCAAGATAACTCCAAGTGGCCAAACAGCTCCCCAAGGAGGCCCCGAAGAGGCCAAAATCGTCCCAAAACCTAAGGAAAATCAATGATTTTTGCTTTCTCGCCTTTTCGCTTCCGATGGCCATCCGAGGCCTGGAGATGGCTCCAAGATGGCCCAAGAGGGCCCCAAGAGAGCCCCAAAAGAGCCCCAAGACGGCCCCAAGAGCGCCCAAGAGCACTCCAAGAGCGTTCCAAGAGGGGTCCAAGAGGCGATTTTAGGGGCTTCCGAGGGGGGGCGCTAATTAAACCCCCCCTCTTGTTTGATCGACTCCCTCCAAGATGGCCCCAAAAGCGCCCCGAAGGCTCCCCAGAGCGCCTCAAGAGGGTCCCAAGAGGCGCCCAAGATGCCCCAAGGCGCCCAAAAAGCCCTCCAAGAGGCCCTCAAAAGACCCCCAAGAAGCTCCTTCCCCTCCTCCTCCTCCTCCTCCGATTCTTCCTCCTTCTCCGTCCTCCTCCTCCTCCTCCTCCTCCTCCTCTTCCCCCTCCTCCTCCTCCTCCTCCTCCGACGACGACGACGACGACGACTCCTCTTCCATCCTCCCCCTCTCGGGGTCTGTGACAGCTTCCCCCGCCCTTTGTTATTCTGCATGCTCCCCGACTTCCCTGATCACCTCAACTCCCCTGAGCATCGTTTCTGGATGGGCTGGTGGGGATACGCGAAGCGTCAACAATTTCTCTCCGCTGGTCCGGCTTAGCCGACCAGTAGTAGAGATGTCCGCGCCCATCACGCTTAGCGTGTGGGTAAAGTATTTGATGTGCGCATGCCGCGGACGGAGTCGCGCGGGCCGCACTCAGTTGAGGTCCTCCCACGGATTAGGCGGACTCTCTCGCCTTGGAGGCGCCGGATGCGGCGGGTTTGAAGTCGCCGATCCTCCCGCATGTCCTTCTGTGCCACGTGGCGTGCGAGAACACCCTCTCTCCGTGTCGTTATTTCCAACCTGTGCCGCCTCTCTCGGCGGAAAATGATGATTATGCCCCCACTTCGACAGCCGGGTCCAGCAAGGCAAATTGTACCAATCGTCATCATTGAGCCACGTGAACCTGTCCCGGTGGAAGTGGTATCCGACGGGGATTCCGTTCACGTGGGTCGGGTAGGACTGGTTGGGGTCGCATGTGGGGCGGTATCCTGCGGCGCCGCTGGCAGCATCCGAGGCAGCGCCTGAGGCAGCGCCCGCCGCCGCGGGCAGCACAAGGCTAGCGGCATCATCGGCGGCCGCGGCAGAGGCATCATCCATGGCTGCATCGCGCGCGCGTGGGAAATCCGACCGATCCCTCGGGTCGGGATCTTGCAGGTCAGCGTCTCTGGTCGGCGCGGCTGAGCCGGCGACGGAACGTGGGGGGCCGATAGCCTCCCCAGGCGCCCGAGCATCTGAGATGCCAGGTCGAAGAGATGGCGTGCGAGACAAAGGTCTTGCCTTTGGTCCGGCAGGTACACGTGGCCCCACGATCCCGGCTTCGCCGTCGTGATCAGGGTCATTGTCCCTACTGTTCATAAATTGCAATATGCTTCGGGCCGCAGTAGCTGCGGCGACACCATATAGGCCGCTAGCAGCGCGGAAAGGACCATCTTCCCTGTCCTGAAGATCGGTACCAGGGTTAGGATACTTATCCTGCAGCCAAATTATGGCCTCCTGTATTACAGCACCGTGGCGACGGACTTCATTCTGTACTCTCCAGCCCACTGTGCGGGCCCATGTTTCTATAATGTCATACGTCTTGGCAGAAGCCCGAATGCGGCAGTCCAAAGCATATGCGTTGGGTCGTCCCTGTGACTCAATCTCATCGGTGCTCGCCATTTCGGGGCGAATGATTCTCCCCGGGTAACCAATAAAGTGGTCCTCTGATATAAAATAGCAAATTATCACGAATAATTGTGAAAATCCTTACGGGTCGAAGGCCCAGTTCCATGTTTTGTGTTGTTATCAACCAATTGTCATTCACTATTTTCCTGATGATCGCCGGGACCACATAGTCCTCACTCAGTTCCAGTCAGGGTGACCCTGCCGGGCGTAGTGGGGTTCGTTCCCGTGTGTTCAATTATGTAATAAGCGGCAACCTCCCGAAGATCGTTCCCGGACAATCTTATCTTCAACAGACGGTCCTCACGATGAAAGTACACGTGTCCCTCGGGTTCTTCAAGTGTAAGGAGTCCATCAGTTATCGACGCGGCCTTAGGCCCGCTGATTGCTTTGAGGTCCAGATCCATTTGCGTCTGCTCCCGTCTCCTCGCGGCTGAGCCGGAGGCATGTCGCAATACTGGAACTATAAGACGATGGTTCCGACACATGCCTATCCTTCTTGCAACGGAATGTGAACTGCGAGTCGGTCGCGCTCTAAAGTTGTTCTCCCAGACGACCGGTAACCTCGCAGGAGGGTTGACATTGTCCTCGTTGTTTCCAGCGTTTTCAGGAGAAACGCCAAACCATGACATGTCCAAATTTATGGCGTCGTCTACTGTGGCAAGTGTAGGTACAAAGAGGTTTCCTCTCCTCATGTTGTTGCACCATCGTTCCCAACCAGTTCTAGGTGTAATCAAATCATCAGGCTCGTTAGACCAATGAAATGCTTGCAGTGCTGGGCAGGATCTGGGGCGAGCGTACTGATCATAACCAGTCGCCCACAACTTTGGCCACCATTTGCTAAAAGCCGGGTTTTTTCTGTGTACGTTTGTGGCCGAATATTCTAACCGCGATATAAATCTCTTGACCAGAGGCCTTAAGTATTCAAAGAAAGGGGCATGTCGCGCCGGAGGATGAGCCTCGGCGTTCGCCGGGATCCAAGCTGGAATGTTTCCTTGCTGACTATTGCCAAATAGTGCCAGCAGCGGCCATTGTGGTAAAGTTGGCTATCCATCGTCGCTCCTGCTGGTTGTTGTTGGCGACGTTTCTCGCAACGTTAGCAGAAGCTCTCGCTTGTCTCTTTATACGCACATCCATATATACACGACGACCCCATGGCAGAGATCCTTCGTCTTCCTCAAGTATCCAAATACCATGTGCCTCAAGGGATTGCGGGATAGTTTTGCATCTCCATGTCTGGTCCATGTAATCGTGCGATACCCTATATTCATATCGGATTGGGCAATTACGGACGGGGCAGTTGGCAATGCCCGTCCTCACCCAGTGGTAGCGGAAGCAAAAAAATCTCCCATCATCATCCCACGGGGTAGATATAATTCGGTAGTGAATCGGAGTATCCAATCTTCTTATTTCATGGTCCCAATTGATGAGCAGTCTCTCGTCTGCGTTAACCCAGGCAATAATCGACGCGCTGTCGAAGATGACCTCGTACGAGGATAATTCGCGGTCGAAGAGTACCGTCCAGCGCATCTGATCCCTTTGCCTCACAAATGAGACGGCTTTGTCGATGTCTGTAAGTCTCGGTACTTCCCGGGGCACTAACGTCTCGTCTGGGCATACTCTGTACGAGAAGCGGGTAAGTACTCTGCCGGTGAAAATAATGATAATATCCAATTGTACATGATTCTTAAGGTTGGGGGGACATTGCCAGAGATGGCGTATGTCTTCCACGTTCAAGGTACCCACTTTTTGGGGTTCCCCTTCCCGGGCCTGGTAGCCCATCGATAATACTGTTCTTGCGATGGGCGCTTGTCCATATCTCCTTTGGCTTAGCCATGGAAAAAAAAATCCGAGGGGTCAGGCAGAGTTGCGCAACTATGTGCCGGAAGTAAACGCAATAAATCGTAATATGCTGCATGGCACAGCCCAGAGTTGCCCTTTGGAAAGCAAGCGTTTCCACTAGTAAACTCCAAAAATGCCTGCCAACTCGTAATATGCAGAAGAGATCCGTGACTCCTGACTTGGCCAGGGTCGCATGGAACATACATTCTTTCAATCGAAGCGGTGACCCCTGACATGCCCTATAGCATATCGGTATGGGCATTTCTCTTCCGCTGATCTCTTGAAGAAACCTTGTATTGTGTTTGCCCCATAGGGCGTGGACCAGTGCCCCAGCAGACTAGGGGCTGTCTTTGGGGAAAATTCCCAGGACTTCAATTGCCCCCGCCGGCAGCGCAGCTAAGCTGTGTGCAGCCAAGGCGTACGATTGGAAAGTGGAACCGTCATCGTATAATTTCTGTACAAGGTCCCCAAAATAGACCCAGCCTCCTGATGATCTAGCATAGTCCGAACAGTGCCTCGCGATGTATACAGCACATTGTCCTATTATTCTGGCCAAATCATCCGCTCGGAAACTCATGCCACTCCAGGTGTCCGAATTGCCGAAGGCAGCCGGGTTCTCATCGTCATCTTCTCCAATTATGAGTGGCTTCAAGCATGCGTCGGCGCCTGGAGAAAATCCGTCCGGACAGTCATCGGAATAACATTCGGCTCTCATATAATCTCTTGCGTACGCGAAAGATCCGTCGTCTTGATTAAGACCTGCTACTATCGCAAAAATTGGATCTTCCATAAATTCTGCCATGTATCTAAGCGTAATTCCCGACTGTTCCCGGATGGCTTCGACGTTTGGTGGCACAGGGCCCGTAATATGGGCGTCCTGGAGCATCTGCTTCAGAGGTGCAGGCGTAGCCTGAAGTATGCGATAGCGCTCGTCTATTGTCACATACAATCGTTTCTCTTTAAATTCAGCAGCATGCCCTACCGTCACATCTCGGCCCCCATCGAACGGGTCCCTGTAGTTCGGTCGCCCCTGCCTTTTGTTCGGGGTAGGCGGGAGGCACAGTCTTCGGAACATATTCGTAGGCGCCGGTCCGTTTGGAAAAGTCACATCATCCATTGACTCCAGGAAATGAGGGTCTTTCTCGTATGGATACTTTGAACATGAGTCGTCCGATTATACTTACATTTCTTGTGCTTCCGGGCGGCCTGAGGCCCCCGGTGGCGGGTGAGCTCGGCCTTTTGGAACAGGTTTTGTCCCGTCATCGTTAATCTGAGATGCTTCCTCGTCCGACGGCGCTTGTGCTGGACTCGATGGCTCACCTGCTGCATCACGACGGCTCCCTCGTTCCGCTCCGGCTGAGCTGGGCGGAGGTGCAGGAGGAGTAAGCACTCTGATCCCACTGCCAGAACCTTCTGCCCTTTTACGTCGAGACCACCGAGGCCCGCCCGCTATCATTGGAGTGCGGACAAAATATTTGTCCACCTTCAAATTTTGATCTACAATAGCATTGGCAAAGTCATTCCACGCCGGGGAGCACGTGTTTAGCTGATCCAGCTCGTCTGGTATACTTATCTCATAGATATCTTTTGCTGCCTTGATGTACGACGCAGCAATATCCCTGAACTTTTTCATCCGAGCAGTGTTGTCGTGAGCATCATTAGCTCTTGACTGGGGCCCTCGCAAGTGATAAGAGAAACCTTTTTCGTTTCTCAATACTGAAGTGGACTTAGGGTATTCAAAATGTAAACACGAGACATGTTTGATTGTCATCAAGATGGTAGTAAAGTCATCATCTCCTTCCAGTTCAACAGGTGAACACAAAGATGAATGGCCCCCGTCCGACTGAGCCGCGGGGCTAACGTCGCGCACGTTCTGTACTTTGTCGTTTCCATCCCTTTTAGGAGCACCAGCGTCGTCGGAGGCCGCCTTCGCCCCCGCAGGTGTAGCATGCGCGGACCGAGACCGCTCACTCGCGGGATCGCCATCGCCGCGAGGCGGGCCGTCCCGGTGCCTGGTCCAACTGGGTGCTTGCTTGGGAGGTGCTTGCTTAGAGCGAAGCTCATTTGTCTGATGGCTCCGTGTAGCGGACGAGGAGCCAGGAATGTTAGTTCTGGCAAATATATTCAAATCTGAAAGAGGATCAGCAACGCTCGGCCTCCAAGGTCTGCTACCAACTGCATTTGGGCCACTCGACTTAGCCGGTGACTGGGCAGTCACGGGGGTAGCGGGATTTCCATCATGCCGAGGCATCTTTGCTGGCGGCTGACCAAACTTCCCCGGCCTGGGATCGATTCTCGGGGGAGGGGCCTTCTTGGTAGAAGCTTCCTTCGCAGGTGGAGCGTGCGTCTGCCTAGTAACGTTCGGGCGTTGTTCTGGAGGACTCGATGGAGTACGAATCGCTGGCGGTGCCTTCTTGGCAGGAATCTCACTCGGCCCACCAGGAAGAGGAGGAACAGGGGGCCGACTAGCCGCCCTCGGGGGCGGAGCCTTATATGCCCTCTCGGGCTTCTCAGGCGCCCTTCCAAGATCAGGAAAACCCCTCCTGTCCATCGAAAATGGAATGCCGGGCGGCTTAGCCGCCGGCTGCATCTTCTCGCCCCCATCAACTGCCCACTTTTTCTCCTCTGCATGTCGCTCGACCAGCTGAACTGATCTATTCGAGGCCTCGCCCCTATGCGCGGGGTGAATCATGGTCAGCCTGACTCCTTTGTCTTGGAGCCACGGCCAAATATCATCGTATATTTCCTCGTCTGTTTCGCCTTCTCCCCTCAAATAGGTGGGGGCGCTCCCTTTTGCCAATCGAATGAGACCAAGCCAGGGACCCAAGCCTTTTGAGCATCGTGTACTTTGTCTGTGTGCACGGTCCGTTCTGGGGCTCGGTACCTCTCAAATTCAAAGTCAACCTCCAGACCCCATCCCTTATCTCTGGCAACATGCAGCACATGCGCATATGCTTGGGCAACCCATATGGCTGCTGCAGTCCAATGGTAGAGCCTCAATTCGTATAACACGTCAGTCTCTGGATTGCTGACGTATTGAGTCGGTGGTCCTCTAATGGACTTGGTCGTCTTGGCATAGTAGACAATCTCGGCCGTAACCCAGATGCCGTCACCAAAGGTCTCCTTCACGATGGTAGGCGGTGCGTGTGCTGGGGTTGTCAGAACATGGGAATGAATACACCCCAACGGTATTTGTTTTCACGCTTCCGCCGTATTGGGGATTTGACGGAAGCAATTGATGTCCCTCCAAAATAGCATGAAGCGTCGACACTGACGTGCCATGCGTCTGCTTTGTCCAGCTGGTGGATGGGTCTGAGACCTCCGCACGCCTTTCTTTTGTCAGGAAGAAAGGCAACGCTAATTCTACGCAATGGGCTTTGCCCGCACTATGGGACGTCATTCTCAAATCTGCCCAATTCAAGCGATCAGCCACGGTGGCAGCGTTCGTGCCGACCTGTCTGCTTCGATCCTGAAGAAGCGAGCCCAATTTGGCACAAGATAATTCGTGGTCATTGGTGGAACCCTCGTCGCTGGCTGAAGCATCTGGTGGGCAAGCCACACTGGGGCGCTCGCGTCCTGAAGGATCATTTTCCGTTCTGAACTGTAAAGCGGATCTCTTCCCTCGGCTACCTCAGCAGCTCGTCCCCCTTCGCCTGGGTATACGTTTAACGGCATCATGTCCCGGTGAAATTTTCCGCTGGCGACCGTGAATGGGCAGAGGACGTCGCGACGAGCAACCTTACCCGTCTTTGCGTCTTTCATCGGCAAGTTCTTATCTGCTGATACTCCTTATGGATCGGCCACAAATATTCTTCCTCTCCAGGAAATCCTTCTTTCGGCTTCGTTGGAAACCTGCACTTCTGTCGTTTACTAATCAAAGACAGCGTACCTTCGGGGCAGCTTTCACGAATGCATATTTCAGCTGTTCCCCCAGGGGGTTCGATATCCTCAACGTCAGTCGCAGGGGCCAACGGGGGGGCGCGCTGCGACTGGGCCGTCATTGCACTAGAACCAGAGCCCGTTCCGGCAGAGCCGACGGGTTTGGCCTTGTCAGTGGCGACACCAGTTCCGGGCTGGCCGGTCGTCAAAACTTTAGTATACACGGGTATCGCGATGTCCCCTGGTGTTGCACTGCTCGCCGCAACGGCTAAGCCGCTCGGCACCGCCGTCGGCGCTGCTTTATTGAGTTCCTTGAGTACGGCACGCGTCGGCACATCATTCTGGACCCCCTCAGTCGCTGGTCTCTGCGTCTTCCCCCTCGGCGGCATTCCCGGACAGAGGCCTTTTCCTCAGGGCAAAAAGTAAGCATCATCTTCCCGTGGGAAGAAGGCCGCATAGACACCCCCCCTTTTGAGGACGTCTTTAAACTCATCTGAATAGAACGAATACCTAGCACTGCCTCCAGTACCATTCACAACGACTGGGAATTTTCCGTCGTCCAGTTGTTCTTGAAACGGGAGCGCTCCAAGTATTGAACTGGGGATGTTACCTTCTGTAGGGGACCAGTCCTGCCAATGCATGATGAGATCTTGGACTTTCGCCTCCTGTTTGGCGCGCATATCCTCCCTCACAGGACAGGTTATGCGACCTTCGCCGACGGCTGAGCCGCCGGCAGGTTGACAGGAAAATAGCACGGCCAGTTTGGCCGATTGAATCATGTATTCGACACACCAATCAGCGGCAAGGGCGTTTCGGGATTTTCCCCCGTCAAAAACTTGATAGTCATCATGTGAAGCACAGAAATGGAATGCATCTTCGTTGCGGTGCTTCAGCTGTCGATATAGGCTGACGCCGTCGAGAATCATTACTCTGGGGAACAACCCAATCGTTTTAAAGCGTTCAATCCGATTCATCCTGGCTCGGACCACGGCGGCAACATCGCCCCGCACTGGGCCGACGCCGTCATCACCTATTTGCCAACACGTCGAGTCCCCGCCGATATACTTTATGTCGATAGCCCCCTGTTGGGACCGTTTCATTATGTCGTCGATCAAGTCCACGGCATCCTTTATCATCTGCCTGAGACTCCCAGCGAAAGTAAAAGGGTTCTCAGTTCTTTTGGCTCCACTGCCTACTCCGTTCAATTTGCCCGATTGGTCAACGATGTCGTTGAGGTTCCAGAAAGTGAAACGAATTGGGGTGGCTGTCCCTTCATTATAATACCATTGTTCGCCCCATCGAAACTTCGCGGATTCTGCGGCAATGCCGTTGAGTAGTGCTCCACTTTTAGCCGACTGTGCGCTTCCACACACCAAACCTCGCATGTTAAATTCAGGCATAAGGCTCGGCTTAGGCGCCCCTGATGCGTCCTTGAACGCAATTGTGGAGTCAGACACGACGTGTATCGAACAAGACCACCTATGAGAATGCCCGGTTTTCATCTTGGTTAGAGGCCGGAAGAAATCCGCCACGGGTTCCCCCATGGCCGACATAGTGGCGAGGTCTTCTCCTGTGAATGGAATCCACGAGTGACCGTGGACCTCAGCGACCCTTGTACTCGCCTGGCACTTCTCGGCAAAATCCAGGTTAGACGAGCAGAATTTCAATTTTGGGTCCGTGACCTCCATATAAAGGTCCAGGATTTCACCCACTACTACTCGCCATTCATCCCGGGGGGGCGGAACTCGCCCAAAGCTCCCTTTCATGCGAAGGTACTCGAGGACGTTCCACGGGCCACGACCGATGCACTGTTTGTCTTCTTGCTCGGGTTCAGACGCTGCGGGCCCCGAGTCGGGCGGCCCCCCCCCTCCCCCCCCCCCAGATGGGGGGTCATCGCGCGAGGGAAGTCCGCCAGGTGGTGGCTGACCCCCTCCGTTGCCGGCTGAGCCGGGGGGAGGAGCGCCGCCATTGCCTCCACTGGCTAAGCCTGGAGGATTCTCAGCATAGGGAGGCTGGCCAGCTGGTGGTTCGCCAGCTGCCTGTTTCGCATTCCCATGATCACCCAATGATGGCTGATATTGGCCCACAACTGCTGGTTGGCAAGTCTCGGCGAGCGGGTCGTCCGGCGTCTCCATTGCATTATTGGGCTTCTTTTGTGGCGAGCCCTCATCCTCATCCGGGTTGAGTCCGTCTCCGGCAAGCCATTTCTCAAAGTTCCGTGGCCTCTTCCAAGGGCGTTGTCTCTTCCTCCAGGGCACGGCCTGCTTAGGTGCGTCCTCGAAGTATGCCGCCTTGGCGGCAACAGTAAGAGCTTCTTCAACCACGTGTACGGGTACGCCGCATTTTCCTTACCACTGGAAAAGCGAGCATCGTTCCCCATTTTTCCCCAACGGCTGAGCCGTGGGGAGGCTTCCGAGAGGAAGGCGTCCAAATATCAATCCAGACCTTTTGAGAGTACACTCACATAACTGCCCCAGTGATTATCGCAGTAAACTGCCGGGCCGACAATGGGACCAACAACTTCTCCTGGTTCGAGCGTTCTGAGTATACCACGAAAGCTCTCGTCTGGCGGTTCTGCGTACACCCTACTGATCAGCTTCGTCTTTTCGTCAGGATACGTTTGGAGAAACGTTCCCACGGGGATTTTGTCGACGTCAGGAGGGGCACAATCGAAACGGCAAGTCTCCTTCCGTTCAAACATAGTCCAGTGCACGGTCCAAGGGACCTGGGAGATCTGGGAGTATACACGCTGGAATATCGTCTGAGAAGTTGTCTCCAGGTCCGCCCTCAAAGCAGACACGACGGCGTCATTTCTCGTGTAAAGTATGTCGTTCTTCCACATTGTGTAACGCCAACCCCAGCCCTTTGACGGCGCAAACTTGATGGTTCCGTCTTTGGGTCCCGCGCGGGACCACTCCCTTAGTTTATCAGGGAGGCACTTGAAGACTTCTTTGTTTCTCCATGCCTCGATGTCTTCTACATCGGGGTCAGTCATTTTCTTTGGGCGAGAATTATCATGAGGGGCATATTTCATTTCAGCATCATGTTCTGATATAGTGTCATTTGGACTGAAGTGTTCATGTCCTGCCCCATCTGGCTGAGCCGGTGGGCAAGCCATCCCGCTCGGCTGAGCCGGCGTTGAGGCTTTTCGAATTGTGGCGAGGAGAGCATCATTAGAATCCTCTTCCTCCCTGCCCTTGTCAACAACAACGTCGGAATCAATTGCATCCATGATGTCGTCAGAACAGATTGAGATCGCGTCATCACCCAGTGGTCCGTCCGCCTTCTTCTTCAGCGGACGACACATGGGTTCAGTCGTCGGTGCCTCGGGCACGCGGGAACCGCGGCAAGCGAGATTCGAGCAGTCGCGGCAAGGCAACCGCTCGCCTCTACGGGGGGCCGGTCGCGGGGCAACCCGCGCAGGCTGTTGAGCCGAAACGGCAGCGGCACATAAGATTGGCAAAAGAGGTGGGATGGCGATGAGACGACCTACCTCTCTCAGCAGCGTTGGCGATGGCAAAATGGACTTGCTTGGCGAACTCATCGGTGTAATCTTCAGCGCTCTTGCACTCTCTTCCCCTCGCCTCAACGCGCTCGTCCGTGCCGTCACATCTGCGCTCTAATCCTTCCGCAACAGTGGGAGAGGTGGTGGCTATCGTCCAGGGCTTTTTGAATGAAATTGCCCCTACTATCCTTCAATCCGCACGCGCGCCCGCGCAGCGCCGCCTTGGCAAATCCCAACTCTCGAAGGAAACTCTTTACCTGAAGGTCTCTCCAATAATTACATTGGGTAAGCCATTCGATACATGCAATGCCCCCCGCTTGGTGCATAGCACGGGCAATCTCACGGAAATTCCAGAATACATAAAGGAAATCAGTTCTAATGCCCCGAAGTCTGCGCATGGCCCCGCGGTTTCTGGTGCGGAAGTAATGCGCCTCATTCACGCGCTGCCAAGGGGGGCCTCCTGTGCACGGCATGGAGCCCCACAACGTAATATGTTTTCCCTTAAACGCAGCTATGTCGTTAAGCGCTATTTTGAGTCCCCCATCCGTCCTCATGTCTTCTTTTTCAGTGTACCGAATCACCTTGCACGAAGTGTCAAAGAAATTCTTCGGGTTTCCTATTCTACTTTGGGGGCCGCAACAATACTCTAATCAAAGCCTTTCCCCGGTCCACTGAGTGGCCGGGGCGCAATCTTCTTGGATTTTAAATTCTGTATATCCCGTCCATTTGCTGAGGCGATAGTCACCGTCGCTAGAATCGCCATCTGAATCATATTCAAATATGTGATGGTATCTGCTCTCTTCGTCGCGCCAGTTATCAATGCGATCTATCGTCAAAGCTTGTTGAGAGTGGACAGCATATGTGCGACGTTTATCATCGAGCTTTTCCATCTCGACGGGACAATGGCCGATTGTCGGCATAAATGTGGCAAGTCTGGGAACATAGCGATGTCGCATCAAATTATTTCCTTGTCTCGTCCATGCATCCCTTTTATCAGAGAGGTTGGCAGCCACCGCAGAGTGCGGAGTGTAAAGCGAGCGATCGTTGTTGGAAGCATCCCCCCTGTTTTCAGGTCTCTTGGAGGGCTCTGATTCGCTTTCACTGTCCGATATTCCAAACATGGTTTTCATCTCACGATTGGAGCTTCTTTTCGTTGCGTTTTCAATCGCTCTCGTTTTCTCGGAACTTCTGCTGTGACACTCTTTGCCCATTCGAGGAGTGACATTCTCTGCGACATCAGCTGAGCCGGCTACATTCTTCGTCTTTAATAATCCCTCGGCTTGGCCGGGGGCAGCCGCAACGGGTTCACCTTTGTTGGGGCGCTTTTTCTTTTTGTTTGACTTTTTGCTAGGTATGGCAGCTCCTTTCCGCAGAGCCGAACTAGGGCCCAGGCGGGGCTTCAGAATCCCCCCGGGTTTCAGGGGAAGTCCGTCAGAAAACATTGAGTCAAGATAATCTAGGCACCGCTTAGCGGCCCAGAACCTAGGCGTCACTATGTTGACGAGGTATAGTACTTTGACCCATGCCATGGGGTCAACGAATCTTTTTGCCCCAATATCAGCAGCTTCGTTTTGTTCTCTCATATTGTAATTGAACAAGGCCACGAGAAAACTGTTCGGACACAGCTGCTGCGTCAATTCTATGCATTCGTGGTAGGTGCATCAGCTTCATTGACCCGCCTGCCTTGATGACTTTGCAAACTGCTTGGTTATCCTCCAAGAACAAACATCGTGCAGGTCTATCCAGCAGGATCTCCCAAAGCGGCAACGCCGCAAGCAGTTCCTTGCGCAACGCAAGGTCGGCCGCTACGATTTCGGCCTCAAGGGTACGATGAGAGATGCATGTTTGTCTTTGCTAACTCATCGATTGTCCTGCCCGTGTATTTGGGCCCCATATGGCTTGGTAACTCGCGCTCGTGCTCCTGCGTGTTCGGATATCACTCGCCAGATCCGCAGAGTATTGTTTTAACAGAAGATCCCCCTTCTTATCGCCCACCCACGAGGTCATGCGATAATGGGATGTACTTTTATGTAAGATTTTAGGCGGAAAAGGTCCATATCTCGCTGTTCTGTCCATTTTGTGATGCAACTGGCAGTTTGACACACGGCGCTGAGTAAGTCGTATCTTGCCATTCTAGCTCCGTAGAATATTTTCAATAACACTTTCGCTGCAATTGGCTGAAGCACTCCCGACTGAGTCGGTGGCTCAGGGCCATTAGGACTAGCTGCTGCGGCATCGAGGCCAATCACTTCTACTTCTTGGTCAGGAGGGCCAGTGTCAACGTTGATCTGTAACGCTGACGCTATAGCCTCCTCAGCTGGGGAGTAAATGTCTCCTCTGGGGCCACCTTGTCCGTCCTCTAGGTCAATAAGTTCTGGACCGAACGGGGTACCCGCGGCCGGATAAGTGGCCGGGTCTGTGTCCGTCAATTGAGCATATAAGGCAACGCAGGAATCGAACAACTCAGTCATATCGTATTCGATGACTTTTACTAGTTTAGGGTCTCTCGGCTGGTACGGCTCGGTCATCTGGGATGCCGAATCCCCCCCCGTTTCCTCCTCACTACTCTCGTCTGTGACGGAGGCGTTTCTCTTAACCTTTGGGGGAGGCGGGTCGAGTGCCGCAGGTAACTCTCCGTGCCACTCAATTGCCTGAGTTGACAATCTATGCTCGCATCCTAAGTATCGTCCAACAGCCGTTGGAGGATCTATTTCTGTTCCCTTAGGGCTCCTGGAGCAATTTCCATCCCTGGGCAAGCTTGTCGGCAGGTCCCGACAATTAAAAATCATCGACATAAATAATCAAGCAACTGTGCAATTCTCTGTGGAAATAACAGCTGCGCCACGGACTACATTTCACAAAACCTTCCGCCGTGACATGTCCCGCGCAATGCTGTTCCCAGTGCCCGCCCAAATCAGGGTGTCCGCACAAAGATAAGTATAGTGGACGCACAGGGTTCCTCATGCTGGACCATGCTTTGGGCCATTCATCACGAGGCAAGAAAACCCAAGTGGGAATCCCTCCCAACTTTGACTGTGCGCAGGCGCGTCGAGCGTCAGCTTGTTCGATGCTATGGCCTTCGAACAGCCCGTAAGCATCGGCAGCTTTGCTGGCCTGCATTGTAGCGGGACTGCTGGAAAATTCCTGAAATAGTGCCACGTCTTTGTTTTGATCTCTAACACTTGAACCGTCGAAGACCACCCGACCTTTGTACTTGCGGCCTTTGTGCCCCAGCGATAACTCTGAGTTCTTTTCAACAAAGATCGCAAACAAGCGGCCAAAATGGGCAGTTTTTCCTTCTTAGTTCAGCAACAACGTCGGCATATTCCGGAGCACCGTCTTCAAACTTTGCGCCAATGTCTCGCAGTCTGTCCCATTCTTTTCTCAAGGCAGCTTGAGCGTCTTTGTTTGCCTTTGCCTCGTCTTCTGAGACAGACCTGGCTACAGCGGCATCTATGCGGGCGCGTTGCCAGTCGTTGGGAAGTTGGAAAGGCTCATCGATGACAGATATTATGTCTGTAAAAGGGTTATACACGTATTGCAAATCAAATCTTTCTTTGTCACGATGACTGATATCTGTGTCTGAGTTATCTCGAAACGGCATTCGAGGCACGCTTCGCCGCGACGCGGCGGCCGCCGGACTCGAGGTCAGGCTTGCCTCTTCGTTCTCCTCAGATCTGCCATTATCATCATCGGAAAAGGGATCCCTGTCGGCTGAGCCGGAGGGTAGCCCGTCTCTTGCTATAGCGCCTCCATACCATGTTTGTTTCCGCCAAATGTCTTCGTCATCCGACAGGTGTCTGTCAGGAACGTCTTCTT
This sequence comes from Prorocentrum cordatum, assembly GCA_963575745.1. NCBI lineage: Eukaryota > Dinophyceae > Prorocentrales > Prorocentraceae > Prorocentrum > Prorocentrum cordatum. The sequence goes on from CAUYUJ010014932.1 coordinate 95,055, forward strand.
CTGATGGATCGTCAGTGCACGATGTGGTTTGACAGCCCTGGGTGTGTCGCGACGCCGCCCCTCGCCCGCTGCCATGGGGCGTAGCGCAGGCTGCCGTTCTCTATTCGACGTGGCTGCTCAGCCACCTTAGGTGCAGCTAGCCTGGCTTCGGGGAGAGCCGCGAATGGCGGGGCCACTGCGGGGTCGGGCGGAGTCGGTGGGTCTTCCACATCTAGACCAATATCACGCAGAAGACCTAGGCAAGGACCGGGATCCTCTATACCGAAGAACCCTCTCTTTTCAGCCTTGTATTGTTCCACGGCCTGTCGACGCTGTGCTTGAGTCACGTTGAACCATCGTCCAGGGTGTATCCCGGGATTGGTAGACTCAGGTAACTTCTTCAACCATTGGGCACTGTACGTTAGGTCTGGGTCTGTGACCCACACTCGGGTTATAGGCACATAATCAGGGCCATAATGAACAACAACTCGTATGCTACATGTTTTTCGACGACCTGCCAACGGGAATTTCTGAGTTAATTCTCCTTTCGTGAGTCCAGCAACAATCCGTCTGTCTTCGAAATACTCCATTGTATCCAGATTTTGAATTGTTCGGGCAAGAAGTTGTCCTTTCCCTGGGATTTTCTCACGCGGCTTAGCCGCTGAGAAGTTGGACTGTCTGTCCAAACGATACTCCAGTTGTGCGAGTCCTAGTTTTTGGTTTTTATCCGCAGGATGAGAGTCGCGCTGAGGATCCCTGCCGTCAACTACCAAAGGCACATCGCCCACATACAAACCCCCAGGACCGTCGTCATCAAGATCGGCCTCGGAGTCGATACGCGGTGCGTCCTCGCCCCTCGCCTTCCTGAGGAGGCGGTGGTGCCGGAATAACAGGACCATCAGCATTAAACATGTTGTCTGGTCTTATCCCTGTGGCTGGTTGCGGTCCTGAGACGGCCGCGCCTTCTCCTGTTTCTGTAGGGATTCTGGCGAAACGTACCTCGGTCGCCGCTTTCTCGTATGCTTGTCGCAAAGGAAACTGAGGCGATTGATCGTCTGCAGTACCATCTGAGATGTTGCTGTACAATTGATCAGACTTCTCGATCATGGGTCGTTTTCCTTCTGGATAACGCCCCGACTCCATATTCAGTCCGTCCAATTGTCTCAGAGGCATTACATAACTATCCGGTCCAACCAATCCCCCCGCTTTGCGCACATGCCCCAAGTATATTCCTGGAATCATCGTTGCTCCAGTCCTGGCGGTGCGGAAACGGGGCTCAGGCGGAGGCGCATAACGGATAAGTGATCCGAAGGGAAGAAGCGGAGCATTGAACTGACATCAAAATCGTCTTTCCCAGCTGGACTGCCCTTCAGCAGGGGTCCTTGTATTGTAGCATAAGCAGAAATATCGAACTGCATAGGTCCAATATGGTGGTGGGAGGCCGGCCTGCATGAGTAAGGCTCTAGCGCCCATCTGCACCGCGCCGTTCGCGCGCTCGGCGACAGCATTTTGTTTCTTGTTTCCTGGGATGGTGGGATCATGGGCAATATTGAGCTCGTAACATGCCCTAGCAAGCTCTCTTGCACCATCTGCATAACAGTATTCTAACTTTTCCTCCAGGGCTCTAAAGTTTACTTAAAAAATTACAAACGTGAACCGCAGACTTGTCGTGCACACCCTGAGCGGCGAGAAAATCTGTAGCTCGGTCGCGAAAAGTCACACACGCGGTCTCGTCGTGGAGTCCCCGCGAGAGTTCATCCATCGCAAACCAATGATCCATCGTCGTCAGTTGTCCGAACGAAGTGGGGTTAACGTATGGGCGAGGAACCTTTAGCCCTTTGTTCTGCGCTTTGCGCTGTTGCTTTCTGATAGATTTGGCCCAACTGCACACTGGGCAACATGGGTTCTTAGGAGTATGAGTTAGAAGGTGCGGTAGGGAGGCTGCGGCCTTTTTGAGCCGCTCGGCAAGGGTCCCCGACACCTCAACCTCCGCAACGTCTGGGTCTAAATCTGGCGGTGCGTCGACGTCGACCAAGTCGACACCGTCAGCGTCTCCAGCTTCACCCTCCTCGGGTCCTGGGGCCGCGTTGCGCGCATCGGAGTCCAGTCCTCTAATCGCCTCGTACGGGAGGTAGCCTGAAACTCCACACCCAAAATGGCTTCTGTATGCGGCAACACAATCCTCGGCTTTGCCGGGCTGCTCGTCGAATGGACCGACGGCTCGACCGCGGTCGGGCAAAGCTGAGAGACTATTGGAGGCAGCAATACCGGTTGGCGTCCGATACCAACCGCATTCGCTGGCCAACTGAAGCGAATAGTAGAAGTAAGTGATGGTATCCGCAGAGTCTACCGAAGACGGGAAAACGGGCGCGATCTCGGTCGGCCGCCCATCAGCGTAGCTGCGGGTGCCAATCAGCTCATGTGTGTGCAGGTCTATGGTTACGCGAGTCTGGACAGCATGGGGCGGAGGGCCTCCCGCAGATTCCACGTTGTCCAGGAATGCCTCGGCGCCCGGCGTTACGCAACACCACCGCTCGAGGGGCTCACTCCTTCCGGCGGCACCTGCGCACATCCACTGACCCAGCGCCTCTTTGCCTGATAGGGTCAAGTATGGTATCTTGCCCTTGACGGCTAGGTCCACTCTTTGGCCGTTGGGCAACAGTCGGTAGGGCTTTGGCCGGCTGGCCAAAAGAAACTAAAGCCGTGATCCATGCACCGCTCTCCTACCGAGATCACGCACGGGGCCCCCGGCATGACTAGAGCGTTAAAACTACCACCCTTAAATTTGGGACACGCGATGCGAACTGAACCGAGGGCCTCGGATTCTCCCCTTGCAGTGTTCAGAGTGATCGGTTGCGGAAACTTTCGTATCAATCTCATTGCATCTGCGCTCCTAATACGTTTCTCCGCAATTAGGTTGTACACGCACCCGGTATCTATAATGAAGCTCAACGCCCCCAGATACCCAGCGTCTTTGTCTGTGCATCCAGCAGCAGCTGAGCCGCGCGGGTTTTCTTTCCCCTCTTCGTCTTTCAACCAGAGATGCCAGACGTGATCTTGCAGGTCTGATGCTCTGATCAAAGCCTCTGCGACAGACGCCCTCGACTGGATCGACATCTGTCGGCGCATCTCTCCTGGGAACCTCCATCTATCTTTGCTACTCGAAGGCAACTCTGTCAAGTCGTGGCGACGCGCCTCTCTCCAAGTGATCGTCGGCTCTTCAGTAGAGGGGTGAAAACGGACACGGAGATTGCATCGGTTGCCGCCCCGATGTCGCATGCAACTTTTACTGGGGGGAACGCACCAGTACTTTTTGATCGCGCCCCGGGAAAGAGGGCACAGAAAATTCGCAAGGACGTTGACGAGACTCTCGACCTGTTTCCTGCCGCACTGTTGAAATTCACCTTTGGAGGTATCCCACTAGTCTCCCCCATCGGCGCTAGAGGCAATAGCCAAACATTTAGGGCTGTTTTGTTTTTTCCCGGGAAGGCCCCGAAATAACGGGGCGGGGCACGCGACGGCACCCAAGCTGATTGAATCAGTGGGTCTCTTCCATCCCCCCCGTTTTCTGCTCAACCGACGCAGGCTTCGCCACGTCTGTCGAACGAGGGCGACCAGAAAGAATACCATTATCAAACTTATGTTTGTCATTCCTCCAGCACTGACGGCTGAGCCACCAGTGTGGAGCCGCTGTCACGTAATTGGATGACCTGGGGTGGTCTTGGCGAACCACGCACGCTCATATCCCAAAGATTGTCCAGCGTCAAGTTTCGCTTGTTCCCATTTGTCACGCTTCAGCTTCTCAGCATCGGTTAGTTTTCTATGGGCCTTGTGGCGCCCCGTCCTCGGGTCCTCGACAATTCGTGGGATCTCGGGAGCATGCGTAGCACGGAATATTACTGTCTTTACCACGTGACTTACTTCTATTATTCTACTGTCCTCCTTTCCCTCGGTTTCCAGTCGGGGTCTGGGATCGCCCCTGCCCCTCGCGGCCCCTGTCCTTCGATCTGCCTCTCGGGTTCTTATCCTGGGCAGGGGCAGCACTGGACTTTCCTCCCGCACTCGGCTGAGCCGGCGCGGCGTTCTTGGGCTTTTTGTGATTGAAGGGGCAGCCTTTTCCTGCGTGCGGGCAAGTCTCGCCTTTAGTAACGTACCTGCAGGTGGTTCCACCTTTGGTTTTCCCGCTTTTCATGACGTCCGAGGACTGTCCCAACATAGTGGCAATCTCTGCCGGGGCGGCTTTGTTGCCTGCATTCCTCCGATTGTCGTTGCCTCCGCCGAATCGAGCTTGTCGGGCACGTTGGTTTAAGGTTCCCTCATGCACGCTGATATTCCATTCTTCTTTCTCTCGCAACATAATTTCTTCGATCTGCTGCATTCGCCACTCGTAAGTTTTGACACCTTGCCCCGGCCTGTCTCTTGACAAGTCATAAAACTTACATGCAAAATCCAGTTTGTTCGGCTTTCTGCATTGCTCAAGAAAGTGTGCATGAATCGAGGCCCTCATCTCATCGGACGGAGGCTTTGCGCCATAAAGCTGTTGATATACGTCTGTCCATTCATTGTAGAAATGGTGCAGGTCAGCATCAGGCTTGGGCGGGTCTATCTTTACGTCAAAGAGGTCACGTGAACTGCGATGTTGTCCCAACTCCGACCATACCGAACACCAGTGACAAATCGCCCGCGCCATCTCGCGTCCAGTCATGGGCCTTCCTTCGGCCTGGGCGCTAAATTCCATGCGAGAAACCTGTTGAAGGAAATGAGTATGATGAGGAGGCTGGTATCGACTCCTTCGCATCTTGTTGAATTTCTCGATAAGATTCGTTGCGATCATTAGGTCGAGACGCTGGAATCGTCCGGCTTCCTTGAGTTGCTCATCCTCCACGGCCGGATCCATGGCCTCGGCAATCCAGTGCTGTGCAGCCTGGCTCTCGGGCGATGATCCAGCGATAGCGCGTATTGCGTGCATCTTTCACTCGCGAATGTTCGTAACATCGGGGATGTCCAACAAATCAATTTTCTGATTGTTACCGACCTGTCTCCACTGATCCAAGGGCGCGTTCTCGTCAATTACTATCGAGTCATGTGGTCCGCCGGGGCCATGGGGCCCCCTGCGTCCACCCCCGCCATCAGAGGGGTCTGACCCTCCTGGACTCCCCGGAGGCGATCTTCGCGGCCCTCTGCTGCGATCATCTTCGTGTGAAGATACAATCTCAGTGTTGGGAGCGTCGCTCTTGCCATCATCTTCTCCGCCCTGTCCTGCATTGCCGGACGACTTAGTCGCCGTCGTTCCCTTAGGACCAGCTCCGTAGGTTGTGCGGAGGTTGGCAAGGGTGTTGTTTTCATTAAGTTCAGTTAGCCTCATCCCAGCAGGGAGTCCACTATCAGCGGCACTCGGCTTAGCCGGACCTTCAAGGGCAGGTCCTGGGACAGAATAATGTTGTTGTAACAGCGGTCTCAAGGGGGTGTCTTGCGAAAGCAACGGAAATCCGAACGACTTCGATGCGAGTCCGACTTCGCGTTTTGTTGCAGTACACGGATTCGGGTCGGCGATGATAGCCTGTTCCTATCTCTCTGTGAACCGCGTTCGATGCAATCTCTTCTTCTCGCATATTAGCCGCTGACCTTTCACTCTTCCACAAGTCGCATGTAGAGCATCTCCTCGTACTCGCATCGATATGCTCGTTGCAAGCCGGGCTGCCGCATCCGACGCAGTCGTCTGTCTTCGGTCGACCGCAAACGACACAAGACTGGTCCACGGGAAGCGTGTTTTCATTCCAATCGGGAGGAGGGCGTATGGCACCTCCTACCAGCACGGTCGACGCTCCCGCATTTGCCGCGGTCGCCTGTTCGAACTGCACATGGGCAGGCGCGATGCTCGACGACTGAGCCGTCGAAAATGGATGTATGTTCGACCCGAACGGCTTAGCCGGCGGGTATTTATTGTCGCTCGACATTCTACGCTGAAGAGACGATCTGGCTTCCTCATGCGATTTAAGCTCTTCTATATAGAGATTGGCCTGGTTGTTTATCTTCGCAGCTGCAGCTTGGGCGTTGTCTGCTTTCAGCCTGGCGGCTTTGAGTTCTTCTTGTAACCCCTGCTTTTCTCATTCCGCCACGGCTGTCGCGATTTGTTATCCTTCTATTTTGGCCACCGCAACAGCAGCGGCAACCGTGTGAGCGTCCGCAAATTCTTCGTTCGCCATCATGACGGTCCTTCTCTCCGAAGTCAATAATTCTCTGTATGTGTCTTCTGATTCCCTGTCCACTTGCCATTTCACGGCCTCAGTCTGATTGTGCAGGTGTTCTATAAGCGCTTGTTCACGCTCTCTGGCGGCCATGGCTAGGGCGATCCGTTCAGCCTCAAACGTTTTCCTGGCTTCGATCACAGATTCAATTAACTCTTCCCTGTCCATCCGAGCTCTTTCTGCCAGATTCGCCTCAGTAGTCAGAAGCTCTCTCTGAGTGTTAGCCTCTGCCAGCCTGGCCTGATCTTGGATAGATTGCAAGAAGAGATACGTGCAGTTGTGTTCGTCCATTGGGCAGCACTCCGTGCATAGCCATTGTATATTGCACTTGTTGCAAACGTCCGAGCAATTCCTGCACGCTGGAATCCCACATGCGCCTTCGGGCTTGTTGGCCTTTCCTGGGCATCTGTTCTCCGCCTGAGGCGCGCAGCCAGGATTCGGATTCCAACATACCTCCATCATAGAGACTGTACTGTTGCTTCTAGAGGTAGACCTCGCCCCTGACCTCGGTATTTTGGGTCTTCCCCTGCTCGAAGCGTTCGATCTTGGGCGAGCAAAAGTACTTTCTGGTGGTTTGGGCGCATTTAGGAGCTCCTCATCCTTCTCGTCTCGTTTGATGAGCTGAGGATACATATATATATATATATATATATTCCGTTGTCCGACCATTTCTTCGTCCTCATCAACAGCCGGAATGGTGGGCTGCCACTCGCCTGAGGCGGTGGCGTTACGGAAGAAGCCGCCGTTTAATGGCGAAACGTTTAGCTCATAGTCCTCAGTCCGTTGCTTCTTGAGATTAGGCGCAGGCGTTCGCCCGGTGGACTCCCTCTCATGCTTCGTTTGAGTATCAGTCCTGTCCGCCTGGGGCGTCAGGATACTAGTGTCTTCATCGGATCCATCTGGAGACCAGCTTCTGTCACGAGCAGGGATGTCCTCATCCAACATCACGGACAACGCTCGGTTCAGGGAAATATCAATGTTGATACTATCAACAATTTCTTCCATGGAATATATTTCGTGATCTTTGTCCAATGGATGGTCGCTATCCTGGCCGAACTGTCCGTTACATGCTATAGGGGTTGGGGCCGTAATGTGCATACCCGCCCAATCTACGGGGATATTAGGATGCGCACTCGGATTCCCTTGGGCTTCTCCTGGCCGGCTGGCTTCGCCAGCGGCAATGGCGATAGTCTGTGGAGCATTATGAATGGGACTTATCGACTCCGTCGAGTTGGCACTTAACCTGGAAGAGAATGCGCCTCTTCTGGGCCTTGGCGCGACGCCTTCTCGCCCGTGAGGGTCAGGGGTTTGCTCGCGATCACCTATCGGAGCCCCTACTGTGGGCATGTCTACCGACATTTCGGTTCTCCCATCAGTATTTCTCCCCCTGGTGACCCGAACGGCGATTGTCGAAGGAGGGATTCGGTCTTGAACAGGACCGATTGTATCTGTTTCGTGTCCATCATGTTGTTCAACGCGCCAATCTGCGCTTCTCGAGATATTAGACACGATGTTAGTCTTATCATAGCTCTCCCGCCGCGACTGAATCGCGGGGCACGACTTGAAGATTCCCTTTTGTATATGGTGGCCCCGCGTCGACTGAGTCGCGCGTTTCGGCTGCTAACCAGTCTTTCCTCTGAGAATCGGGGTAAGATGACAAAAAGAAATAAGATCTCATGTTCACTACGCTTAGGGAGAGCGGAGGCGAGATGAGACATTGATAAGACAGATATCCGTTAAGCTAAACCACTCGATCAGGAATAAGAAAGGAGGAGGAAGGCCGAGGACGGACGACGACGGATCGCCCGCGCCCCCCAGCGCGTTCCTTTTCTCTCCTGCCAGCCGAGTTCGGCTGGTTTGAGCAGTAACACGGCTGCAGAAATGCAGCGTCAGTACACGCGGACAGTTCGATGCATGCAATCTAAGTTATCTTCTAATTGAGTATTAGGCGGGGAGGAGCATATTTACTCACAAGCCTCCCCCAGATCTGGGCGCTGCGAAAAAAAAAAAAAAAAAAAAAAAAGACACGACTGGAGGGTTTCCCAATTTTCTGCCAACGGGGGCCTTCCGAGGGCCCCAAGACTTTGGCTGTAGGTCAACACCGTCCCCGCCGTGCCTGGATTGCGGGGTCAGAAGCCGTTTCGTATTCGTCGTTTTCGTTGTCTTCGTCGTCTTCGCCGTTGTCTTCGTCGTCGTCGTCTTCGTCGTCGTCCTCGCCGACGCGGGGGGATCATTTTCCCACTATTGTCGGCCGTGCTGGATATTGTTGGGCGGTTATCTCTCCCAGTTGAGCATGCCTCCTGGGCTACTCTGCACGCGGGAGGAATTTCGAGCATTTTCGTAAAAAGCTTGCAGAAGAAGTCGACGCACATCCTATCGACTCCTCGAGTCGTCTTCGTCGTCGTCGTCGTCCTCGTCGTCTTCGTCGTCGTCCTTGTCGCCGCCGTCGTCGTCGTCTTCGTGGTCGTCTTCGCCGCCGCGGGGGTATTAGTTGCCCACTATTGTCGGCCGTGCTGGGTATTGTTGGGCGGTTATCTCTCCCAGTTGAGTATGCCTCCTGGGCTACTCTGCACGCGGGAGGAATTTCGAGCATTTTCGTAAAAGGCTTGCAGTAGAAGTCGACGCACATCCTATCGACTCCTCGAGTCGTCTTCGTCGTCGTCGTCGTCGTCGTCGTCGTCTTCGTCCTCGTCGTACTCGTGGTCGCCGCCGTCTTCGCCGCCGATGCATGTTCGCACGTGTGCAGCAGTTGCGGTGGCGGCCCGTAGGGGAGGAGGAGGGGGGGAGGAGGAGGAGGAGGAGGAGGAGGAGGAGGAGGAGGAGGAGGAGGAGGAGGAGGAGGAGGAGGCCGCCTGGCGTTGAACGTTTAGATTTTTGATCACTTCTCTTGGCCTCTCAAGCCTCCGCCGCCGAGAATAACTAATTCCCAAATATGGCTGGGGTCCCAATCCGTCAATGAGCCCGCGGAACAATGAATTTGTTTCCCATTATTGCCCGGGGGTTTATTAACGACCCTTCTCGGTTATGCGTACGCCTCGAAATCAGTGCGGGGGCCTTGTCCCTCTTTCAGCTGAGTGGAACTGCCAGCTTTATTCAACGGCAGGAGCGAACGATTGGGTGAAACCGTCAGATGGAAGAAGGCAAAGCCAGGCTGGGCACAGGCTACGCTACGCTACTCCCGATCTGCCACAAGGCTGCGCCAATCTAGAACTCGCGGCGGGGGGCAACAACTAGGCCCGCGCCTCCGGCAACCGGTCAACCACCCATCGGTCGGAAGAAGTAGGTAGAACCATGAAGTAGGAAGGCGTTGCAAATAAATTGGGTTTCCGCCAGCCTCCTGCACAGGAGGGAGGAGGGAACACCACTCGACTCTTGAAATAGATAGGCGGCTAAAGTCGGCTGGGCACTGGCAATCCAAACATAACTATGTTCAACGACCGATGCGTACTCTGAGTTTCTTTATAGGCGTCGGGGGGGCGTCACCCCCGCCGACAGCCCCACGTCGACCCCCGTCGCGGGCAGCCACCGCGCGCCACAGGCGCCCCGACCCCCGTCGCGGCGCGACGACGAGGCGGGGTTGACCCCCGTCGGGGAGGTACCCCTCCACGCTTATTAAGAAACCCAGAATATCGGCGCGCCACCCTTGCAGACGTGCTGCAGCGGATTTCTGCGTGGATTTCTGTCCATGCAAAGTCCCGAAACGACGAATGAAAAACGAAGTGAATTTCGCGTGGATTTTTGTTTAGTTTTCATCCCTGGCCACACAAAAATCCGCACGAACTCCACCTCTAAATTCGGAACGAAATTTTCTTCAGGATACTCTGGGCCGATCCTATCGTTCTCCGAACGAAATCCGCTCTGCGATGTGGGCGCCATGAAGACCCAGACCCCCGACGTCATGATTTTTTCATTATGTCGACCCCTGGAGGTCTCGACCCAATCCCCTGGACTGGTTCTTCATCCCGAGTCGTTTTTGCAACGACCCCGCGAGCCAGCAAGGGCCCCCGGAGGCCAAAAATAATAAAAACCTCCCGTCATGATTTTGTTCATTACCTGGAGGCCTCCCATATGGGGTCGGAGTAGATGGGGTCGGCGGATCGCGCCGCCTCGGCGATGCATCGGCGATGCGCCGGCAATGCACCGTCGACGCGGGCGATGCATCGGCAACGTCGACGTGAAGGAAATCGAGCTCCGCATCGGCGATGCGTCGGTGATGCATCGGCGATGCGGCGCGATCTTCCGATCCCGTCTGCTCCGACCGCATCCGGGAGGCCTAGACTACCCGAGAGGGGTCTGGGGAGCAGGGCTACTCGTCGTCCACGGGCTGCTGCCGGAGGTCCGCGGGCCAGCGGGCCCCCCGCCCCGCCCGGGCAGGGGAGGCAGGCCGCCGCCTCGCATGTCGGCCTCGGCGGCGCGCAGCGCCGCCCGCAGCCGGGCCTCCTGCTGGCGGCGCGCCACGCGGGCATGCGAACATTCGGTCGGGCCTGTCCCCCTACAGGCCGATTTTCGCAGAAAACTAAACATAGCCAACAACAACTCGGGCGGCATGCGCATGCTGCTTCTCATGTTGGACTGGGCGAAAACTTTCGACAGAGTGAAGCCAGACGTAATGTGTGCGGCTTTGCACAAGTTTGGGCTGCCTGCGGAGATGGTGAGCAAGATCGGGGCGATATACGAGAGCCGGTACTTCGTCATACACGACCACACGGGATCACCCTCAGAAAGACGTCAGCGCGCAGGGATCGCACAAGGGTGCCCGCTATCGCCCTACCTCTTCATCGCTGTGCAAAGCGTCGTCCTGCACGACGTGTTCGGCCGCGCTGATCTTCGTGATAAGCCGGCGTTCTTGGTCACCAGGGATTTTCTATCTGCTGACGACACCTTGTTGGCCTCACAGCACCAAGAGAACCTGCAACATATTCTCAACGCCGTCGTCGAGGAGGGCGCGAAGCACGGCTTAGAACTGAATTGGGATAAGACCGTTCAGATACAGATCTCGACAGGAATGAGTACCACGAAGCCAGATGGTGGTCCTATCAGCAAGGTGCGGGAAACTGTTTATTTAGGTGGGCTCATCACTTACGACGGAAAGGCGGCTTCAGAACTCTCACGGCGCATTGGAGAAGCGACTGGGGTTTTCGACAAACTTCGGAAGATGTGGTCCCATTCTTCCATAGGTCTGGCACGGAAGATGAAGATTTACGAGACGCGTGTGCTGAGCAAACTGTTGTACTCTCTCGACTCTGTCTGGCTACTACGCGCTGAGAGGGCCCGGCTGGATGCTTTCCATTGCAGGAGTTTGAGGCGCATCATGGGCATCCCGTGCTCTTATGCATCAAGGGTCAACAACGATGATGTCCTACACAGAGCAATAGCACAATCGCTCTCGAACATCCTGGCCTCGAGGCAGATCGCTCTGTACAACAAGATCGCGAACAACATCGCTGGTTCCCTGGTCAAGGAAGTCCTGTGCAACCCGGACGGGACCCCGCGAAGCTGGGCGACCGCTCGGCGGCGAGGCCGCCCCCAGCAGCAGTGGGCAACAGAAGTGTATAGAATGGTCTGATTTCCAACAGTTTTCATCGCATGCAGGCCCTCCCCCTCTTCCCCCTCCTCCTCTTCCTCCTCCTCCTCCTCCTCCTCCTCCTCCTCCTCCTCCTCCTCCTCCTCCTCCCCCTCCGCCTCCTCTCGGGCTGTTTAGTCCAATCCGCGCTGGCGCCGATTGTCTGTCGCAGCGAATCACGGCAGGAACCATGCGGGTCCTTGCCAGCCCACGCGTCCTTCAGGATGCATGGCCTTCTTGCTTGCTTGCTTGCTTGGTAGAAAAAATGCTAAAAAAAATCATCCCCGTATTATTTTTAGACGATGTTTGAATATTCCCCCTGTGAAGGGGAAGTCCCGACTCAATACTAATACTATACGTCCTCCTTGGAGGCGCGCGTCCGACCCGAACATACAGTACGCCCATCTTGCAGTACATTGTTTCCCGAGCGGTGCGGCCAACAAAAGCGCCCGCCACGACGCATATACCATAAGATTTCTCGGTGCGCGTCGCCCCTGGGGGGGCGACGCACATATAGTATAAGCATGTTGGGGAAACGCCGAGGGGAGGGGGAGGGGGCAAGCTAGGCGCGCTCGCGTCATATCTGAAATCCTACCCCTCCCTCCCATCCCTTACCATGGCGCAGATCCCCTCTCTACTCGCACAGTCGGATGTCGAGCAGGGCAATGATCTCGAAAGGATACGCGATGCATTGTAGAGCACGGCGTGGCATGGCGTAGAAGAGCACCGCAAAGCGTAGTATCAACCTAACATTGCATTGCATGCCGTGGCATGGCACTGGAAATGACGCCACCGCTGCAGCGGGAACAGGATTCGGAACGAGCGGAAGCGCGGAAATGAGGCCAGCGCTGCAGCGGGAGCGCGATCCGGAACGAGCTGAAGCGCGGAAATGAGGCCAGCGCTGCAGCGGGAACACGATTCGGAACGAGCGGAGGCCCGAAAATGAGGCCCGCGCCTCAGCGAGAGCAGCATTTTGAAAAAAATGCAAGCGAAAACCCAACTCCCGGGAATCCTGTGTGTAAAAAAGCAGGACGCGGTGGGGGGGCGAACACTCCCAGCACGTCATCAGGGGAAGAGGGAGAGTAGTATTCATATTGAGTAATTGTGAAGTCTTCGTAGAAGCACCCCTGCTTCTTCGCAGGCCCTGGCCTTACGTCTGTGGTGAAGGCTGGCGCCTTCCAAGAAGCAGGGGTGCTTCTAAGGAGCCTTCCCCCCTGCCCCCCTCTGCGCGTGGCCGATCCTGCTCGAGGCCGAGCACGCAGTTGAGGTTCCTGCGCGTGAGGAAGGGGTCCTCCACGTGCAGGCGACGGCCCGCGCCTGGGGCTCTTCTGCAGTGGAGGGCCAGTCCACCAGAAAACGTCCAGGGTGCCCCGGGTTTCTTGGGCTTCGATGGTTCTGCTATGGAGGGCGTGACGGGCCCACACGAAAAACCAGTGGACGCCCTGGGGTCTCGGGGTTGGGTTTCTTGTGGAAGGTCTCTTGTGGACTGGCCTCCACTGTGGAAAGAGGCGCCGCCAGGGGGGTCCAGCGCGGATCCGAGACATCCGCGCGGACCTCCGAGATTTTATATGTATGGCATCCTTCGTTCCCCCTTCCAGTGGAGACCAGTCCACAAAACACCTTCCACACGAAGCCCAACACTGAGACCACAGGGCATCCACTTACTTTTGGTATGGGCACGTCGAGCTCTCCATCGCAGAACCATCGAAACCCAAGAAACCCAGGGCACCCTGGAAGCAAGCAGGGTGTCGTGGCTGGCATGGGTTTCCACTGTATCCGCACACACCGGGATGGAGACGCCGCCCCCCCGGGACCTCGTGGAGCGCCGGATGTTGGGATATAGAGGCCTCCCAAGAGGAGTCCGAGTGGATGGGGTCGGATGAAGGCGCCGATGCATCGCGGATGCACCGGCGATGCATCGGCGATGAATCGATGATGCATCAACGACGACGGCGATGTATCGCCGCCGTCGGCCTGGTGAAAATCGGGCTCCACTTCGAACCGCAGCGCCGATGCACCAGCGATGCGGGCCGTTTCCGACATGATGTGCCCACACTCAGGGCACGGAGATGTCATCAGCGCCCACCGCCACTCCTAGAAAAAGAAAACGCTATAAACATACACTTTGGCGCTCTGGGCGGATTTCTTGGATCTGCGCCGGACCCCCCTCACTGGCGCGCGGAGCGCGCCAGGGACTGCGCCGGAGGCGCCGCTGGAGGGGCCCAGCGCGGATCCAAGAAATCCGCGCGGAGTGCCAAAAGTTCATGTTTACGGCGTTTTCTCCTTCTGCGAACCCCGAGATCTGCGGGGCCACGTCTCCAACGCGATGGCCGTGAGAAGCTCCCGGGCGCGGGCAATGGTCCGTGGCGTTCGGCAGCCGAGCGAACTCCGGGCAGCGGGCCCTGCGCCGCTGGCCGAGGCGCACCGAGACGACCTCGCTGCCCCACGCAAACTCCTGGGAGCAGAACGCGAAGAACTGCCGCAGCGCCTCTCGGGGGGAACGAAAGAGGGGGGATAGCGAAGGGTAGGGTAGAGAATCAGCTCACGCAGCTGACTCTCCCAGCGCCTCCCGGCGCCGGGAGGCGCCCATGTATCGAGGAAGGGGCCCGGCGGGGGGCCGAAACCAGCTGCATGCAGCAGATTTCGTACCCCCCCCTTTTTTCCCTATCCCCCCCTTTCGTTCGGCCCGAGCCTCGGGCAGGGATTGCCGGCACTCCCAGCGCGTCGCGGTGGGCACGGGCAAGAAGCCATCGAATAGCTGCGTGGAGAGCAGGGGCAGCCCGAAGTCGGGGTGGACCTGCAGGAAGTAGAACACACACCATCAGCGCCAGGGCGTAGGAGGACAGGTGCCCGCTCTGCGCCCCGCAGACGCCCGCGGCTTTGGACCAGAGTTTCACCAGCAGCGCGAGGCCCCGCGCCAACGGGCTCGCCTGTGCGTAGGCGCAGAGCAGCTGCGAGTTCCGCAGCGGCTCCGTGTTGTGGCAAGAAAGGTCCACGTCCGTGGCGCCGTCGAAGCGCAGGCTCAGGACAGGAATCCTGGCCCCGGAGACGAGCCTGACGACCTCGAACCTCGGGCTCTTTGACAGCAGCGGGAGCACACCTCCGTCCAGGACCTGCACCGCCGCGGCGGCATCGCCCTCGTCCTGGGCGTCCGACCGGTAGATAGTGACGTCGATGTCCGAGCCGCGGGTGAGGATACAAGAGGAAAAAACACCATACATATAAACTGTTGGCGCCCCGCGCGGGTTTCTTGGATCCGCGCTGGACCCCCTCACTGGCGCGCGGAGCAGGCCAGGGGCGGCGCCGGAGGCGCCGCTGGGGGGACCCTGTGCGGATCCCAGAAATCCGCGCGGAGCGCCCAACATTCATGTTTATGACCTTTTCTCTTCTTCGAGAGGAGCTGATTCCTAACGCTGCCGAAGGGAGCCAGGCGCCAGACCCGCCCCAGCGGCGCGAGGCAGCGCGCCAGCTCGCCGAGGCACTCCCAGAGGTGCTCGGCCTCCCGCGCAGTCGGCACGGCGCTCGCGAGGGCGAGCTCGAGTCGGTGACCCGTCAGGGCGGCAGAATCCAACGCCTCGTGCTGCTCGGTGTCCTAGAAGAAAAAACGGCATAAACATAAGCTGTACAACATAAACATAAACTTTACGACAGAAACATTACGTTTACGACATAACCCTGGCGCAGAGTCCAAGAAACAAATACATACACAGACACTGTTTGCGCTCTTGGATCTGCGCTGGGCCCCCCTCCTTGGCGCGCGGAGCGCGCCAATGGCGGCGCTGGAGGTGCCGACACGGGGGCTCTCATCCAAGAAACCCGCGCGGAGCGCCCAAAGCTTGTGTTTATGACATGGTTTTCCAAACCATCCTGTTGTGTTGGGTCCTCGTTTTGAAGAGACGGTCCCCGCGTTGCCCTCCTCTCCTCTCCTCTCCTCCTCCCCCTCTTCCATCCTCCCCCTCCTTGCCTACTTATGCCCTCCGCATGTTTCTGCTGCGGCACGCCCCTCACACGTTTCGTGGCCCCAAACAGAGCTTCGCCGAAGGCCCCCGTGTTGCCGTCCACATGCGTCCCCCACACCCATGTCGGAACAACCCCCACACGTTTCGTGGCCGCATAGGGAGCTCCACCGAAGGGCCCCAGTGCCACCGTCCACATGCGTCCCCCACATCAATTTCGGCAAACCCCTCACACGTTTCGTCGCCCTTTAGGGAGCTCCACCGAAGGCCCCAATGCCACCGTCCACAAGCGTCTCCCACATCAATTTTGGCAAACTCCGCATACGTTCCGTGACCCCATAGAAAGCTTCACAGAAAGCCCCAGTGCCACCGTCCACATGCGTCCCCCACACCCATGTCGGCACACCCCTCACACGTTTCGTGGCCGCATAGGGAGGTGCTACACCGAAGGCCCCAGTGCCACCGTCCACATGCGTCCCCCCGCATCCATTTCGGCACACCCCATCACACTTGTCGTGGCCCCATAGGGAGCTTCAACGAAGGCAACAGTACCACCGTCCACATGCGCCCCCCACACCCATGTCTCCACACCCCTCACACGTTTCGTGGCCCCATAGGGATCTCCACCGAAGGCCCCAAGTCCACCGTCCACATGCGTCCCCCGCACCCATGTCGGCACACCCCTCACACGTGTCGTGGCCCCATAGGGTCCTCCACCGAAATTCAAAGCGCCACCGTCCACTTGCGTCCCTCACGCCCATCTCGGCACACCCCTCATGAATTTCGTGACCCCATAGCGAGCTTCACCGAAGGCTCCAATGGCACCGCCCGCATACGTCCCCCACACCCATTTCGGCACCCCTATCACACGTTCCCATTTCGGCACACCCCTCACACGTTTCGTGGCCCCATAAAGAGCTCCACCGAAGGCTCCAGCGCCACCGTCCACATGAATCCCCCACACCGATGTCGGCGCACCCCTCACACGTTTCGCGGCCCCATAGGGAGCTCCACCGAAGGCCCCAGTGCCACCGTCAACAAGCGTCCCCCACACCCACGCCAGCACACCCCTCACACGTTTCGATGGCCCCATGGGGAGCTCCACCGAAGGCCCAAATGCCACCGTCCACAAACGTCTCCCATACCAATTTCGGCAAACTCCTCATACGTTCCGTGACCCCATGGAAAGCTTCACAGAAGGCCCCAGTGTCACCGTCCACATGCGTCCCCCACACCCATGTCGGCACACCCCTCACACGTTTCGTGGCCTCATAGGGAGCTCATACCGAAGGCCCCAGTGCCACCGTCCATATGTGTCTTCCACATCCATTTTGGCACACCCATGACACTTTTCGTGGCCCCATAGGGAGCTCCACCGAAGGCCCCAGTGCCACCGTCCACATGCGTCCCCCCGCATCCATTTCGGCACACCCCATCACACGTTTCGATGGCCCCATGGGGAGCTCCACCGAAGGCCCCAGTGCCACCGCCCACATGCCGCCCCCACACCCATGTCTCCACACCCCTCATACGTTTCGTGGCCCCATGGGGAGATTCAATAAAGGCAACAGTACCACCGTCCACTTGCGTCCCCCACACCCATGTCGGCACCCCTATCACACGTTTGGTGGCCCCACAGGGAGCTCTACCGAAGGCCCCAGTGCCACCGTCCACATGCGTCCCCCACACCCATTTCGGCACACCCCTGACAGGGGTCGGGGCCCCATAGTGAGCGCCACCGAAGAAGATGTTCGCCATGAAGCGACAGATGCTCTTCGTGGGGCAACCCGCAAGACGTCCAGATGCAAATCCTGTGCGACGGTCGGTTTTCGAGCTGGCCGGTACTGATCTCCGACCCCCATCAGGGCCACGCGGGAGAGGGCGCACAAGACAATCTTGGGGCAGCATGGATATGCGAAATTGTCTGTCCGTAGCTGGCTCCCAGGAGGCCTGGTCTGCAGTCTTTCGCCGCGACGGCAGAGCAGCGGCCTCATGGGAGTCGGCAGTCAAGAAATGGCACCAGCTGTAAACAGTGCTGCATTTCGGCACTAAATATCTCCTGTCTCACACTGCTCGCGCGCCGTCCGGCGCAAGGCTGACGTTCCTTCGTTCGGTACGCACATCTGCATATGGTTGGGTCCTTCGCCAAGCTAGATCTTCTTCGATGCTCGATATCCGTCGTGGTGGCACTCGCGTCTGCCGGCCCGTGCTCCATGGCCTTGCCCGCGGCGGCGCGCCGGGCGGACGGCCCCCCGCCGCCGACCTCGCCGCCCGCCGCGGGGGAGGCGGCCATCCTGCGGCTGGCTTCTTCGGAGGCTGCCAGAGGTGGCCCCCTGGCCCAAGGCGCCCCCCACCTCCTCCTCCTCCTCCTCCTCCTCCTCCTCCTCCTCCTCCTCCTCCTCCTCCTCCTCCTCCTCCCCTCCTCCTCCCCCCTCCTCCTCCGCCCACCTCCTCCCTCCTCCTCCTTTTCCTCCTCCCCCTCCTCCTCTTCCTCCTCCTCCTCCTGCGCCCTCTCCTCCGCCCTCCTCCTCCTCCTCCTCCTCCTCCTCCTCTCCTCCTCCTCCTCCTCGTCCTCCTCCTCCTCTTTCTCCTCCTCCTCCTCCTCCTCCTCCTCCTCCTTTTCCTCCTCCCCCTCCTCCTCTTCCTCCTCCTCCTCCTCCTCCTCCTGCGCCCTCCTCCTCCGCCTCCTCCTCCTCCTCCTCCTCCTCCTCCTCCTCCTCCTCCTCCTCCTCCCTCCTCATCCTCTTTCTCCTCCTCCTCCTCCTCCTCCTCCTCCTCCTCCTCCTCCTCCTTATCCTCCTCCCTCCCCCCCTCCTCCTCCTCCCCTGCCTCCCCCTCCTCCTCTTCCTCCTCCTCTTCCTCCTCCTCCTCCCTGGCCTCTCTGGGCCTCGATGAGGGGCCTCTGGAGGCCATCTGGGCCTCCCTGAGGGAACAAGCAAGGGCCACTCTGGGCCAGGGGCAGCATCGGGCAGCGGGGTGTACTTATGTGCGCTCTCGCCTGGCGAGAAGTGCCGAGCCTCTTCCAAAAGGCCGGGCAACTAATCAGCTTGCGACCGCTTGCTCCGCCCACGCGCGGGCTCCAGCGAGCGCAGCATCAGCATGGTCTTGTGCCGAAGACGATACGGATCCGGACCCGACGCCCGAGCCTGTCCTGGAGCGCGTGCCGACCAGGATCTCCATGCGAATCTGGCCGTGGCGCCGAAAAAGCCCGAGAGGCCCACCAAGTGCAGCGAACACATCCGTTTCCTCCATCACCAGCGACGACGACGCCTGCAATATCCAGACCTGTGGATGCCATGCTAATGGACACACTAACAATCGTATCATTGAATTAAAGCGTGTTTACAATGTCAGAAAACTATACGAAACGGTGTTTAACTTGTTTATACATGTTTAAGACATGTTTGAACCATGTTGTAGACATCTGGACATTCGTTGGCAACACGTTTCCTCTCCATTGGTCCTTGCCCACAAGTCCATACGGCATTTGGTGCCTCCTGCGCCCCAAGGACAACCATCTGCTCCAGAGGGCTGTTTGGAACAGTCGCCGCCAGATGCTCTGGCGGCGGCTGCCCCAAACGATCCCAAGACAAACCTACGAAACTTCTCGGAGCCATGTTAATGCCAACCGCGGCTTCCCTCGACGACAGGGTCCTGATTTTCAGAATGTTCTCGAAGGTACGCTACGTAGGCGTATTGGGGCCCTCGTTGGTCGTCTTAGTTTCGCCGTCTTGGGGCTCTCTCGGGCCATCCTGAAGCCTTTGTTTCGCCCGTGTTGGGACGGTATTCGAGTTCCTTGAAACGGTCTTAGACGCCCGATAAGCGCGCGCCTCGCGTCCGGTGAGGTCCTAGTCTAAGCAAGTTGTCCCATGTTCATCTTATTTCGTAGCCTCACTCGTGGCCCCAGTCGTAGCCCCCTTCGTATCCTTACTTGTTGCCCGCCTCCTCATCAGCCGAGTACTATCTGGACTATCCCTCGCTCGTCCTCCTCAATTGTTCCGTTATCCTCTCTTCTTCTTATCGGACACTGATCCCCTCACTGGAGATCATCGACTCATCCCTCTCGGACGCTACTCGGCCGCGCGCGCGTAAAAAAAATGGGAAGCAACGATGGGTAAGCGGAGGGGGAGGGGAGAGACAGCAGGGAACGGGCGCCCCCGCGCCCGCTTGAGTCACAAACCGAGGTCGGGCGCGCCCCCCTATATACAAGCGGATTTTGAACGACCCGCATTTTTTGGGGGGGAATGAAATATAGCACTTCCTTATATATATATATATATATATATATATATAACAGCAAAAACAAACGTCGCTGCGCGATTTCTCCACCACGTTTTGAAACTCGTCCGGCGGAGGGGCGCGCCCGACTCAACGCAACGCCCGTGGCCCGCCGGCTCGCTGCAGGAGAATCTCGCCCGTCAGGAGGGAAGGGCACGGATCGGCGGCGAGCGAGGAGGAAGATGGGGGGGGGGGGGGAGGAAGGAAGGGAGGCGGAGGAGGAGGATGAGGAGGAGGGGAAGGAGGAGAGGAGGGGGAGGAGGGGGAGGAAGGGGAGGAGGAGGGGGAGGAGGAGGAGGAGGAGAAGGAGGATGAGGAGGAGGAGGAGGGGAAGGAGGAGGAGGAGGAGGAGGAGGAGGAGGAGGAGGAGGAGGAGGAACTCGCGCCTCAGGAAGGTCTCCCGCCGCGCACGCGGGCGCGCGACGGACTACCCCCCAGCGCCGCCCACTCGCGGCGCGGTGCCGCGAGAGCAGGGGGCAATGTAGAAGGAGAGCAACTGGAAGAAGTCGCCCTCAAGGCCACGGACGCAGGCCAACTTGCCGCCGACGAAGATGGCGTCGCCACCGAAGACGCCGCGCCACCAGCCGACCACGGAAAGGCAGCAAATCACGACATGGTCGATCCACGCGCCGCGCGGCTGCAAGAGGAGCCCCCCTGCGGGGGCGACGCTGCTGGGGTGCATCGGGCACGAGGCGCCGGGCCCCTCTCGACGCGCCTGATCGCATCTTGCTGGTTGCGGCGCGTGGACTCGTTGGGCGATAGCCCATCGCACCTCAAGCCAAGCTTCCGGACTGTGCGGACATCTCCCGCGGCACAGTGATACCCACAGCGCCTGCAACAGTAAACAGTGTTGCCCCTGAACACGTCGCGCCCAAGCGCAGCGAAGGCGCCCCCGACCTCCTCGCCCAGGGCAGGTGGCAGCAAGGCTGCGAGCCGAGGGCTGCAAGCTCCCTTCGAGCGCCAAGGCCGCGCCCAGGGCCATGCCAGCCCTCTGGTCGCTGCAGAGAACCCAGCCCTCGCCGCAGGCGCGGAAGTACTCGGCGTTGAGAGCTCTGGCAACACGCGAAGGGCGACATGCGCGATGAGAGCCAGTTTGCAGCGACTCGAGGGAGGAGCTCGCAGTGGCCGTGACCCCGCATTGGGCACATCGGCACCGCCCGAGGCCGGCGCAGTCAGCAAGGACATGGTCCGTACTGCGCACCACCGCAATGGGCCTGCTCGCAAGGTGGCCTGGGGACCTCCACGTCGCACCCCCGTTGTCTGCAAGCCACGCCTGCAGTGCCGCCCACGAGATGAACTGCGGGACCTTGCGGTGCTGTTTCAGCGCAGCTGTTGC
Organism: Prorocentrum cordatum; assembly: GCA_963575745.1. Lineage (NCBI taxonomy): Eukaryota > Dinophyceae > Prorocentrales > Prorocentraceae > Prorocentrum > Prorocentrum cordatum. Next base: position 116,415 of record CAUYUJ010014932.1, read on the forward strand.
CGCCTCAGCTACCGACCCAACCAGCGCGTCAAAGGCCGCACCACAGCGCGCGAAGTAGTCTGCCCAGCCGTCGCCTAGCCAGTTACGCAGCTCCTGCGGCTCTGTGCCCATATTCCTCCAAGGACCTGTGCGCTGGCGCCCATCGGAACTTGGGTGGGCCCCGCAGAGTACGCCTGCGGCTGGCCCCGATGATGCCCCGCCACGCTCGAGCATGCTTGGCGCGACCCTGCTCGAGCTCGGGACACCAGCGCTCTCCTTCCTGGGCGAGCGCCAGCAGGTTAGTGACGAAGCACCGGTGGTCAGGGAAAGCGTCGAGCCCCTCCCTGATCGCGTGCCGCTCAGCACGGCCGACAGTCTGCGCCAAGTGCGGAAGGGGACCGGACCGCGCCCGAACTGGAAGCCAAAAATAAGGATCAATCTGCACAACAGATTGTCCACATCTCCTCACCTCGGGAACACCTGAGTCGTAACCAGACCCGTCGGCGAAAGAAACGGGGCCCCAAACGCCATGGGCGTCGCCCCAAAGGCAAACATCATGCCTCCGCGCATTTGCGCGTGGCAGATAAGCGGGAGGCTCGGGCATGCCAAAAACGAAGTAGGACTGCTCGAAGTTCGGCGTGCCTGATCCAAGACCCGCTTGGATAATTTGGTCGCGCACCTCAGCCAGCACTTGGGGGAGGTGGAAGATGCCGCGGCCATTCCGCTTTGGTGTCGTTATCTCGGGCCCGCCGCGCCCGCGCGGCGCATCGGGCGCCGAGGCTGGATTGGCCGCCGCAGGGGACAACGGGCCACCCTGTCCGGAAGCAGCCGGTGTCGCACAGCGGACACTCTGCGCGTCCAGCCGCGCCTTCCCCTGATGGCCGTCGTACACATCGGGTGGCACGTGGTCGACCATCTCTCTATCCCCTTGCCCGATGCCTGGAACAAAAATCGTTCTCGGCCTCCATGGTACTGGGTCGGGTCGGCAGGGTCGGCGCGGCCGGGTCGGCCCGACTCGCGAGGTTGTCGCGAGCTTGCTGGCGCAGGTCGCCGAAGCCCTGCTGCATTTCAAGGTTCTGCGCTTGTCGCAGGCCTTGGACGTGGTCCGTCGGTCCCTGCTCCATCGGTCGCAGCTCCCCTGCGGGGGGGTGGGCCAGCAGCGCGGGACACTCCAAGAAGACATGGCCCCGGCACTCATCGGGCGCAAGGGCCTCCCCGCAAGCCTGACAAGGGCGCATGGGCATGCCGAGCTTCATGCCCCTGCGGATCGGCATGTGCATGTTGTCAGTCCATAGCGCCTGCAACGCCCCCAGCCGCCTTGCGGCGCGGACGCCCTTGACCGCGCGCCTGAGCGCACGGTGCCAGATGGGCGCACCAGCGTGGGAGTACATGTGGCTGGTGAGGCGGTCGTGCTGCCAGCGCTGCGCGCCCTGCACCAAAAACGGACGTAGGTCAGCAGGGCACGCGCGGCGCAGGTCATACTGGTTGCCCAGGTCGTCCTGCAAGACGTGCGGCGCTTTCATGTCCCAGGCTGGCCGCCTGAGCGCCATGCGCGCCACGGCCAGGGGACCTTTGGCCTTGACCCAACTGATAGGGACAAGCCGCTCATGGAGCGCTGTCCAAGACCTGTGAAGGCGTCGCCCATCCCGAACCCAGGCGGCGTGGTTCAAGACCAGGTCCAGCGTAGCATGATAGATGGGGTAGTGCTCCTCCGAAGGGCGAGTAAGGAGGTGTGCCGTGACGCCCACGTGGCGTTTGTCACTGCGCCCATTTTGCACCGGGGCCAAGTTGCGCATCTCGCGTAGGGGTGCGCCCGCCAAGCCCGACACTCCAGCGCCGTGCCCTGCGAGCGGCATGAGCCCAGTCCGCCACAGGGTGGAGGCCTTGCGCCCTACCGCGCGACGCAGCATGAGGAGGCGGTGCTTGCGCTCCCGCGCGGGCTTCATGCGCTTCTTCTCAACCTTCCTCAGCGCTCGAGGGCCATGCAGCTCATGGCCAAAGTTGCGCATGTGTCGGGCTTGGGGCACCGCCCGAGGCGGCCGCCGCTGGGCCCCGTGCACCACAAGGCGGACCTGCGCTGATCCAGCCGCTACCACGGACTTAGCAGGTAGGAAAATAAGCCCGAGGTCCCTGGCCTCTGCAGTGAGCACCATCGCAGTGCGCAGCAGCAGCTTGTCATCGCAAATGGGTTCCCAGCGTGGGTCTCTCACTATAGAGGGTCGTGCAACAAACGCCCAAACACATATTATGCCTATCTGCGCATATGCGGTCTGGCAAATCGGGGCAGCATCAACGCGACGCCAAGGGGCGTCGTGGACTCGAGCCTTTGGCCTGAAAGCACGAAGCGCACGATTACCCATATCATGAAGTTCTGCAACCGGTCACTGTGTTCTGTGGGGGTGCACGGACACGCAGAACACTGTTCAGCTAATCGTTCGCTGGCGCCCGCCTCAAACTCATGCCCCCTCCCCGCCGCCCCCCAATCCCTTCGCTTTGGCCCCGCTCTCCTCGTGCCCGTCCGACCACACTGGGTCCTCACCATGTCCCTCATCCACACTGCCACCCCCCCATGTGCCAATTCATGTCGTTCCTTCTCGCCCTCCTCCGCCGGATTGGTTCCCCCATCATCCACGTGCCTGCCCTCCTCCCATCCTCTGCGCCCTCGTGCATATCATGCCCTCTCCTTGTGCCCCCCCGCCTCCCTCGCCCTCGCGATGCTGACGCCGATGATGCAGCTCCTCCTGGGCCCGTTTCCTCCCCTCTCGCCCATTCCGGTTCATCCCTGGCCCCTTGGCCACCCCTCCTATCGAGCCCCTTCCTTCCCACAGCTCATCATTCCCACCCCCCCGCGCCTCTGCGTGCCCAGACCACTGCCCCCTCCTGGGCCAGCTGGGAGACCCGCGGAAACTCCCGCCCAGTGACCACTCCACCGAGCGGCGCGCGACAGATGCACAGTTGGAGACACGAGCTGCGCATTTCGACCGCGCGGCGCGCGACGCCCCCCCTGGGCCAGCCGAAAGAGAAACGCGAAAGTTCCCGCCCAGTCAACACCACCCGCGAGGCGCACACTCCGAATACACAGATGGGAACAAGATCTGCGTACACAACTCACACCACGATCTGTGTAAACAGTGCGCCCACACACACGAAAATACACGGTTGAAGACACAAGCTGTGTACACACATCACACCTTGATATGTGTAATTCGGAAAAGGTGAACGCTCGCCACCTCGAGGGCGCCCCGACTTTGCCAAGCCAGAACCGAAGTCGACATGCCCAGCTAGGGGGGATGCAAAAAACGCACTTCCCTGGCCCAGGGCGCCCCCGAGGGAGCTGCAAATGCACGCTTCCCTGGCCAAGGGCGGCCGCGGTGAAACGCGGCGCCGAAACGGCCCCCAACGGCCCGAAGACGCTCCGAAGGGGCCTCGAATGACCAAAGAATGCCGCGCAGCAGTCCGAAAACACGAGAGGCGTCACATGCCATGGACCTCTTGACAGTCAAAGCTCCACGCGTCGCCATGCAGACCGCTGCTGTGGTAAAGGGGCGGACCTTGCCGCAGGCACTTCGAATTTACATGCTAGCGATGCGACTGTGCTCGGCGACCGTGCCGCCCGCGTTTGGAGTGCGCCCCGAACGCTCGCGTTGTCAATCGCCTATGTTTGGTTGCTCCTCTGTGCTCGGGTATCGAAAAGGCGATGTACCGCTGATGCGGGCACGCGGCACCAAAGACTCCACTTTTCGAACATGGGTGGAAGACGAGGTAAGACGACGGACGGTGGAGCAGGGAAGCGAAGAGGAACGAGGAATAATGAGGGAGGTGGGAAAGGGCGTTCCCCCGCCGAGCCGCGGACGCTTTCGACATCATCCAGGGGAAGGAAGAAAGGAAGGGGAACGGAGCAAAGGCGAGGGCGACGACGGGAAGCAAACTGTCCTGAGTCCGCATATCGCCATACGCTTGCGATTCGGGTGCGCGCGCTTCCTTCGAGGCGCTTCAAGCCCGACCCATACTGAATTCACTAATTCCTCCAAGCCGCGTGAACACTCTGTCCTCTGTTCCCCCTCCTATACAACTGCCTCAGACCTGAGTGGCAGTGGATTCCAAATCACAAATGCCGGGGGATACCATCTGCAGGCCGATGTCGCCCACCAGCGAACGCGGCTCGATTGTCGGCGCATGCTGGCACGCTGGGGGAAGCGGTGCGTCAGATGAGGTAGGCGGCGTGCGCGCACCCCGCCAGCACCCCCTGAGAAAGGCGACGAAGGAGCACGAGAGGCTGCCGCACGCCTCGACGCGCCGCGGCTGCTCGTAGAACTGCAGCAACACCCAGGGCAAGCGCATCGGGTAACCCAGCTCCCGTGCCCCCCGCATGAGCGCAGGGGGCTCACCACGTCAAAGCATTTCACCATGTCAAGGAGGACGGTACAAGTGTGGTCGTCGATGAGGCTCCCCACCTCTTGCTCGAGATTGTGGGCCAAAGCCGAGGCCGTGGATGCGTGGCTGCCTCGAGTACCCCACATCTCGTCGCAATTATGCTGTCGTTGCCACTCTGCGGACAGCCATCGGCGTGCTTTCGCCCAAGCTCGTATGAGAGCATAGCTAAGCACAATCAGCCTGCGGCCACCATTTGGCTTAGGGAGACGGACCATCTCACCATGCAGGCGGTCCGAGGGAAACCGCAAGTGCAGCCCAAAGACCTCGAACATCTGGGCCAACCCACTGAGAGCCTCATCCGATAAGTGCTCGAGCGCCGTGGGTGGCACGCGGGTGGGCCCCGAGGCGGTGACGAGAGAGAAAGATCGGATGGCCTGCCGTAAACAATGGGCCGTCAGGCTAGGCAACTCCTCCCACGTAGGTGCATCCGCGGGTAGAGGCAGCTCTTCCAGCCCAAGTGTCGCCCAGATCCGCTTCCACTCGTCCATGGTGCGGTCCGTGAGGATGCATGGCTGGGCGGCGGCCTCCGGGGCAACGAATTCCTGCTGCGCCCTGACCTTGGATGCGGCATGGGCAGCCTTCGCTCCCCCATTGAAGGCCGCCTGAGCCCAGCTGCGCCAGGCTCTCCGACGCGCGCGCCGCGAGCCGCGGCAGCGAGGTCCTCCGCGCGGCCCACGATGGCATCTACCATGTCTCAAAGTCCTCCGCAATCAGCCCGTCCAGCCCGCGCAGGAAGAACTGGCGGCATCAGGGGTGGATGTCGTTTAGGGCTTTATCCTGCGCGACAATGGAGCTCAGGAAGCAGAGGATGTCGTAGAAAGCGCTGGCGGTCTTCTGCAGCTGCCTGGGAGCTGGAGACGCATGCGCCGCCGCCGCATTCAACCGGTGACAAAAACGCTGGACCCGATCACGCTCAGCACGAAGGTGAGTAGCCCAGCGTGCCGCAGTAGCCCAAGCCCAGACTGCGGTGTCGTGGCGCAGCCGCTTGCGAGGTGGCCCCCACCGCAGCTGCCGCCACTTCACCCTGGGGGGGCCGTGGTGCCCGGCGAAGCGGTTGGCTCCAGGGCCAACTTTGTCGTGCCTGCCTGCGATCTCGTAGTCAATGCCCTGCAGAACGGAGTCCCAGAGCTGATGCAAGACATCATCAGGTGCGCTTGCCTTGCCGACGGCCTGTCCATGGGCCCAGGTCCGACGGCGGCAACGTTGGCCCGCGCGTCCCGATCGATCACGCTTAAGTTTGCCTCATGGACCAAAATGATCGAAAGACCTGCATCGGTCCCGATCGGGCCTGGGCTGGACATGTTCCGTGCCGGCAACCCTGTGCGGCGCGGTGACTGCTCGCACATCGGCTATCCAAAGTATGCCAAGGAAAAAGGAGGCGAGCACAGCCAACAGGGGGTACAGCAGGCAATGGTCGAGGCTCATCGGGGGCGCGGCACCGCGTCGGCGTGTCCTCCCCATGCAGCTCCAGACCCGCAGGGAGGCGGGTTTGGGAATGCCCCCACATCCATGTATCACCTCGGGCTGGCGAGAGACACGGGACGCGAAATGCTGGCCACCAAGGTGGTCGACGGTTCGCACTCCGGTGGAGGCAACGCACGTAGAGGCCGACGGCTGGAGGGGAGTGCCTGCCAAGGACCCAACCCAGTCGCCAATGTTGACGCTCTGGCCGTCGGCGTTCCAGTCGCCCCGGATGATCCAGTCGAGGGCGCGCGCGCTCCACGCCGCCACGCGCTTCGCCAGCGCCCATAGGATCGAGAGGTTGGCCCCAGCGACGCCGATGCCCGGAACCGTGTACACGCCGACGACAATCAGACCACCAGGGGCACCCCAGTGAACACGAGTTGCCACAGCATGGCGCGGCAAGACGACATGATCCCCATCGGGGGGCATCGCGGCCATCGCGCTGGTAGGCGCGATCACGCAGGCCCCGCTAGAGCACGACGCCGCGGACGCCCCCCCCCCCCGTCTCCTCGGCAGGGGCCGAAGGGCCGTGCCAACCTGCACCGCGCACAGCAGATTGAACGGCCCCAAGCCGCTGGTCGACCACCCGCGTCTCCTGGACCATCGCCACCTTGCCGAGGAAGCGCGGCAGGAAATTGAGAAGTGGCCCGTGAGAGCCACGGGCCGCCACCTGACAGCGCGCGTCGCCAGCATCAGGCATGGCCGCGCTGGGGCCCTGCACAATGGGGTCGCGACCCTCTGGCGCGCTTGCGTCGCTGCCGCCAGCTATCGAGGCGGTGCTTTCCGCCAGTTGCGGAGCAAGCCCGCGGACTGGTCAGCCACAGAATTTGGACAAATTCTGTGGCTGACCAGTCGGGGGCTTGCTGACCCTCCGCTGCCGCGGGCTCCAGCAGAACCCACATCGAACAGGGCGAATAGGCGCCAGAACAGCACCGAGGTCCATCCACGCGGGCGCGCCGCGCACGGTGAAGACGCGCGGGCTGGAGTACAGGTTGACGGCGACGGGCTAGAGCAGTAGTGGCCGCTGGCAAGAAACACACTGCGCTCTTCGCCGTGGAGGCGGACCCATGCAGCCAGGACACGACCTAAGAGAAACGTGCACATATTACGTGCTGTCCTTTGGGCGCCCCTCGTTAACCCTGACATTCCGCACGCGGTACTTCCTGCCAGAAAGGCCCCAGCTGACAGCCTGCGCATGGTACGTGCTGTCAGCGCACGGGAGGCCACAGCTGACATTCCGCCCATAGGACTTCCTGTCAGTTTGATGGCCGCACAGCCCGTCACAACAGGCTGACGCATAGCACTCACATCGAGTGGTCCGCGCATGGCACGCGCCATTCGTGCAGCCGCGCTGGCAGGCGCTGTCCTCAGAAAGGGGCTGATTGAGCCTTATTTGTCCTCTTGTGCGCCTTGGCCGCATGCGTGAAGGAGTCGAGGACACGCTTGCGCGCCACCCGCATGTCCGCGTCGTGGCGTCGTCAGGCTGCGCGAGTCCTGCCGCCTCAAACGCCCCCCGCAGCTCGGCGGACACGATGGGGCCGATGTCGATCTCCATGTCGTCGCTGGCAGCTTCCTCAGCGAGGGCCTGCACCTGGCCCGCAAGGAGAGCGGCGGTGGACGCAACTCCTCCTCCGTCTTCCCCAACAGGGGTCGCAGGACCAGGGGCGCCAGAGGGCACCTATGCCGCCGGCGGCTTCGCCTGGGGAAGCTCATGGAGCCCCCCGAAAACTTTGGCCGCCGTCTCCAGCTCCGCCGGAAGGCCGGGGTCCAAGCCGAGCTCCACGGCAAACTCGCCAAGCTGCTGGACGTTGACAGCGAACTTCGGCGGCAGCTCATGGAGCGTGGGCTTGCCAGCAGTGGGCGGAGGGGCTCGGTCGGCGCCCAAGCGCTGGACCTCCTCTTCCAGCCGCAAAACTTCGGCATCTGCCTCGGCCAGGGAATCCTGGAACACCGTCTGCTTGGCAACCGGCTCCTCGATGACCAGCTGCTTCTTAGCGCGCGCCTCGCGAAGGCGCTTGGCCTCGGCACGGGAGTTCCGCAGCCTCGTGGTGAGGGGAGTGGCCTGATCCTCCAAGGGGTGCTCGGCGTCGAGCTCCTTGCCCAAGCGCTCCTTCTCTTCGGTGAGGGACTTGACCTGCGCCAGGTCCGAGGCCACGGAGGATCCATCATAGACCTTAAGGAGCTCATTGATCTTCTGGATGCGGTCTGCTTCTCCGACGGGTCAGCGGCGCCTCCGCTGTCACCAGTGGGGGCCCCATGGGGGCGCACATTGTCCAATCCGACGCCCGCCCCAGCAGCTGAAGCATTCCCCCTAGCAGCAGCAGCAGTCCAAGGAGGACGCGACTTGGCGACCATGAGCTTCTTGACCATGGCCTGGAGGTCGGCAACCTGCTTAGCCATGGAGGCAGTGTCGGGCTTATCCTCAGAGGCCTTGGGTGAGCCCGTGGACTTGGTCGCAATGATCCATTTGGGCGTTTTGGGACCACCGTAACAGACTCCCTTATGCAGGTTGCATGTGGAGAACTGCTCGAGGTCCCCACGGTTGATCCACGGCGTGCCGCCCCTCGTGGCGCAATCCTTGCAGCGCCTCGAGTACCCCACATTTCGTCGTAATTATGCTGTCGCTGCCACTCTGCCGACAGCCATCGGCGTGCTTCCGCCCAAGCTCGTATGAGAACATAGCTAGGCACAGTCAGCCTGCGGCCACCATCTGGCTTAGTTAGGGAGACGGGCCATCTCACTATGCAGGCGATCTGAGGGAAAACCGTAAGTGCAGCCCAAAGACCTCGAACATCTGGGCCAACCCACTGAGAGCCTCATCCGATAAGTGCTCGAGCGCCCTGGGTGGCACGCGGGTGGGCCCCGAGGCGGTGGCGAGAGAGAAAGGTCGGATGGCCTGCCGTAGGTCGTGGGCCGTCAGGCTAGGCAGCTCCTCCCACGTAGGTGCATCCGTGGGTAGAGGCAGCTCTTCCAGCCCAAGTGTCGCCCAAATCCGCTTCCACTCGTCCATGGTGCGGTCCGCGAGGATGCATGGCTGAGCGTCGGCCTCAGGGGCAGCGACTTCCTGCTGCGCCCTGACCTTGGATGCAGCATGGGCAGCCGTCGCTCCCCCATTGAAGGCCGCCTGGGCCCAGCTGCGCCAGGCTCTCTCCGACGCGCCGCGAGCCGCGGCAGTGAGGTCCTTCGCACGGCCCACGATGGCATCTACCATGTCTCAAAGTCCTCCGCAATCGGCCCGTCCAGCCCGCGCAGGAAGAACTGGCGGCATCAGGGGTGGATGTCGGTTAGGACTTTGTCCTGCGCGACAATGGAGCTCAGGAAGCAGAGGATGTCGTAGAAAGCGCTGGCGGTCTTCTGCAGCTGCCTGGGAGCTGGAGACGCATGCGCCGCCGCCGCATGCAACCGGTGACAAAAACGCTGGACCCGATCACGCTCAGCACGAAGGTGAGTAGCCCAGCGTGCCGCAGTAGCCCAATGCCAGACTGCGGTGTCGTGGCGCAGCCGCTTGCGAGGTGGCTCCCACCGCAGCTGCCGCCACTTCACCCTGGGGGGGCCGTGGTGCCCGGCGAAGCGGTTGGCTCCGAGGCCCACTTTGTCGCGCCTGCCTGCGATCTCGTAGTCAATGCCCTGCAGAACGGAGTCCCGGAGCTGACGCAATAACTCATCAGGTGTGCTTGCCTTGCCGACGGCCTGTCCATGGGCCCAGGTCCGACGGCGGCAACGTTGGCCCGCGCGCCCCGGTCGATCGCGCTTAAATTTGCCTCATGGACCAAAGTGATCGAAGGACCTGCATTGGTCCCGATCGGGCCTGGGCTGGACATGTTCCGCGCCGGCAACCCTGTGCGGCGCGGTGACTGCTCGCGCATCGGCTATCCAAAAGTATGCCAAGGAAATAGGAGGCGAGCACAGCCAACAGGGGGTACAGCAGGCAGTGGTCGAGGCTCATCGGGGGCGCGGCACCGCGTCGGCATGTCCTTCCTATGCAGCTCCAGACCCGCAGGGTGGCGGGGTTGGGGAATGCCCCCACATCCATGTATCAGCTCGGGCTGGCGAGAGACACGGGACGCGATGTTGAAGGCCGCCAAGAGGTGGTCGACGGTTCGCACTCCGGTGGAGGCAACGCGCGTAGAGGCCGACGGCTGGAGGGGAGTGCCTGCCAAGGACCCAACCCAGTCGCCAATGTTGACGATCCGGCCGTCGGCGTTCCAGTCGCCCCGGATGATCCAGTCGAGGGCGCGTGCGCTCCACGCCGCCACGCGCTTCGCAAGCGCCCATAGGATCGAGAGGTTGGCCCCAGTGACGCCGACGCCCTGAACCATGTGCGCGCCGACGACAATCAGACCACCAGGGGGGCCCCAGCGAACATGAGTTGCCACAGCGTGGCGCGGCAAGACGACATGATCTCCATCGGGGGGCATCGCGACCATCACGTTGGCAGGCGCGATCACGCAGGCCCCACTAGAGCACGACGCCGCGGACGCCCCCCCCCCCGTCTCCTCGGCAGGGGCCCAAGGGCCGTGCCAACCTGCATCGCGCACAGCAGATTGAAAGGCCCCAAGCCGCTGGTCGACCACCCGCGTCTCCTGGACCATCGCCACCTTGCCGAGGAAGCGCGGCAGGAAATTGAGAAGTGGCCCGTGAGAGCCACGGTTGACCGTGACTAGCTTGGCCGCCACCTGACAGCGCGCGTCGCCAGCATCAGGCGTGGCCGCGCAGGGGCCCTGCACAGTGGGGTCGCGACCCTCTGGCGCACTTGCGTCGCTGCCGCCACGCTCAGCATCGAGGCGGTGCTTTCCGCCAGTTGCGGAGCAAGCCCGCGGACTGGTCAGCCGCAGAATTTGGGCAAATTCTGTGGCTGACCAGTCGGGGGCTCGCTGACCCACCGCTGCCGGGGGCTCCAGCAGAACCCACCTCGAACAGGGTGAATAGGCACCAGAACAGCACCATGCTCCATCCACGCGGGCGCGCCGCGCACGGTGAAGACGCGCGGGCTGGAGTACAGGTTGACGGCGACGGGCTGGAGCAGTAGTGGCCACTGGCAGGAGACGCGCTGCGCTCTTCGCCCAAGCGGAGGCGGACCCACGCAGCCAAGACACGACTTAGGAGAAACGTGCACATATTACGTGCTGTCCTTTGGGCGCCCCTCGTTAACCCTGACATTCCGCACGCGGTACTTCCTGCCAGAAAAGGCCCCAGCCGGCAGCCTGCGCATGGTGCGTGCTGTCAGTGCACGGGAGGCCACAGCTGACATTCCGCCCATAGGACTTCCTGTCAGTTTGATGGCCGCACAGCCCGTCACAACAGGCTGACGCATAGCACTCACATCGAGTGGTCCGCGCATGGCACGCGCCATTCGTGTAGCCGCGCTGGCAGGCGCTGCCCTCAGAAAGGGGCTGATCGAGCCTTCTTCTTCCTCTTGTGCGCCGTAGCCGCATGCGTGAAGGAGTCGAGGACACGCTTGTGCGCCACCCGCATGTCCGCGTCGTGGCGTCGTCAGGCTGCGCGAGTCCTGCCGCCTCAGACGCCCCCCGCAGCTCGGCGGACTCGATGGGGCCGATGTCGATCTATATGTCGCCCTTGGCAGCTTCCTCCGCGAGGACCTGCATCTGGCCCGCAAGGAGAGCGGCGGTGGACGCAACTCCTCCTCCGTCTTCCCCAACAGGGGTCGCAGGAGCAGGGGCAGCAGAGGGCACCTATGCCGCCGGCGGCTTCGCCTGGGGAAGGTCATGGAACCCCCCGAAAACTTTGACCGCCGTCTCCAGCTCCGCCGGAAGGCCGGGGTCCAAGCCGAGCTCCACGGCAAACTCGCCAAGCTGCTGGACGTCGACAGCGAACTTCGGCAGCAGCTCATGGAGCGTGGGCTTGCCAGCAGTGGGCGGAGGGGCTCGGTCGGCGCCCAAGCGCTGGACCTCCTCTCCCAGCCGCAAAACTTCGGCATCTGCCTCGGCCAGGGAATCCTGGAACACCGTCTGCTTGGCAACCGGCTCCTCGATGACCAGCTGCTTCTTAGCGCGCGCCTCGCGAAGGCGCTTGGCCTTGGCACGGGAGTTCCACAGCCTCGTGGTGAGGGAGGTGGCCGGATCCTCCAAGGGGTGCTCGGCGTCGAGTTCCTTGCCCAAGCGCTCCTTCTCTTCGGTGAGGGACTTGACCTGCGCCAGGTCCGAGGCCACGGAGGATCCATCATAGACCTTAAGGAGCTCATTGATCTTCTGGATGCGGTCTGCTTCTCCGACGGGTCAGCGGTGCCTCCGTTGTCACCAGTGGGAGCCCCATGGGGGTACCCATTGTCCAATCCGACGCCCGCCCCAGCAGCTGAAGCACTCCCCCAGCAGCAGCAGCAGCAGCAGTCCAAGGAGGAGGCGACTTGGCGACCATGACCTTCTTGACCATGGCCTGGAGGTCGGCAAGCTGCTTAGCCATGGAGGCAGTGTCGGGCTTCTCCTCAGATGCCTTGGGTGAGCCCGTGGACTTGGTCGCAGGGCTCCATTTGGGCGTTTTGGGACCACCGTAACAGACTCCTTTATGCAGGTTGCATGTGGAGCACTGCTTGAGGTCGCTACGGTTGATCAACGGCGTGCGGTCCCTCGTGGCGCAATCCTTGCAGCGCCAGGGATCAGCAGCAAGGCGGCGCGACATGGCGGCGCCGTGACGGATGTATGGCAAGCCAGGCCGCAGTAACAGTTTATAGTCCAGGAGTCCGGGACACGCCACCCAGGAAACCCAGACGCCAAAACTTGGCTTGCAGGAGAGAAAGAGCCCTTCCCAATGTTTCTAACCCTGCAGACCCGACTCGGGCCAGAAAGGGCTAGGAGGAGGAGGAGGAGGAGGAGGGGAAGGAGGAGGAGGAGGAGGAGGAGGAGGAGGGGGAGGAGGGACGAGGGGGGCACGTGAGAAGGAGAAGGCCTTCTCAGAGGGCGGCAGGGCTTCTGAGCAGCCCTCGCACCTTCCGAGTAGCTTGAGTGTATCTTCGGGGAAGGCTTGGGAAGCTTCTCAGAAGGCCGGCGCCCGCACTCTTATTATCCTCCTCCTCCTCCTCCTCCTCCTCCTCCTCCTCCTCCTCATCATCATCATCATCATCAGCATCAGCATCAGCATCAGCATCATCAGCATCATCATCAGCATCAGCATCAGCATCAGCATCAGCATCAGCATCAGCATCATCATCATCATCATCATCATCATCATCATCATCATCATCATCATCATCATCATCATCAGCATCATCATCATCATCATCACCATCATCATCATCATCATCAGCAGCATCACCTTTTACGTATTATTAGTATTACTAGTATTCGTCTTTCTCCTCCTCTTCCTCGTCCTCGCTCGCCGCCGATGGATGCAGGAGAGGCCCCGGGGAGGCCGCCAGGAGAGCCCCCAAAGAGGGCCAGAGCAGGGCCTGGCAACAAGTCGCGCGAGGGTTTCCTTGCTCCTTGGGCGGGGGGGGGGCTCGTGGTGAGCCGTTGGGGATCTCTTGCAGGAGAACCCAGAATCGAATCGATAAGTCGGATCGGCGATCGAAATGAATCGGATCGGCGGAAATCGGCAGCCGAGGCGAGAAGTCGCATCGGTGGAAATCGGCAACTAGCATGCCTCCAGGGAAGAATCGGAAACCAAATCGGAATCCGAAGTCGAATCGAATCGGAATCGGAAGCCGTCGAACTCGAATCGAATCGAATCGGGGGAATCGAAACGAGCCCTGTCCTGGGGCCCCCAAGGTCTTTGGGGCATGTCGGGAGCCTGGCCCGCCATGGCGTTTCCCCAAGGAGCTTCGTGGCCCCGTCTTGGGGCTCTCTTCGCGTCTTCGCCATCCTGTGGCCCTCGTGGGCCGTCTTGGGGGGGCTCTTGGGCCACAGTGGAGCCATCTTTGAGCCCTCGTCGGGTCCTCTTGGGCTGTCTGGGGGCGATCTGGGGAGGCATCTGGGGCCGTCGTGGTAAACCGAGCTCGAGAAGGCGAGAACGCTAACATCTAACAGAAAAACCCACACCACATATAGTCTAGCGCAGATCCCAACCCGATCTCAAAAGGAAACAGCTGTAAGCAGGACCACTCAGTACGCAAAAATACTTTGAGGGGCCTGCGGTACCCATGAACACTTCGCTTCGCCGAGAATGTCAAACGACGCTTGAGTGGTGTCGATGTGGGGTCGGGGGCGCCATCAGGACGCACCCCCTGGGGCCATGGTTGGAGCTCCCTGGGAGGCACGAAACGTACAAGAGATGTGCCGAAATGAGCGCGGGGACGCCATGACCCCCTGGGGCACAAGGTGGAGCTCCCTGGGGGGCAGGAATCGGGCGATGTGAGTGTGTGTGTGTGTGTGTGTGTGCCGAAATGAGCGCGGGGACAACATGCGGACGATCTACTGGGGTCATGAGTGGAACACCCTGGGGGGCAAGAACGGGTGAAAAGTGTGCCGAAATGAAAGCGGGGACGCCATGTGGACGCACCCACTGGGGCCCAGGGTGGAGCTCCCTGGGCAATCGGAAACGTGTAAGAGGTGTGCCGACGTGGTCGCGGGGACGACATGCGGACGCATCCACTGAAGTCATGGTTGAAGATCCCTGGGGGGGCAGGAACGTGTAAGAGGTGTGCCGAAATGCGCGCGGGGATGCCATGCGGACGCATCCACTGGGGTCATGGGTGGAGCTGCCTGGGGGGGGCAAGAAACGTGTGAGAGGTGTTCCGAAATGTGCGCGGGGACGCCGTACGGACGCATTCACTGGGGCCATGGGTGGGGCAGGAAACGTGTGAGGGTGTGCCGGAATGCGCGCGGGGACGCCATGCGGACGCACTCACAGGGGCCCCAAGTGGAACTCCTTGGCGGCAGGACACGTGTATAGGGTAAGGAAAAGGGGGAGGAGGAGGAAGGTGAGGAGGAGGAGGAGGAGGAGGAGGAGGAGGAGGAGGAGGAGGAGGAGGAGCAAGCGAATGAAGCGAATGAGACAATGGAGCATGCTCCATCGCTTCCCAGGGCGGTCCCCCTGGCGCCTGCAACCGCAGACAACGCCAAAACACGCCCCCTGGATTCCCGCCTCCTCCCGAGCGCATGGGAGGCCGAACCGAGGGCCACAAGAGGAACCTCACAATAGGGCCCGAAACCCAAATCACATATGTTGCTACAGCTGTTCTCAGATTCTGGCGTCTTCACCTTTTCGGTTTCCTGTAGTTGCAGACGGCCCCAGGAGCCTACCAGTTGGCCCCTAAGACGGTCCAATAACGCCCTTACACTACCCACTAGTCCTCCAAGACTGCCTCAAGACAACCACAGAGGGCCCCTGGATGGCGATGGCCCCAAGAGAACCCCGAACTTGACCCGAGGCGGCATCCAAAAGGGCCGAACGCAGCCTTACGTCGAGAATTCCTAAACGTCCCATGACGGCCGCAAATGACCCCCCCAGGCGGCCAAGAGGGCCCCAATACGGCCCAAGAGAAAACCAAGACGGGTCAAGAGGACACCAAGACGGCCCAAAGTGGCCCGACGGAACCCACGACTGCTCCGCAGGAGCCCAAGCAAGGACGGGGAAAAAAAGGTGTTCGCTGTTTAATCCTAGGTTTGCCGATCTGTGCGGGCCTTCGCACCCCCCCATGGAGTGTATCGTGGCTGTTTTTTTCTTGGCGCCAGTTTCGAGAAGGTGGGGTCTCCGCGATAAGACGCACGGTTCCAAGCGCTGGTGTCCCGAAGCGGTGCGGCGACAGACCGTGCGGTGACCTCGAAACCCCCCAATACCTCACCGCGCGGTCCGTCAACGCACGGTTTCGGGACATCGGATACCCAAGTCGCCCGAAACGCGTTCGGAGATGGACTCGGACCCCCGAAACTGGCGGAAGTCACGCGGATGCGTGGGGAAAGCGTAGTTTGGGACTCCTTTTCTTCCAACGCAACTCGAAGAAAAGGGCATGCATGAATTGGTGGCGTCCGAATCACTCAAGATCCTGAGCGCGCCGCCTGGCCGAGCAGGGGGCGGCTGGTGAGCCCGCCCCCCCTTGGACACCCCTCGGGCCACCACTCCCTCCAGGGTCCTAGAAAGTGAAACTGAACCCGCAGTGCCTCGACGCATAGCCGCGGAGGTCTAGACTCGCGCCCATGGCGCATCTAAACAATACACAGCTCAAGGTCCTACTCGGACCACGCCCCCTGTTCTCTCGGGCCCAGAGGCTGGAAACGGGGGCTGGTCGTCCACCGGGTATGCTTGGCCTGGCTCTGGGTGGCAACCGTCCTTCTGCGGTCGCCCTTCTGAATGTCGAGCTTCGCTGCTGGCTCGCTCGGCCCCTCGATCGGAGCGCGACGTGGCCCCCCGCGTCGCCGCCGCGCGGCAGGGCACCCGCGCGGCACCAGCTTGGCCTCACACACGGACAGAACCAGCACATCAAGGAATACCCTAGCAAAGCAGGCAGGAGCCCTAGGCTCGCGCCTGGCATCAGCACAGCCAGGCTCACGTAGTAGCCCTCATTCGTGACTCCTGGCATGGCCACTGGAGGCAGCGCACTCTCGCCCATCCCCTGCGGCGCCTTGCACAGCTCGATCGAGCTTCCCTGCGCCACTGTGGGGAGTGACGCGGCCACTGCAAGCAACGCCTTCAGCGAGTTCGACTGGGCCTGGAAGTCGGTCGGCATGGCCCCGACTCCAGCAACCCTCGAGGCCCCTGGCACGGGCACCTCCTTCAACCCGCAGCTCTCGCGGAGCCGCTCGAGGCGTGTCCTCGGCAACGCTTTTGCGCCGAGATCCGCCAGGTTGTCGTCGCCAGCTACAGGCTCGATGGCGATGACCTTCTTGGCCGCCAACTGCGTCTTGGTGGCAAGGTGCATGATCCGCCCAGTGCCCTGGCGCCTCGCCAGCGCTCTCGCGCTCGAGCTGTCGCATCGCCAGCTCACGCACACGCTGTGGCCCATGAGCGTGAAGAGCGCCTCCAGCCCAAGTCCTTCGCTGAGACCACGAGCTCCAGCGCGCCACTCGGCTTCGCAGCTGCTAAGGGACTGCGCGTCTTGACGACAGCTGATCCCGAGCATTGGACAACCACGCGCGGTGATGTGCACGCTGGTCTGGCTCTTCCGCCCCTTCGCGTCGCCTGCCCAGTCGGAACCTGTCCACGCGACCAGGTCGGCGATGTCCCGCGGCGTGGTGGGCTTGGCCATCGTGGCGCCCAGGTCCTTCGCGCCCTTCAGGTACTTTGCCAGCCTCTCGATGGCTCGCATGTCCGCCTCACGGGGCGATGAGATGCACGAGGTCAGGTAGTCGATGTCGAACTGAGCATCTTCACGGCCATGCAGGTAGAACAGCAGGCACATGGTCACGCTCCTGAACAGCTTGGCCTCGTCTGGGCTGAGGTCGGGCGCGTCGTCCCTGCCTGTCCTGTGCGCCCCCACCCCTGGGGATGGCGCGCGGGTTGCCCCCCCCGAGGCCTAGCGCCTCCAGTGCCTTTGTGGGGTACTTCTCGTTGGGCTGAGAACAGGAAGTGTCGGCCTCTCGCACGCGCCGCCACTTGAAAAACTCGCAGTCGGCGCCGTCGCCCTGTGGGCCGGACCACTTCACCTTGATGTCACGGCCCAGGCCCAGCACGAAGCCGGACCCTGCGGCCCCAGGCGCTGTGCCGCACATGTCGCCCATGTGCAGCTCCACCAGACATGGGGGCTCGGCGCGCCAGAAGAACTGGGGCGCGGTCGGCGACCGCTCGAAACCTCTGGCCATGAGCTGCACCGCGGCGAACTCGACCCAGTGCTTCCCTCCAGCACGCCGTCCTGGCAACTGCTTCGCAAGCTGCCAAACGTAGTCCTCGGCGTCGCCCTTCGCGCGGCACTCTTCCAGGAATTCGGGTGGGCACTCGACCCGCGCGTCCTCCTCCTCGGGGACAGGGTAGCGCGCGCCCTCCGCGTCCACGGCGAAGGTGGGCCATCCGCGCTTCAGAGCCACATGATCCACCACTCAGCTGTCGGCCATGCTGCTCCCTGGCGCGAAGAGGTCGTCGCACCCATGCCACTTAAACGCTCGCGCGACGCACCTTGACTTAGCGATCATGCATCCGAGGTTCGCGTCCCACTTGTATATATGGTCCCAGCGGGCGCTGATCCTCCTGCCGGCGGCCTCGCTCCGTTCGACGAGCTTGCCCACCCCGTGCTGCTTCAGGCCGTCGAGGGCCCGTTTGGTGGAAGCCTCGATCAACTGCAAGTCCGACGCATCGTGGGGATCAGGGACATCCATGTCCCTGAGGATCTGCAGGGAATCACGCCGAACGTCATCGCAGTGCTCAGCCGCTACTCCGCTAACTCGGGACCTCGCAAGAGTGCCTCGGTTGTCACCCTCCTCCGCGGGTCGCTTCGGCGATCGACCTATCGGGGGCGTCAGCGGAGGTGCACTCGCTGGCGCTGCGGCCCTCGGCGCCATGGGGGTGTCGTCCCCAGCGCCGCCTCCAGCCGACGTCTGTGTCGCTGGCTCCGCCTGCCTGTCCCCGGCAGGCGCCTCGGCGCCGCCCGACGCGTCGACCGAAGACTCCGCCATGGGCGCGCCCGTCTGGGATGCCGGCCCGTCGCCATGGGCGACCCCGGTGGACTGGGCAGCAGCGTTCGGGTTCGGCTGTGCCTCGGCTGCCTCTTGCGCCGCCAAGTCGGCGTCCGCAGCGGCAGGGGGCGCAACGATCGGCTCGATCCCGCGCGGGACCGCGCCCTGCCCTCGGCGTTGCCGTGGCATGTGCAGATCGCCGCCACGGCGGTGCGGTTGAACCTCCGCTCTTCGGGCAACCTCTTGACGGTCCTCGTCGTGACCAACTCACCCGTCTCGGGGGCGCATATGTGCTCGTCGGTGTCATAGCTCTTCCCTAGCCAGACCGCCCCCGCGAAGCCCACGTCACCCTTGTGGTGCACCTTGCCTCTCGCCCTGCGATTCTTGCCCCTGGGTAGGCGCGCCAGGACGGACTCCCCTGGGGTGGCCATCTCCCTGGTATAGGCGTGGCCGTAAAGGTCCTAAGGCGCTCTGCGACCGCTCGCCTTGATCCTCAGGATGGTGCATACCCAGCCCGCGTGGCGCTGCAACCACTTGTACATGGCCGTGCCTGGTCGGACCCTGGCCCCCAGTCGCCCCTCTAGCGCGCTCCTGCTCGTGCGGAACTGCGTCTGGATGATGTCATTGGCATTCTCGGAAGGGTTCGACTGGGGGCTGAGCGTAGGCGCGGGTCTCACGACCACGCGGTTGGGCAGCTCCGCCTCGACCTTGTTGGCCAGGTCTATCATGGCGTCCTCGCGGTCTGGCCTCAGGACGACTCCCGATGGAAAAAACTATTGGTGAACGCCACCGTGGCTGCCACCGTGTAGGGGTCAGCGCGTCGGCCAGGCTCCGGGACGCTCCGCATGGCACCTGTGTCGGCATCCGCGACCACCAGTACCACTTCCTCGTCCTGTCTCTGGCCATCCTCGGCGCGGGGGCCCGCCTCCACGGCGTCGGCCGCCTCGCCCTTGAAGAATGCCAGGTCAAGCCCGATCACGGGGAGGCGTTCCACCTCCGCGTCTAGCAACTCGTGGGGCCTGTCACGCCCACGTCCCATCTGACAGTGCTCACACCAGCGCCGCGGTGGGCAGCGCTGGTTCTCCTCGCGGCGCTGTCTCCCCCCCGGCGTCGGCTCGCGGACGTCGGGGAACGCGGTCGGTTCCACCACCTGTCCCGACACCGCCTGGCGCCTCATCTCCTCGCGCCTCAGCTCGCGGAAATCATCCGTCGCCGCCCTCACCTCGCGTCTGCCCTCGCACTCGAAGAGCAGTGCCCAGCACTGAGTCTTGGTCCCGTAGTACGGGGCGTAGATCGCCTTGAGGCGCTTCTGCATGGCGTCGATCCTCGAGCTTGGCCCAAGCCCCATCGAGGCATGACCGCCCCGGCGGCTGTGCCGCCGCAGGTGCCTCCTGACCCTGCGCGGGCGCCGCCGCCCCCTGCGCCCTGGGCGGCGCCGCCGCCTCCTGCGCCTCTGGTGGCGCAGCTCCTGCCTCGGGTGGTGCTGGGCCACGCGACCCTCGAGCTTCTGGGCGCGGCGGAGGATCCTCTCCTCGCGCCGTCCCTCGCGGAGCTCCTGCGGCACCAGCTGCGGCGACCCTGGCGGGGCAGGCTGCGAGCTTGGCTTCGCCCATCGCGTCGTGGATCTGCGCAGCGACGTAGAACGCGTTGCCGACTAGCTCCATGTACGCCCGCTCGCCCATCTTGAGGTTCACGGCGTGCGGGTCGCTCTCCTTAAGGACAAACCGGAACTGCTTGCGCGCCAGCTTCCCGAGGGTGAGCACCGCGCCCTGAGGGGCGAGGTCGTTGCTCACTCTGAGGTTCCCCAAGCGTGGCTGGCGACCCTTCTCGCCGCCGACGACCATCGGGATCCTACGGGGCCCCTCGGTGCCAAGCCTCTGGCCGCTCACCGCGGTGAGCTTGGACGCTGTGGGGCCCCCCTGAACTGTCGGATGCTGCGCTCCGAACGCTTGGCCGCAGAGGTGCTCGTCGCTGCCACTGTCTGCATGGATGAGCCCTCTGCGCCCCCCCCTGCGGCAGCCTCCGACCAAACTCCTGACTCCAAAGACCCAGCCGGCCTCGTCGCCGTCGGAGCCCGCGGCCACCTCGCTCACAGTCCTCTGGCCCTCAGCGCCTGCAGGGGCCTGCTGGACTGCGGCCGCCTTCGGGGGCGCTGCTGACGGTGCCCGTGGCTTGCCGGCCGCCTTGCGCCAGCAGCATTGCTCCTTGTGCCCCTCCTCCTGGCACAAGTTGCAGGTTCCCTCGAACTTGGCGGGGTAACTGGCTTTGAGCATGTCATGATTGACTCCCTTCTGGCTGCCTCTGCCGCCTTTGTCGCCCGTGCCGCCCATCTCGTCGCCCTCGCCGCCCCCCGACTTGTCGCCCTTGCGCTTGGGCCAGGGCTGTTGCGGCAGGGCATGGCCCAAGATCGCGCCGATCTCTATCGGCGCCGCGCCTTGGCCCACCGTGCCGCTAGTTGCGAAGACCTGCCCAGACGCCATCCACTCTCTCAGGTGGGTCATCAGCGCCATGTGCGAGACCTTGGCGGCCGTCGGAGCATTGCGCAGCACGGTCCTGCGCGGCTCGGGGCCGTCGACGACCAGCGCGGCGATGCGAAACTCATCGCCGAAGTCCTCCCACACCTGCATGACGTACCTCGCCACGTCGTTGTCCCAATCAACGAGCTGGTCAGCGACCGGCTTCTGATCACCCCATCTGGGGTTGAGCAGGCCGCTGAGCATGGCCGCGAACCTGTTGCCCACCCCAGGCTCGCACACGTTCTTGATCGCCCGCCAGGCGACAAAACCCTCGTGCCTGCCTGCGAGCGTAACCATCGCCAGCGCCTTGCGCTGGGTCTGGGTGATCAGCATGGCGCGCAGCAGCTGGCTCGTCGCTGCCGCGCGCTCGCCCATGCTGACGCTGTCCACCGCGAGCGCCGGCTGGGCCTCAACGTTGCCGATGAGGTCATCCCAGCCCATCAGCGCGAAGAACGCGTGGGCCTTGATGGGCCAGCTGGGCCAGTCCTCATCTCTACCACTGAACTCTGGCAGCTTGATGTCGCCTCTGCAATCCACCAGCTGCTCTCTGGGCGCCGCTGCCATGGGCAACGCGCGTCCTCAATCTTCCCGTGGATCTGACCTGCGTAATTCACCGCAGAACCACGCTCTCCGCTACCATGGCGGAAGTTGCGCGGACGCGTGGGGACAGCGCATCTCGGGGCTCTTTTTCCCCCGGCGAAGCTCGAACAAAAGGGCTCGCGGGCGTGTCGTGAATCTATGGCGTCCGAATCGCTCAAGATCCCGAACAGAAGCCGCGCGGTGACCCCGACTCCCCACCGACTCGCCGTTTGGGCGCCCCCGACAAACAATCGCATTAAGCAGAGGTCTGGAGCCAGACCCCCCCCCTCTGACCAATGTCGAAGCGCCGAGTATATATATATATAACGCCCACAGGGATGAGCACGAGAAGAGAACCCTCGACAAGACCGGAAAGAGTGCGTCGCATATTGCGGCTCGCTCAGGCCCCAGGGCGCGAGGCGTCGCACGACGTTGGGGCCCCCTTTCTGAGCCCCCCCGAACATTGGCCAGCAAGGTGCAGATGCGGGACTTGCCGCGAGCAGTTGGGATCCGCCGCCCAACGTTGATTCATCGCAGAGGTGCCCGGCGTGCTGAGCCCTTTCGGTTTTGGTTTTGTTTTTTGCCCCCCAAAAGAACCCCCGCCGGGGTTTCGGCGCGCCCCGCCTTCAAGTCCAAGTCGACCAGACATCTGCGCAACGCCGCCTCCAAGACGACCAGGATGGCCCGAGGCGGAGGAAATGGCCCCACGAGAGCTCAAAATTGCCCCGACATGTTTCCAAGACGGCCCGGCACGCCCCCGAGATGGCCACCGATGGCCTCACGGTGGCCCAGCGCGGCCCAATGGGCCCCCCAAGACGGCCGAGTACACCTCCAAGAGGGGCCTCTAGGAAGGCCCAGACAAATAAACATCAGTGACGTCCAATAGGTTATTGAAGGGCTCTGGCGCTTGTTCATGTTCGGCTTTCCGACGGCCCATGCCAGCCCAAGGGGCTCCCAAGATGTCCTCGAAAGCGTCCAAGAGGCCCCCAATATGGCTCCTCGACGGCCAAAGAGGTCCCTAATACGGCCCCAATACGGCTCCAATAAGGCCAGAGATACCTCCAAGGCGCCCAAGATGGCCTCCCAGAGGTCAAGACGGCCGCCGGCGGCGTCAGACGAGCCAGGAGCGCCCAACCCAAGGCAATGGAACATTGAACAACGGCCGCCCCCAAGAGGCCCAAGCATGTCTCCAAGAGACTTCCGAGAGGCACCCAGGAGGCCCCAAGAGTGCCCCAGAGTTTCTCGAAACGCCTCCGATGTCTTCCTCCTCCTCCTCCTCCTCCTCCCCCCCCTCGCTCTCATGTTTATTCCCTCTTCTCCTCGTGCCCCCCCCCCCCAGAAAATGCACCCCGAACGGCTTCCACTACGGCTGGTGGATGACACGGTCTAACAACTTGGCCAAGAGCGGCTAAGATTGCCAGAAATGGTTCCAAAACTGCTCCAACGCGGCCCGAACGTGACCGACAATGGTCCTCGGGAGGGCCCCCAGGCGGCCCCGAGACTGTCAAATGTGGACTCCAAGTCAGCCGAGCTGTCTCCATGACGGCCAAGAGGTTCCAGTCAGCCACCTCTTCCTCCGCGCCCCCCATCTCACCCTCCTTCCACTGTTCCAAATCCCCCCCCATTCGCGCGCCTCCAGGTGTTCCCCGACATGCCCCCGGCGGCTCGGGGAACGCGCGCGAGAATGCCGCGGCTTTACTTTGCCCCGCGCACGTCCGCACAGGCAATGGGCGACGCAAAAATAGCCATAGCGACGAAATAAGCGGCGCCACGACGGCGACGATGCCAGGGGCGACGTCGGCGCCAATGATGCAAGGGTTCTCCGCGCGACAACTTCTTGAAACTTTTAACCATGAGAGCGCGCGCCAGCGTATGGCGCGGCACGGCAGCAATGGGCATGTGCTACGCTGAAAACGCTGTCTGACGGCGCGCGGGGCGCCGCGCTGCGGCGGCGCTGGGAGCGGCCCTGCGCGGGGCGCCCCGGCGCCCCTTGACGCGCCGGGCCCCGTGTCCCGCGCGCGGCTTCTATGGCATGTCCACGCGGCCCTGCGCAGAGGACGCCTGCGCGCGGCCATGCGAAGAGGGCGCCTGCGCCCCGCGGCACGAGGGGCGTCGCGCCGCGGCGTTGCCGGGCACGGCCCTGCGCGGGACGTCCTGGCGCCCCGCGACGCGTCGAACGCCGTGGCGCGCTGACGGGTTATCGCTTCCGCGGGCGCTTGGCTTTCTTCCTGCACTGATTGCGCTTCTTGCGGCACGTGCGGTTGCCGCGCTGACTGAGAGCGGAGGTCTCTATCCATGTGTCGCAACCCTCGCGCCGCAGCAAATCCTGCTGGCCTGGGTTCGCCGGGTATTTCTTGCATTCGGCGCGGCGCTTGCGGCGCGGGTACCTGTCAAAAACGTTCAGCGGTAGATCGCCCCCGCGTTTCTTGCAAAACTTCTTGCTCGCGCAGATCTCGCAGAAATCCCCGGGCATCTTCTTATCCGAATCGCACGGGGGGGGTGGCTCTCCGCCGCGGCGCGCGACCAGGATCGGCCCCCGAAAGTGGCGCACGACGGAGGAAGAACTCCGAGCATGCCGGGTCAAAATGGACAACTCCGCCGACTGAACCCACGGGTGGCTTTCGCGCGCAGCACGCCCCGCAAACTGCCGACAAAGGAAACAGCGGACCCGTGGCACAATCTCCTTGGGGGCGGCGCAACCTCGCCATTTCCCGAGGACTGGCACCGCGCCGTTCCTCCCACTCGAACGCTTTCATGGAGAATTCGAAACAGTACATCTCGCGAGCAACCAACTTTCGGGCGTCATCCGAACGATAAAACTCATTGCGGCGGCACCACGCTGGCCTCTTGCCATCCTGCCAGGCGGCTGCCAACCATAAGAGATCTGCGGCCACCTTCCCGGGCTCAGGCGAGCGATGGACATGCGGCGCCAAGGCTGCCGACATGGCGCCCCCATCCAACGACGCGAGCTCTGCCTGCAGCGCGCGAGTGGGTTTTGAATTAAACGTCTGGTCTGGGCTCGCCTTGCGCTCGCAATTCGCAATTAATCCTGCGAGCCTCATTCTCCATGAGCAATCATGTATAGGACATAGCATGTCGGTCACCTCCAACTCCCTCCCATCAGCCGCTGTCAACAATGCAATCGCACGCAAGGCCTGCCCCCCACCACTACCCCACGTTTGTATCCACGCATTCCTCGCGATGGAGAATGCCCTCGCAATGTTGCATGCCCTCGCCATGTAGCCGCCTGGCCGCGCCCTCGTCGTGGAGGCAATAGAAGCAACGTGCACCCGGATCTAAACATCTCTGCGGCTCCTTCCTGCGATTCAGCTCCCCCATGAGCGCCGCCACGGCGGCGCCCACGCCAATGCTGGTGGCACAGCGCGACATGCGATATTATCTGGGCACGGCGCACAGGATCTCAGAATCGAGTTGCGTCGGGTTGTCTCGTCCACAAATAGCCCAGAGCGGCCCTACCTAGGAGTTGGAGCCCCGAGGAAAGCAATATTAGTAGTAACGGTAAACGCCGTCCTCCTCCTTCTCCTCATCGGCACCTGTCGCACATTGCTTTTGGTTTGCCTTTCCGTTACTTTGCTTTTGCGCTTGCTTTGCTTAGCTTTGCGTTGATTGTGCTTTGCTTTGCTGTTGCTGTTGTTGGTTTGCCTTTGTGTTGATGCTATGCTATGATATGGTATGTGATGCTGCGCTATGCCATGCTATGATATGCTATGCTAGGCTATACTGCGCTATGCTCTGGTATGGCATGATAGTGTATGATAGGCTGCGCTGTGTTATGCTAGGCTACGATATGATATACCATGCTGCGCCATGCTATGCTATGTTATGATATACCGCGTTATGGTATGTTATGTTATGATATGCCGCGCTTTGCTATGGTATGCTAGGCTATGATATGATGTTCTGCGCTATGGTATGATATATGATATGATACGCTGCGCTATGCGATGCTGTGATAGGATATGCGATGCTGCGCAATGGTATGCTATGCTATATGATGGTGCGCTATGATATGCTACGATATGCTATGATATGCTATGCTATGCGGTGAGATGCTCTCCTATGCTGCGATGTGCTATGATATGCTATGATATGCTATGCGTTGCTTTGCTGCACTGCGATCTGCTATGATATCTATGGTATGCTATGATATGCTGCGCTATGACATGCTGCGCTAAGTTGTGCTACGATATGGTATGGTTTGCTATGCTATGCTATACCAATGCTGCGCTGCGTAAAGCTAAGCTAAGCTGAGCTAGACTAAGCTAAGCGAAGCTAAGCAAAGCTGGGCTAGGCTAGGCTAAGCTAAGCTACGCTAAGCTAAGCTAAGCTTGGCTAGGCTAGGCTAGGCTAGGCTAAGCTAAGCTAGGCTAAGCTAAGATGAGATAAGCAACGCTAAGCTAAGGGAGCGTCACTGGGGGAACCGCGGGGCGGATCCTGGGGGAACCGCCCGGGGCGTTTTGCACTCCCCGACCCCGTTTAAGCAAACATAGTAAGAACCCTTCTAGGCAAAACCTAGGTAGGAAAATGACATCAATAATGGGAACTTGAGCCAACGTGCATCTACGGAAGAGCGAGCTAAAGAACAGTGCGCAAGCCATGTACGTATATGAGAAAGGCAGAGGCGAAGAGATCTTCCTCTTCACCTTCTTGTTAGTAGTCCTCTTCGTCCTTTCCCATCCCTCTCCTCATTCTCGTCTTCCTCCTCCATGTGCGCCCCGAAAACTGCCAACATGAGTCGGGAACGACCTTGCCAGGGGCCCAAGATGGCTTCCACGACGGCCATGAAGCACCCCAAGAGGGCCCCAAGTCAGTTCATAGAGGCCCCAAGGAAATCTCCAAAGGCCTCTCCAGCAGGTACAAGGAGGCCCCAAAAAGCTCACAGCAAGCCCCAAGGGTGCCAGAAGAGACCCCCAAGAAACCTCATCCTCCTACTAGTTCTCTTCCTCTTTCTCTTCCTCTCCCTCTTCATGCTCATTATTCCCCACGTGCTCCCCGAAAGCTTTCCAAACCGACTCGTGGAACTCATGGTCCGACAGCTTGGCCAAGCTCTAGCCCAACTCTCGGCCACGCTTCCCCAAAAGGCAGGGGGCGGCGGTGATTCGCCGTAGGCGTCTTCGATAGGAGGAGCGGACGCAGGAGGAGGAGGAGAAGCAGGAGCGGCGGGAGGAGGAGGAGGAGAAGCAGGAGCGGCGGGAGGAGGAGAAGGAGGAGGAGGAGGAGGAGGAGGAGGAGGTGGAAGTGGAGGAGGAGGAGGAGGAGGAGGAGGAGGAGGAGGAGGAGGAGTGGGAGGAGCAGGAGGAGAAGGAGAGAAGGAGAGAAGGAGAAGGAGAGAAGGGGAGAAGGAGGAGGAGGAGGAGGAGGAGGAGGAGGAGGAGGGGAGAAGAGGAGAAGGAGAAGGAGAGAAGGGGGGACGCGTCGGCAGTGCAGAAACAGAGGGGCGAGAGAAGCGGGAAGCGTGTTCGAAGTCGATATGCTTGTGGGTGCGAGAGCCTATGGGGGGATCAAGCACCAAGGAGTAATTACCCTCGAGGGGGAGAGAGAAGGGAGGAGAGTGTAGGGGCAGGAGAAGGAACAATGAGGAGCCGTAGTCCTCTGTTCAACACGGAGGCACACCGCAGGAGGGTTTGAAAAACCAGAGTTTAGCCAGCACTGCCTAGATAAGCTTGAGACTGGGTGCTGGGTATGTGTACGATACGGTCCCTCCTCAAAGTCATTCCTCGTCCTCCTCCGACCCGGGCGCGGTGGCGGCGCCGGGTGCCTTCTCGGACTCCCTTATCAGCATGGGGAGGGTGTCCTTAGCTACGCCCTGGCTCGACCAAGTCTTCATGGCGTCGGCCTGAATCTGGACGCGGAGGAGGAAATGGGGAGGGCTTCGACGATCATCGACGTTCGATCATCGTATGTGTCCCACTCGAGACGCTGGAGCTGGCATGCCCTACAAACCACGGTCGCCAGGCCGTACGTAGCCCTGCGGTCCCTGTGTGTTCTGCCTCGCGTGCACGATGACTGACGACAGTATGAACAGCCTGCCGCGGCCC
The DNA here is from genome assembly GCA_963575745.1 of Prorocentrum cordatum. Classification (NCBI taxonomy): domain Eukaryota; class Dinophyceae; order Prorocentrales; family Prorocentraceae; genus Prorocentrum; species Prorocentrum cordatum. The sequence goes on from CAUYUJ010014932.1 coordinate 143,943, forward strand.
GCAGTCCCGAACTGCCCCGCCTCGCGTGCCGTCCTCGACGAATCAGAATGGATAGATCGAAGTATCATACACCAACAAAAATAAACATACACCGAGAACACACATACTCAACATGCAACATGCACGCACTGATTACACAAATAGCCTAACAAAACCGCACATCGAATATGCGTACCATACACACTGCGTACACGTACGCACATCAGAAGGCTCACGCCATTCAGAGCAACCGCGCATCGAAGCACAATATAGAATCTCCTCAGGTCCTTAGGAACCATCAATCGTCACTGTGGACCAAGAATCCCATCTGCTACATCCCTGGGACGTGTCGCGTGCCTTTGGGGACACTCCCCATGCTTCCTGGGGCCACTCGTGTATTTTCCAAGAACAAGAGGGCCGCAAGAAGGGCCAATCTGATCGTCAAGAGGCGCCCAAGACGGTGCAAGAGATTTACAAAACAAGCCACAACCGCCCCAAGACGAACGTAATGAAATCAAGACGGCCCAAGAAACTCCCGAGACGCTCCGAAAGGGGCACCCCAAGAGACATGAACCATGTAGTGTCCTCAACTTGCTGAATGATGTGTGCGTTATCGCTTTTTCGGGGTTCCACAGCTCCACAAAAACAACCCGGAGAGGGCCCACATATTACTTCAAGGCGGCGCGAAAGACCCCCGAGCGTGTCCCAAGACAGCCCAACCCCACCAGGACCCAGGAGGCCCCCGATAAGTTTCCAAGAGGGGGAGCCGAACTGACATCGCGGACCTTTCCCCCAACAAAATGCCCGCCGAAACCGCCAGTAGGCCCTCCACAGGCCACAAAATGCAGCCGAAACGCTCCCAAAAGGACACACACACACACGCACACGCATATGTTCAAGAAGTCCCCCAATGCGTAACCCAGGCTACCCATTTGCAACATCCAAGAGCTCCCCAAGAGGCCCCAACAGGCATCGAACAATTTCTGTTCACGATCCAGGCACGATGGCGGGGTGGGCCGAAGGCCACCCGACAACACACAGACACACACACAAACAAAACAAGCACGCGTAACTTGAATACATGGAGGACGTCTTCCCGCACAGCCCGTTGAAATGACAGGTGCCCACAAGCTGCGCAGCAAATATTTCATGGACGAACAGTCCCAGCGGGTCATCGGGTGTGGTCTCACCTGTGGACAGGTGAGGAGGAGGAGGAGGAGGAAGGGACAAGGAGGAGGAGGAGGAGGACGAGGAGGAGGAGGAGGGAGGAGGAGGAGGAAGAAGAGGAGAAGGGAAGAGGAGGAGGAGGCCATGGTGACCGCTTCGGCCCCGTCCCCAGCCCCGGCCACGATTGTGGCCCTGGCCCCTGGGCCCCGGGGCCTCGGCCCGGGCCAGGGGGTCCGTGGAGAAGGGCCCGGGATCCCGGGGACGTCCCGCGTCGGCGGCACCGCAGCAACGCAAAGGGGCCCAGGCACACACAAATCAATACACACAAATAACAGGATTCCCCATATTTTTTACATATCTTTAAAGTTCTGTCTTCCCCCCACTTCCCATATTTTCTCATATTTTCTAGGGGAATCGACAATTCATTGTGTCTGTGTGTTTTCCCCTGCTGACAACGACCGGATCAGAAACCACATACGCCGCGATTGACAACGTCGAGAAACAAGCCGGCAACATGAGATTACAAAAGGAGAAAATCGAGAAGTTGCGCGCGCATGACTGGCGTCACGACGACAACTGCGCATGAAGGACCAACAAATGCAACGACACCAACTGTATAAATGCGGCGCTGACCACGAAGTGTGGTGGCCTCAAACAATCAGCATGTAGACAGGTTGACGAAACAAGACAACAAACACTCGTGAATGCAATGAGGACGCCCACACATACGTATCAGACATACTACAACGACTTCGACACTACGGACCTCAATGCGTGAGTCTGTGTATATAGCGTTAGTACATGTACATATCTATGTGTGTATGTGAATATATATAAACTATGCACACCTACATATAGATATATGTATATGTGTGTGTATCTGTGTGTACCCCGCGACGGCTCGGACACGGCAGGCGTCACGACGACAGGTTGGTCGACAATTACCAAAGTCAGCACCGACGGATTCGATAAACGTCAAAACATAAAAAAACAGGAGCGAATGCGTCCCGCTACGAACCACACATGACAAGCGTCCCGAGGCAACACAGATCCGAAGCACACATAATTGCAGGCAGTGAGCCTTTCATGATTTCAGAAACAACTAGCGCCGCAGCAGGCAACATGCGAACCCGATGCGAAAAAATCGTGACCGGCAGCGCGACGTCTCGCTGGCCGCAAAAACCAAGCGCGCCAACAACTACCGTTCTGGAACGACGGTCAAAAAGAACGATAACGACTTGACAAACAAAAAGACATGATGCAAGGATCCCACGGCTACTTAATCAGCATTCCGCCACAGTCCTACGAATCCCCGTCTTGTCAGCATCCCGCCCCAAGGGCATGTCAGATCATGATCGTACGAGAACAAATAGCCGTGACAGCAAGCGCGCGATGTAAAACGAAACTGGCACGCTACATGCTGCTCGCCACCCGACACATTGAAACCTCGAAAGGTTCAGTCAGCCGCTGTGCGGGTTGAGATTGTTAGCTGGGTTGCCCGCCCATGCTGCGCGCCAGCGGGGTTCCAACTGCCAGTCAAAATTTCCAAGCGGCCCAAACCGCCTCCGTAGCAGAGCGCTGCCCCCCAGGAAGAGGAAGAGGGACAGGAGGGAAGAGGAGGACATGGTTGGAGTCAAAATGGGTAGATAATCAGGCAACGGCTCTGCATATGATCCAACACTTCCCTTCAAACGCACCACACACCAGAGAAGTCCAGGCGGCGACGTTCGAGGCCGAAGAAAATGGTGGAGAAGATGACGAGGACAATCTCAGGACAGAACCGACCAGCGCGGTCCTGGGGACTCCTGGGCTTTGCCCTGGACCAATGGTTCGTTCTGGGGCCTGGGCAATGGTTATGAGACCCAAATCGGATTTACGTCGGAACGTCAGGTTCACGTCGGACTACGTCGGAATGACGTCAGATTTACGTCAGACTGACGCCGGAGCATCGCCGCGCGAGCGTCGACCCATTGCTTACCGAGCTGACGTATGGACTAGCCGCGCGAGGCCTCCAGGATTTCCTGCATAACAAAGGCCCACAAGGCCGAACACCGCTTCTTCATGCTCAGAAGAGAAAACATAAAAAAACGCCGTAAACATAAACTTTTGGCGCTCCATGCGGGTTTCTCGGATCCGCGCCAGACCCTCCTCCCTGGCGCGCGGAGCGCGCCAGGGGGTGGCGCCAGAGGCACCGCCAGAGGGGGGACCCCGCGCGGATCCAAGAAATCTGCGCGGACCTCCGAGTTTCCATGTTTCTGTCATTCTTTGTTCCCATAGACAAGGGCACAGACGGCCGAAAACCGCTTCTGCATGCTCAGAAGGGCGGCTGTGTCAGCGGCTCCCATGCTCGGCCCTGCCTCGGGGATCTTCTGACCCGGGTCAATCCAGACCCGGGTCAGTCAGGCCCTGCAGAATCCTGCAAGATTCTGCAAGATCCTGCACCCAAACCCGGGTCAACGCGAAGGATCCTGCAAGATCCTGCAGGATCCTGCACCCAAGCCCAGGTCAATGGCGACCCTGGCCCTGCAGGATCCTGCAAGATCGGGCGCTCTGGCTGACCCCCGTTTGCGTTGACCCCCGTCTCAAGAGCCCCGACCTGCCTCCGTCGACCTGTGGCCCGGGTCGACGCCGAGCTCCCATACTAGGGGAGCGGAGCGGCGCCCCGGAGAGGGAACAGTCGGGGCGCGCGCCGGCGCCAGTTGACGGAGGCGCCGAGGAGAAGGGGTAACAGTGGAGGCCACGAGCATTTGCCGATTCCAGAAGGTAATGTTAGGTCGGGCATGTCACCCTACAGGCAGATTTCGGGCGAAAAAAATGAACAATGCTCAAACATATTCAAACCAAAATATTTAAAAATCGTCCAAAACGATGTTTTGATCATTTTTTAAAATTGCCCTGTAGAGGGACATGCCCGACTTTGAACTAATGCGACTGGGCTTCCCGGGCGGAATCAAGCCTGTGCTCGTGAGCAAGGAGCCACTTCTGGCTGCAGTGACGCGCACGGGAATCTGACCGCAGGAAGTCCTGAATACCTCACCTTTGGCGCGGGCTTTTTGACGGATTGGGACGCCAGCAATAGTGTAAAAATCCCTAGGGGTGATGCGGACCCCTGATGGCGGCGATGATGAGGCGAAGAGCGAGGAGGGGTGGGACGAGTTTCACTGGTGAGCGTTTCGACACTGGTCGGAGAAGGGAGGGGAGAGGGGGGGGGGTCTGGCTCTGGACCTCTGCTTGGTGTGGCTGTTTGCAACCGTGCGTCCTATGGATGAGACTCCACCCACTCCAAACAGATGTCAAAAACAGCCAAGATTTACTTCATAGGGGGGAGGGGGGGGTGCGAGGGCCCGCGCCGATCGGCAAAACAATGACTCAAAAACTACCACCTGCCAGCCGAGAGCGTAGGGGGGGGGGGATCATTGAAGACCTCCTGCGGCTGCCTGGGCCACTGCAAGGACCACCGCTGCGGGTGGGCAGGTCGGCCGAAGCGTTGCAGGGCAGGCGCCCCGCACGGTTCGCGGAGCGGCACCCAGGGTCCAATCTTGCTGTCGTGCTGCTCACCAAGCGCCGGTCTGCCAGTCAGATCTGGCAGATCTGGGGTATGATCCGTCTTCAAAAGCACCACCGCTGCCTAACACTAGCGGGAGTGAGGGGTGATACGGATTAGGACTGGTGCTGAGAAGTACGCTTATCGTATACGTGGGATTCAATCGCGTAATCCCTGTTACCAAGAACCATTGAACTCCAATCTTAATACTTCATGCCCCAATTCATATGTGTCAACACCATGAAGTCCATATCCGGAGGAGGAAGATAGAGGAGAGAGGTGCTGATGGACACAGTGGAAAAGACTACTAAAACACACGATCGCTAGGGATACCTCACAAGCCGCATGCCGCTCCCTGCATGATTGGACTGTTCAACGCTAGAAGACATTCCGCCAAGAACACTGCACGATTTCCTCGAGCATTATCCTCGCCGAGCCTGCCCAACTTCTCCCACACTCCGTCTCCTACTGCTCGCGCTGTTTCTGTTTCCCCGCTTACACGCCGCCTCCGCGTCGCCTTCATCCTCCTCCCCTGTGCTAGTCATGCGCGTCAGTATCCTGGGCCTCATCCATCGCCCTCCCCCTCCTCGTACTCGTCCTGTTCCTCCCAAGCCTCCCACTCCCCATTCACAATAGTAAAAACGTTTACGATCATATGTCGCGTTCTCATCCCCATCCTTCCTCATGCTCCTCATCCTAAGCCTTCCTGAGCCTCACCCACATCGATATCGCATCGTTGTCATCCGCCTCGTTCCCCGTCAGCTCCCCATCGCTGCCAGTGACTCGTCACCCTGATCCTCATTGTCGTCATCACGTTCGTCATGCGCAAACCACCTCATCATGATGACCCTTGTCTCTTGTTCATGCTGCCAAGCTTGCTGCCGTGATTCCTCCTCTGGATAATTATGCCCCTACTGATGCTCCTACTCTCTGGTATCCTCCTCATTATATTGCTGCTCCTCCACGTTGCCCACCCCAACACCACACCACTGCGCCTCAGTCGCCTCGTCATCCACCCTTCCTCCTCGTCACCAACGACTGGTATCCTCCTCATCCTCCTTCGCCTTCTCCACCTCCACATTATCCACCTCATCCCCCTTTGCTTCCTACCTTCTACTGCTGCTATCCAGCTTCTGACCTCACTCCTCCTTCCTCCCCTTCCCGCCTTCTCCCCGTGCTCTCACCATTTCCTGTATCACCCGCCTCTTCCCCTCTCGCTGCATGTCCCCATCCTACTCCTCAACAACCTCCCACACGTCCTCATGGTCCTCGACCTCGTCGCCATCACCACGACCCCCCCCCCCAGCCTCCTTGACATCATCCTCCTGATGCCTTCCATAATTTCGAGACTGCTAGGGCGCTCGAGCAAACGAGCAAGGTGCCTGGCTTGGTACATCTGGCACACCAGCTGCGAAATACTTGACCACCACCTGGAATGGCGTCAAACATTGGCCTTGATCGCTGCCCACTCCGAACACCCACTCCCGCACATTAGGCCAAGCCTGACAAGTAACGACATTACAAATGTTGTGAAAGGGGGTAAGTGAGCGGGTAATCCGCGACCCGCCCAGCAGTACTTTCAGGAGGTGGGAGGACTGCGAGAATGACGAGGACGAGGAGGAGAAGGGTAAGAAGGACGATGGATGAAGATGAGAAGGACACCGTTCAGGCTGAGGAGGATGACCTGGGGGAGCTAAATCAACCCCGACATGAGACGAGAGGCCTGATGCCGTCTAAACGGATGGAACCGATGTCCCCACTCATCATGGAATCGCACGGTCGGACGACGAGCTAACGACAATGTAACAAACTAGCTGGAGGCGAGGACCACACACGCTGAGCTTACGTTGAATTAGGCATGCGACAAACGAGCCACGTGACATATACTTGCAATCATAGGGTTCACCAAGTGTATATATATATATACATATATATATATAGATATAACGGAGACCAGCTACGTACGCTACACCTTTTGGCTAAACACACGCGACATTACACACGTCTCTACCATTAGCGCGGTAGGCAACTCACACACAAGAGTGTATGTAAACTAATCTGGTAGCCAACTAACACACACATGAAAAGGGCAGCCAACCAATATGTTTATATACTCAGGCCAAATGAGACATATATTATAACTGAACACCGCCTACAATGGCCTACTTCATGAACACCGACGACAAACACCTAGCCACAATTAAAGGGATGCTAACTGCCAGCTGAGTTCGACAAGACAAGGGACATACCACCCGAGCAATCAACCTTAAGTACGCATGAGAGGGGGGCTCTCTCAAATAACTCGTCAAGATCGTGTTTGAGCAGGCGGGCGCAAGTGAATTGCAAGTCAAATGCGACCAAGCAAGCAACATGTCAGCTCAAACGCAGGCTACGGGCAAGAAGTACGCAAACAACTAGGCACGCCAAAAGGAAGCTACAGGGCACCTGGTTCCACAGGAGAGCACCATCAAAGAACCAAGGGCCAGGGGGCGGGCCACCTGGACGGTCCTCTGCCAATAAACATTTGTTTGCCGCACTTTCTGACATCTAGGGAGCAAGTCAGTTACCAGACGGCGAAGCAGTCATCGCGCCGAATGCCCGCCGACCACGAGCCGCGCCAAAAACGCGCTGAGCATGCAAACACATGTAAACAGGAGACGTCAATTACGCTCCATGGGTGCGCCAAGCGAGTGCCAAAAATCGATCATGGACCTAGGTTACCCCATACGAATGAAACCGGTATGAATGTCCATCCATCCATCCATCCATACATACATTCATACACAGAGGATATAGCATGTTGAATGCCTGTTGGAGTCTCGCGGAGGTCACCTGCAAGTCGGCCCAACAACCTGACACGCCCGTGCGCGAGAGCCATACCGAGTGACCCGCTGTAAGGAGAGTCTGGCATGTAGGAGGGAGGGAAGGCACGAACGACCGACTCCTGAGCCACGCGGCAAACTGACAAGCGGAAGGCAATCCCGGGCGGCCGCACGCTATCTTCATCAGCGGGAGGTACGCCCGGTCTCCGCGAGGACCATATTCACCTACCCTGCCGGACCGCCCGACTCACAAAATCATCAACTTCTTGCACCCCTTTTCCAGAGTGCTGGACGCCCTGTGGTCGTCTTCCACGGGGAGACCGCCCACCGGAGCCTTTGTCTTGTCTAACCCATTCACGCAAATGTTAAAAAAACTGCACGTTCTGGACGGAGTGACCGTGCACAATCTTGGCACGAATCTTGTCTTGAAACTTCATCCACTGTGTCTTGCCCGGCCTCACGGCCTTGGCGACCCAACGCAGGTCCGCCGCCTTGAGGCCCTGAGCCTTCGTGCCGCTGTTGTTGATCTCCGTAAAATGCAAATCAGCGCACCTAGACCCAGCACGACTCGCCCTCCTGCACGAGGAAGTTGGCCCGCTGCCGCGCCCACCTGGGGATGTTGATCAGAGTCTGGCACCCAGCCTGAAACAAGTCGAACTTCTGACCATAGATGTTGACGAGGTGCGGGTCACCGACGCCAGCGACAGTGGGGCTGGCCATCAGATTGGGCGTCGGGCTCGGCGTCGGGATGAATGTCGGGCTGGATGTCGGGCTGGATGTTGGTCTGGGCGTCGGGCTTTGCGTCGGGCTGGGCGTCGCCTGTTGCACGTAAATGTCCCAATGTGTGATAGAATGATATGAGACACTACCAGTACAACACGCACAGTCACCACTTGCACTGCCGCCATCAACGCGGTTTGAAAGAATGTACTCCCCAACGTCAAGCAAGTAACGGCGCACAGGTCCACCGAGAACTGCCCACTGCCCTCTGCCGAACTGGGATATGTGAGAGACGCGGCTGGCATCCCACTCGCAGCATGTAATGACACGTATGCAGGTGGAGTCGTCGCATAGTTCCGGGCGGCCGTGCGCGAGGCGTTCAACAGGACGACAGGGTGAACGGTGATGGCGTGCGTCAAAGGCGCTGATAACACCACTAAGAAGGCAATCCATGGTGTCGCAATTGTCCTGCCTCGCGTCGGCAGGCGGTGGTCGAGTCCAGTCCGTGTAGGAGTAGAGGAGGAGGGTCACTTGAGCCGAAGTTGCTACGGACCCCTGCCAAGAATGACTTCGGCCACTGACCCTGCCGCACCGAGGAAGGACCACGTAGGCGGAACCTAACTGAGAAACAGCAGCGCTGCGTAACCACGCATGAGGCAAGCGACAACGCATCCCCGCCCCAGTGATGTATTATGTAAGAGTTCGTCGTGGAAGTCGTGTGCGCGTGCGCATGGGTGCACAATCAGAGGTGTCCCAGATGGTGTCCGAGTTGAGTGGGTCAGAAGATCGCGTCGCACCTCCAACGCATCGCCAATGCATCGGTGACGTCGGCGATGTATCGGCGCCATCCGCGTGGAGAAACTCCGGCTGCAAGTCGAGACGCATCGTCGATGCATCACCGATGCGGAGCAATCCCCCAACCCCATCTTCTCGAACCCTATCTGGGAGGGCTGGGATGTACGGCCAAAATTGTGTGGGCACGCACACGCGTACGCATACACATGCACATGCGCGCAATAGCAGCATGTCCGCCAGCCCACGTGGGGGGGTGCGGGGGTGGGGCTGGGGGGTACACTGCGATCGTGTTTGCTGGAGTCCTGGACTACCGTCTTGCATCTTGTTTATGTCGCATCTTGTCGTATCTGACAAACCTCAAGATTAATCCTTAGAGGACAAGACAAACTGCGACGACCAGATTGAGGATCCGCCCTCAGAAACTGAGGGAACCCTTAAGATTGGCATCGAGACCAGGTGATGCCAAGATAGGGAGAAGGATCTATTGCAGGCTGGTGCTTATATATCCCTCTCTCTCTCCCCCTGCCAGTCTCTCTCACTCTCTCTCTCTCTCTCTCTCTTTGTCGATTTGTTGTTTCTCTCTCTCTCTCTCTTTCTCGCTCTCTTGCCCTCTTGCCCTCTCTATCCCTTAGTGAACTCCAGTATGGTTCAAAAACGCTTCCAAAAGGCCATTATGGATCACTTCTGCCGCCATCGTCGTAATAGACTCCTTCTTCCTCCCTCATCCTCATCATTAATCCTCCTGTCCCCACGTAGGTTCACCACCTGAACTTCAAAGAGAACGTTCTCCGTCAAGCTCTTCGTCCTTGTGCTTAACCCCTCCTCAACCTCCACCCTGGCATCGTCCTTATAGCCAGACTTCGTCCTGATTCCGCATCCATACCATCCACCCCACCCTCCTGCTCACCCTTCGCATAGAAAATGCAAAGGCACGTAAAGCTTGTTGTCGGTCCGCTCGGCTTGCCCCCGAACTTTGATTCGGCGGATGTCTCCCGTGGCGTGCTCTTACATTTCCCAGAAGATGGCGGCTCGCACCTGCACCGTCTCTGGATGGGCGAGCCTGGATAAGCGAAGCGTCAAGGGGAACTCTCTTGGAGCCTGGAACGCCTTCGGCACAAGTCGGGAGGCTCTTCGGCATGTTTCGAAGTAAAAGGTGTTACCTGGCCAGTCCTAAAACTAGCTCGTTTCCTTTTTCCATGTGTTCTATGTCATGCGTGTGGGTGCTCTGGCCTCGCCCCGATCGGCCCCTTCGCTTGGACACTCGTGCGGGCACCGTAACCGTCCTGCAGCAAACCCCGCCAACTTGGGAGCCCAAACCATAAGTACCGCTGCAAGGGCGCCTTGGAATGTAGAAGCCATGTTTCACAAAAGGGCCATGAGTGGTCGAGGCGCTTGGAAATGCGTGGATAGACACAAGTGTAACGACTTTACATACATGAGTAATGACATGCGTACAAGCATCCCCACACATAATCACGTATACACATACACCTGTAGATACACGTATACACACACGTGTATTCCTATAGACACACATCGATTTACACATGTATACGTGTGTACGGAATTTCGGGAACACTCATGTTCGTACGTGCGCGTACATGTTTGTAAATGTATGTGCATACAGTGTACACATACATGTACATTCGTGTATGTATGTATGTATGTATGCGCATATATATATATATATATACACGCACATATGCGGGGAGGGCACCCCCCCGGATCTACCGAATTGATGTGCTCGCCCTGTCGGTGTTCGCCCTGTCGGTGGTGATGCTGGCGGTGGGTTGGTGTCGGACGGCCTGCGTCCATAGTGATGATGGTCCTTGTCGCAACGACGCTTCTACTGTATGTATATATATATATATATATATATATATATATATATATTAAAAAGTGTGTGTGTGTGTTCATGCGGGGGCACATGACGAGTTCTGCGAATTGCGTGAAGCAGGCGGTTGCCTTCACCATGGCGCCCGTATACAGCCAAATCGTTTGCTCGGATGCAATGCGGCCGCCGCGCGCTGCGAACGGCGTCCGCCGAACTCGCGACGCCTAGCGTCGTCGCGCGACGGCCCTTGGGCATCCCGCGGCACTGCGTGCCACCATTGGTCCTCGCACGCGACATGCCGATCTTTTTGCGTGTCGCGAGACGCACGTAAGTTGGCTCTTGCGAGATCCGCTTGATGTCCCGTTTGAAGTGCCTCTTGCAGCGACACGCCGAAGCGCGCATGACCCCGTCTATCTGCAGAGTGTAGCTCTTAGCCCTGTCGGCGAAAAGAAATGCATGGCGCTCGTGCAAGTGGCGACCCGCCAGAGGCTCCCAGCCAATCTTCCAGATTGCCACAGGGCAAGGCGCGCGCTTCGCCGTACGCAAAGACGCCGATGAAGCAAGGGCCCAAGCAAGAATCAGGCCGCCACCGCCTGGTGAAGCCAGCGAGTTGGGCTCTGCCGGACCCACGCCGAGGGCTGCCTCGTCAGATCCCACGCAATGAAGTCACGAGAATAATGTTTTTTCTTCACTGTGTTAGGGCGAACTTCCGGCACGTCTTCGCGCTGCGCCTGCGTCGCGGTCTCACGCGCGTTCGTCAAGGCGCCGGGCTTGCCTTTCCGGCGGCGCGGGCGCGCCGCGCCCCTCGCAGCCCCGACGGCGCCGCCCCTGACGCGGCCCCGATGCGGCGCTCTTTTCGGCGCGCTTCGTTCTAAGACCCATGCCCCACTCTCCCCCGTCGGGGCTCGGCGTCTCGGCCTTTCAATTTTCACGCCGCAGCTCGCAGAAGGCGCTCAACGATGAGCGCTGCTCTTTTTTGCCGGGGGGCCCGCCCCGCCCACTTCCGCGCGTCGGCCGCCCGTCTTCGGAACCGGGATGGGGCCTCGCCCAGCAGGCCCCCTTGCGGACGGCCATGCGGGGCCAGCGATCACATCGAACACATCTGCCTCGACGCAGCCGCCGGCCGCGCCGTGGGCGGCAGCGCGCGGCAAGCGAGCGCGACGTCGGCCTTCGCCCCCGCGCGCAAGTGGGTCGCGCCGACAATGTGCATGACAACGTCCTGGCACGATTTAGACGCGCGCAGGGGCTGCGACTGGCGGACGCGGAGACCCATTGCACGCCCGCGAGCCCCGCGCATTCCAACGCGGAGAAACAAAAATGCGCGCTGGACCGGCTCAGACCGCACCTCAGAACTGCACGTCGTGAAGCAATGCGGAAGAACGCGGCTTTTGCGGCGGACCGCCGGCTAAATCTGCCAGACCCGGCCCCCCAGCAACCAGCTCGCGAGTGGGCATGCGCGCTCGAAGCGCGCGCGCGCCTCCCGCGCGGCCGACCTCGAGCTGTCGCTGCAACTTCTCGCGCGAAGCCGCCAAAACAAAAGATGCATCGTTGTCGTTGCCCGGCGGAAAAGTCGGGATGCCACCTCGAAGTCGGCCTCCCTCTCCTGGCCCGGGAGCCGAACTCCTGCGGGATATCTCCGCGCCGCTGAACTCTTTCAGACGCATGGGCGCCGTGCTCGGCGTCGGCTCAACGCAAACATCCAACGGAAACCTCGTCGCGCACGTCTAGCGCCATGGCCGCAGGCTAACGCAACGCAGTCGAGCACGAAAGAAATCCTCACGGCCCCAGCCCCCTGAAATACATGCTTCTATGTCATCAACGCCCTGCGCTTCGGCTCCCCCGAGGAGACGCGAAGCGAGCTGCACTTACGCTGGGCCTTCGCGACCTCCTGGTGCCCAGCGTCGTGCGTGACTAGACTCTGCGACTAGACACTGAAAGGCGTTTGCTGTTTCCGTCTGCAAGCAATTCAAACGCGGGAGCCAGTCAGGGAGGGTGCGCCGCTGGATCTCCCCAACGGATGGGGGGGGGTTAGGACCCCCCCCCCCTTCCCCGATCCGTCGTCGGGACCCCCCCCCTTCCCCGATCCGTCATCGTGGGACCCCCCCCCCCTTTCCCCGACCGTCGTCGGGGACCCCCCCCCCCCCCCCCTCCTTTCAAAAGGAAGGGGGTGGGGTCCGAACCCCCCCCCCCCCCGCCCCCCCCTTTCGCCGCGCCGCCCCCTGACTCCGGAACCCGACCCCCGCCACCCCTAGTCCTCACCCTAACCCAAGACCCGAATCCGAACCCCAACCACTAACCCCAGCCCCAAAGAGTACTCACTACTCATTACTCACTACCCACTACTGACTACTCGCTATTCGCTACTCACTTCTCAGTACCCCCTACTGACTACTCACGACTCACTACCCGCTGTCCCCCACTCACTACCCACCACCCACTGCTCGCTACTCACCACTCACCACTCACTACTCCCTCCTCCCTACTCACTACTCATTACTCACTCCTCGCTACCCACTACTCAATACTCACTACTTACTAAGCACTACTCACTACTCGCTACTCACTAACCACTACTCATTACCCATTACCCACTATCCACTACTCACTACTAACGAGTCATTGCCCACAAATCACTACTCAATATCCACTACTCGCTACTCGCTACTCCGTACTCCCTACACAATACGGACTACACGGTATTCAGTGCTCTCTACTCGCTACTCCCATACTCGCTACCCAATACTCACTACTCACTCTCCGCCGCTCACTATTCCCTACTCACTAGTCACTACATAGTCTCTAGTCACTGATCACAGTTCAATAACTACTAGTCACTACTCTCTACCCACTACCCACCACTCACCAATCGCTACTCACTACCCACTATTCGCTACCCACGTCTTACTACTCACTACTCTCTACTCTCTACTCCCTACTCCCTACTCACTACTCACTACTCGCTACTCCCTGCTCGTTACCTCACTAAGCACTACCCACTACTCCCTACTGACTACTCTCTGCTCACTACTCACTACGCCCTACTCGCTCCTCACTACTCACTATTCGCTACTCACTACTCGCTACTCATTACTCCCTACCCACTGCCCCTGCCCACTACTCACTACTCACTACTCGCTACTCACTACTCGCCACTACGCACTACGCACTACCCACTACTCACCACTCACTAATCACTACTCGCCACCCACTACTCACTACAAACTACTCACTACCCACTACTCGCTACTCCCTACTCAGTACTCACTACTCGCTACTCGCTACTCCCTACTCACTACTCGCCACTCACTACTCACATATCAGTACACACTACTCACTATTCACAACTCACTACTCCACACTCCCTACTCCCTACTCGCCACTCACTCACTACCCACTACTCACTACCCAATACTCACTACTCACTACGCACTAACTCACTACGCACTACGCACCACTCCCTACTCCCAACTCCGTACTCCCTACACGAGGGCGGGGGGTCCGACCCCCCCACCCCCTTCCAGCGCCAAGGGGGGGGGGGGGAAGGGGGTCCGGACCCCCCCCCGTTCAAGGGAGGGGGGGGGGGGGATTCGGGACCCCGCCCCCCCCTTAAGGGGGGGAGGAGGGGGGGGGGTCCGGACCCCCCCCCTTGAAGGGGGGGGAGGGGAGGAGGGAGGGGGGGTGTATTCAGGGAGATCCACTGGCGCACTTTCCCAATCAGGCCGCTGCGCTGGATCTGGCGATTGCCGCCCGCAGGGGCTGGTCGCCGGGATGAGCAGCTTCTTGGCGACGGTCACCTCGACTTCAAAACACCCGCGTAGAACCTCTCCACCCGCTTCACTTGCGGGCACTGCCGCGCGATGGCGGGGGCGCTGATTTGACGCCGAGCTGCTCGCGACGCTGTAAGGCCACATCGCCGACAAACTGAAGTGAGCAGCCTTGGTATCGGAAAGGGCTCTCTGAAGGCGGTCGTGCTCTTTCGCTGCCTACTCCCGGGCCGCGGCCGCGCCTTCCGCCTTGCCGTCGGCCCTGGCCTTGCGCGCGCGTCGCGGTTTCGGCGGGCCCGCGGGCGGGGGGACGGCCGACTTCCTTTGAAAACTGCAGAGCTAATGGGGAACCCATGGCTGTCGAGGAGCCGCTGAAGCAGCTTCCAAAAAGGCCTGGGGAACTCTCTTGCAATCAACGGAGTCTCTCGGAAACTCGTTTGTTGGAGCGTCAACGTGTTTTTCATCCACCCCGGACGCGCCGCGATGCCTCAGACGCGCCGCTTCCTCCACAGGAGTTGTCCAACCTGTCGTTTCTGTGCTTGGCCCTCGTGCAGGACTCGTGGTTGATCTGAGCTGCGAGCTGGGTAGGTGTGCTGTGCTTGTGCGTCCTGTAGTTGGGTTGTCATTGTCTGGCCGTATCATTCCAATGTTTTCGTTGCCTGAGTGCGTTTTATGGTTTACGCTGGCGATATTTCTAGTGGTGGGGCGCGGAGTAATGCTTCAGAAAACACACACACACACACACGCACACGCACACACAAAAGAAAACACCCGAACGCCTGGGCCACCAAGGCGTGACGCCGAAAGTGGAACAAGTCCTTGCGTTGCTTCTTGACCTCTCGGCCGCTGCAGGGCTGCGCAAGTCTCGCGGCAGTTCTGCAAACGCTGAATTGCGCAGCCCCCGAGGTATTTTTGTCCACGGTTTGGCGATCCAGCTCATCCAAAAGTTGGTGCGCTTGCAATCGCGGAAACTGGCGGCGTTCCTCTCGGCCGCTTTTTTTGGCGAAGCCGGCGCGGGCGCGCTGCGGCGCCTTGCCGCGGAGCGAGGTGAGCAAAACAGAAACCGAAGCCGAATCGGCTGAGGATGAAAAGTCCAGGGTAGTGAGGCTGAACGGAAGTTAGTCAAGGATAGACCTACGGCGCGAACTTGGCACACGCACGCACACATACACACTTTTTTACGTCGGCGGCTAGGCAGAGTGACTGCGCTGGGAGATGGAACAAATACAGGGCATACAAATGTTAGTTGCGCCGCAGTGCGCGCGAGGAAGAATGGGAACGCCCGGCGCGGGAAGGACGGAGACAAAAAACGGGCCCGCTCGGAGCGGGGCCAGGCGGCGGCGGGGCAGCGCCGGGACGGCGGGGCGGCGGCCGCGGGGCAGCCGGGGGAAGCGGCAGCCAGAGGCAGCCGCGCCATGCTGGGGGGGGGGACCAGGCCCAAGCAGTGCTGGGCAGGGGCAACACAACAAGGCGGCTGAGCGCTGAGATCGAAACGACCTTCCAAGACGCACACACACACACACACACACACACACGCGCGCCTGCGTCACATGATCACAAGGATCAGGAACATAATAAAGGCAAACAATAAGTGCGAAATACTCCTCACTAGTCTTAAACTCTTCCTCCTCCTCCTCCTCCTCCTCCAACTCCGTCTCGTCGTCGTTCCTTCCCTTGACCCTAACTCATCCTGCCCAGTTCCTTTTCTTCCTCCACCTCCTCATCCTCCTCCTCATCATCATCATCACCATCATCAGCATCATCATCGCCATCATCGCCATTATCATCACCAGAAGCTTGTTGGTCATCACGGTTCATCTACATCATCATCATCATCATCATCATCATCATCATCATCATCATCATCAGCAGCAGCAGCAGCAGCAGCATAATATTCGTCTCATGATCATGACCAGCATCATCATCAACATCATCATCGTCGCATCAACAACGAAAATATGATCGGCATACTGATAGACATATGACTGGGATCGCGTTAACCTCGGGTAGGTCCTGCTCATCCTCCTCATCATCCTCCTGATAGTCATCATCATCATCATCATCATCATCATCATCATCATCATCAGCATCAGCATCAGCATCACCATCATCGGTGTCATCATCATCATCACCATCGTCGCCGTCGTCGTCATCGTCATCATCATCGTTGACATGATCACAGCTGCTCCACATCGTCTTAGTCCTCCTCCTCATCCTGATCCGAACAACTTCCCGTGCGCACTTCTGCTCCTCCTCATCCTTGTCCTCACTCCCCCTTCTCCTCCTCCTCCTCCTCGCGTCCTCTCTTTGCTTCTCGCTTCTCCCCCATCCTCCTCCTCTTCTTCACTCATCCTCATCCTCCTCGACTCCTACTCATTGTGTCTCGATCCTCCTCCTCCTACGCCTCCCTCTTCTCGTCTTACCTCTTGCTACTCCTCCTCCTCCTCCTCATTCTCCTCACTCAGTTTGTCTAGCTCTTAACTTGTTTCTTCTCATAAGCTGCATCAACATCACAATCATCATCATCATTAACATTATCACCAGCGGCATCATCGCATCATTGACATCATCATCATCATCATCATCATCATCATCATCATCATCATCATCATCATCACCATCATCATTATCATCATCATCAGCAGCAGCAGCATCATCATCATCAGCATCATGATCGTATATCCGCATCGTCGTCCTCCCTCTCTGGTCCCGTTCCTGTGTATTCCTACTCCTCTACGTCCTCAATCTCACTCTTACTCTTTACCCTCCTCCCCCTCCGGTCCCTTTCCTGTGTGTTTCTACTCCTTTCCGCCCTCAATATCACTCCTCTTCCTCATCGTCCTCCTCACTTCTCACTTCTTCTCCTCCTTCACCTCCTCGCCCTCCTCATCCCTTCCTACTCAGGCCATGTCCTTCCTCACATCTCGTTCTCCTCCTCCTCCTTCCCCTCCTCCTCCTCCTCCTCCTCCTCAGACCTCCTCCACTATCTCATCCCACTCGTCTCACTCCTGCTTCTCCTGCTGATGCTGCTCCCCCTACTCTCCCTCACGCCTGAAACGAGAAGGCGGGAGACCTGGGGGGCGGGAGAGCGGGTAAGCGGAAGAACGAGAGAGCGGGAGAGCGGGAGAGCGGGAGGGAGGGAGAGCGGGAGAGCGGGAGGAAGGGAGAGCGGGAGAGCGGGAGAGCGGGAGAACGGGAGATCGGGAGATCGGGAGAGCGGGAGAGCGGAAAGCGAGGTGGCTGTGGGTCTTCTGGAGCTCACGGAATCACGTGCAGACTCAGAGGGGGGTCAGGTCGGCACCAAGGCTGCGGCTGCGCCAAGCCTTAAGACACCGTTTTCTTGTTCGCGATGACGCCCGTGACGGACCCCGCCCCCCCCTTTCCACCAACCCGCTGCTCACGTAACGGTGAGCGCCAACGCCGTGCGGAAATGAGTCTCTCCGAAACCGCACCGGCGCAAATCGCGACGTGACCGGCCCCCTCCCCCCTTCCCCCTCCCGTCACGCCCGTTATCGCCAGGGGATGAAGGAAAACGATCTCCTGTAGCTCCTCCTCCTGCTCCTCCTCCTCCTCCTCCTCCTCCTCCTCCTCCTCCTCCTCCCCCTCCTCCTCCTCATCCTTCTCCTCCTCCTCCTCCTCCTTCTCCTCCTCATCCTCCTTCTCCCCCTCCTCCTCTAAGTCTCCCGAAGCTCCCAGGGCCTTTCTTGCTGAGGAGGGTCCCGGAGTTCCTGGAGGGGGGGGGGACGGTCGGCGCGAGGGCTGCGCCAAGATAATCAGGTGGCGATATCCGAGCCCTACCCCCACCAACCATCGATTTTCCTGGGTCGATGGGAGGGGGTACGATGCTCCAACCCAGTCTGGCCTGGATCGGCAGAAAGAATTTCGAGCACCAAGAGAGCACCTAACCTGGAGGGCTCTCACGTGTCGGGCTCTGGGAGGCGATGCTCGTTCGACACGGTTTCGATACTTCTCTGGGTGCTCGAGACGATTTGTGGGATCTGGTCCTCAAGTGCAACGACAACATCAGGAAGGGGTATGGCTTGGACTTCGCCACGTGCTCGGCGAATTCCGAGCCCTACCCTCGCCGCCCATCGAGTGGCCTGAATCGCTGATCGGCGAGGGTAGGGCTTTGGATTTCGCCGTCGAACCAGCGACCACCTTGCGCCGCAGGCCCTTCTTCGGGGTCGCGAGCTCGGTCCACTCGTCCAGCAGCGCCTGCACAGGGGCGAGGCTCAGGAGTGCGTTCGGCCAGCCACCCCGCCGACTCCCCTGCGACACAGCCTCGCTCCAGAGCCCTCGAGTGGAGATGTGACATCTCCTCTGCGTGACGGCCGAGCTGGCATAAGACACCGTGGCCGAGGCAAGCATGGAGGGTGACGGGAGGAGGGAGGAGCAGGGCGAGCAGGAGGCAGGACGGGAGAGAGACGAGGCTCTCCATCTCCGATGTCGAACTCGCCTGGCCTCCGCGGGAGAGAGAGCAGAGGAGAGTAGAGGGGCAAAGGGACACTGCAGGGGCAGGGGAGGAAAAGGACGAGAGGAAAAGGGATGGAAGCTGGCGATGCGCACAGTGAGGTCCCGCTGAGGTTTCCGCGCCCGGGCAGCCGCAGAGCTCGAGGAACCTGGGCGAGGGTGCGAAACCCTTCTTCGAACTCGGCTCCTCAGCCGCGTCGTCCCCGTGTCGTTTTGAGGAGGAGGAGGAAGAGGAGGAGGAGAAGGAGGAGAGGAGGAGGAGAGGAGGAGGAGGAGGAGGAGGAGGAGGAGGAGGGCAGGAGCAGGAGCAGGAGAGGAGGAGGAGGAGAGGAGGAAGAGGATGAGGATGAGAGGGAGGAGGAGGAGGAGGAGGAGGAGGAGGAGGAGGAGGAGAGGAGGAGAAGCAGGAGAAAGAGGAAGAGGAGGAGCAGGAGAAAGAGGAGGAGGAGGAGGAGGAGGAGGAGCAGGAGGAAGAGTATTATTATTAATATTATTATTATTATTATTAGTATTAGTATTATTATTTATCATTAGTAGTAGTAGTAGTAATAGTAGTAGTAGTAGTAGTAGTAGTAGCAGCAGCAGCAGTAGTAGTAGTATAGTAGTAGGAGGAGGAGCAGGAGTAGTAGTAGTAGTAGTAGTAGTAGTAGTAGTAGTAGTATAGTAGTAGTAGTAGTAGTAGTAGTAGTAGTAGTAGTAGTAGTAGTAGTAGTAGTAGTAGTGGTAGTAGTAGTAGTAGTAGTAGTAGTAGTAGTAGTAGGAAGGAGGAGGAGGAGGAGGAGGAGGAGAGGTAGGAGTGATCTCATTGTTGATCGCTCCTGGCGATCACTGCCAGGAGACTGCGCATATTATTTGCCCACATGGGCTCCTCGACTTGTCCCAGGTCTCGCTATTGCTGTGTTGTTCCACCTTCTGGCTTCTGCGCCTACTTCTGGTGTGTTGTGTTGCACTTCCTGGCTTTCTTGGTTGGTCTCTGCGCCAAATGTCTGTCGTCGATCGGATCGCAGCTTCTTTCTCGGGAGAAAACGCGAAAAGCCCAGTTGCTGATGCGTGCGTAACATCAGCAAGTCGGAGATATGCGGAGCACCACCATCCCTGCTCACTCGACGACGCGGCAGCAGCCATGCGCATGGAAAGGTGGCCAGGCGGCCCAGGAAGGGTACACAAACCCACCCGCGGTAGGCAGGCGTCGTCCTCTCGCCTCCTCACCCGCCGCATCCACCTCCGACGAGGGGTGGGCAGGAAAAGGGGAAGAAGCGCCAATCTGGACCCCCCTCGAGTTTCCGGCCATCCCCGCCCACGCCCCCACGGTGATGAGCGAACACGACGCACGCAAATCGACCCTGCCTCCTCCATCCTGGGCACATGACCGTACTTGGAGCTTTGATCGGACTACTCCAAGATGGATGTCCCAACGAGGGCCCACTGGAGCGCGTTTCTTAATGTTCAGCGATAGTGGGCATTGTAGGGGGGGGAGGGGCCAAGAAGGGGTATAATGTAACACGCCTCCCCCCCGCCGTGCGCACGGCGGCAGTGCCTGGAGCGCACTGGAGGGGGGGGAGGGGCGTTACAGGGGGGCCGGGGGCTAATCATAATGCCCATTTGGCCCCGAGCAACAAAGAAACTCGCTCCAGGGCTCCCAGGAGGGCCCCAGGAGGGCCCCAAGAGGCGCCCAGGAGGCCCCAAGGAGGCCCCCCCACGAGGTCCCCAGGGGAGGCTGCGAA
This sequence comes from Prorocentrum cordatum, assembly GCA_963575745.1. Lineage (NCBI taxonomy): Eukaryota > Dinophyceae > Prorocentrales > Prorocentraceae > Prorocentrum > Prorocentrum cordatum. The sequence continues at coordinate 164,762 of CAUYUJ010014932.1, forward strand.
GAGACCCCTCCCCCCAGAGAAGCCCCCCGAGAGGCCCCCTCGAGGCAGCCAGGGCGCTCCAAGAGCCCCCCAGGGGACCGCCAAGAGGCCCCCAAGAGACGCTCCAAGAGGACGGGCCTTGCAGACGTGCTGCAGCGGATGTCTGCGTGGATTTCTGAAGGGATGTTTTCCCGAAGCGGCGCGACCGAAAAGCGAAATGAACTTCGCGCGTTTTTCTGTTTTGGGTCTTCATTCCTGACCAAGGAAAAAGTCCACACGAAGTTCTCCAAGACAATTTGGGTCCATCCCAATCGTTTTCCGAGCCAAATCCGCCCTGCGATGTTGGCGCCATGAGACGCCCCAAAAGAACTTCAACAAGCTCGCAAGGGACATCCGAAGAGCCTCCCAGAGACATCCGAAAGGCCTCAGACCATCGTGTTCGCCCTCCTCCTCCTCCTCCTCCTCCTCCTCCTCCTCCTCCTCCTCCTCCTCCGCCCAAGTCCTTCCCCTCCCTCCTCCCTCCCCCCTCCTGCCTTCCCCTGCTACACAATTACTCAATATGAATACTACTCTCCCTCTTCCCCTGATGACGTGCTGGGAGTGTTCGCCCCCCCCCCCGCGTCCTGCTTTTTTACACACAAGATTCCCGGGAGTTGGGTTTTCGCCTGCACTGTTTTTCAAAATGCTGCTCTCGCTGAGGCGCCGGCCTCATTTTCGGGCCCCGCTCGTTCCGAATCGTGTTCCCGCTGCAGCGTGGGTCTCATTTTCGGATCGGTGTGTTGCCTCCGTGGTTCAGGATGGCGTTCTCGCCCCAGCGCGGGCATCTTTCTCGCGCGCCCATCCGCCCGCCACCACTTCCACCGACCAACGCACGCACGCACGCACGCGCACCGCCACCACCACCCCACTACCCCACCCACCACCACCACGCTACACCGCGTCACACCACATCACACGCGCGCGCACACACGCACGCACGCACGCACGCACGCACGCACGCACGCACGCACGCACGCACGCACGCACGCATACACACACATATACACACACGCACACACACACACACGCACACACACACCACCACCACCACCGCCACCACCACCACTGCCATCACGCACGCACGCACCTGGCCCACCACCAAACCAGCAAGACGCCACACCACGTCACACCACAGCACACGCGCACACACGCACACACACACACACACCACCACCACCACCACCACCACCACCACCACCACCACCACCACCACCCACCACCACAACCAACCACAACCACGCACACGCACGCACGCACGCACGCACACCACCACCCACTACGCACGCGCGCGCGGAGCCACAGGTCCGCTACGACACGCGTCCGCGGATAGAGAAAATCAGCGTCATGGTAAGGGATGGGAGGGAAGGGTAGGACGTCAGATATGACGCGAGCGCACATAGCTTGCCCCTCCCCCCTCCCCCTCCCCCATCCTTCGATTCCTCCTGCATGCTCCTCCACTTGGGGTGTGACGGCTTCCCCAGCCCTTTTTTCCACTGCATGCTGTTGCACATCCCTGATCAGGGCAACTCGCCTGGGCATCGTTTCTGGATGGTCTGGTGGGGTTGCGCGAAGTCTAGAATCTGTAATTGACTTTACGCAACACAGAATGGAAGAGAAGCTCTCGATCTCCTGACGGGCCGAGTGCACCTGGCGCAGGTCAACTTGACACCCTAGACGCACTGAAGACGACCCATGTCCCCGGTTCAGGCCTGTATGGCAAGAGCTCGAACGAGAAAGCCATGTGAACCCATGCGGTAGACAGCAGCGGACACAACGCAACACATCAAGTGCAAGCACTTGGAAGCAGCACCTCAGGGCGTCCGATGCAGACATGGGCGGAGTCCAGCGGAGCAACGACATGAGCAGCAGCAGTAATTTTAGGAGGAGCATGAGGGAGCACCAACGTTACGGTTTTGATTGTCTCCAGTCCCCTATCCGAGGGCCTCTATCGTCACGTCTGGCCCGTCGAGGTACCGGAGCATCTGATCCCGGAGGTCGAAGCAAAGACCTCCACTCACTCGATTGGCAAACTGCTTGCATCGGTTTTGATATACTCTGGCTACGTACTCATCCTGGTGCTCATCATCGAAGTCCGCAGCCCCTCTTCACACTCCTCACACTCCTCGTCCTGCCCTGACTCGAACAACTGCCAGCCATGCCGGCATGTGTTCCCCGTACCTTTGCTCGATCGTGGTTGTGGACTACCACTCCACGCTGTGACCAGCAATCGCATCAGAAACTTGACCTATGACATGTGCTGGCAATCTAAGGTCGGGCGTGTCCCCCCCCCTACAGGCGGATTTTGGACGAAAGTTAAAAATACCCCAAGCGTATTCAAAAATACTCAAACATGGTATCAAACATCGTCCCCTGACTATTTTTTTTTACTATTTCTGAATATTCCTCCTGTAGAGGGACAGGCCCGACTTAATGGCAATCCCACATCCCCGGCACGTGAGGCCGCACAGCGTGCACTCGCAACCTCCTCCTGCTCAAAATGATCTGTGCCATCCTCTTCTCCTTCATCCTCTCCTTGCCCTGCTCCTCCTCCCCAAACGCCTCTTGCTCCACATTCCCCTCTTCTGATCACGCGACTCCGCTTCAAGCCGCGCCCGAGCTGCTTGGTTTTCGGGGCCATCCGACGTCGCCGCGCGGGGCCCGGCGGGAAGGCGGAAGGGGGGGGGGGTGCGCGGGGCGCCCGGCCTCGTGCACCCGAGGGAGGGAGCTTCGCAGGTGGTCCAGCGGGGGCGTGCCCGCGGCGCCGTGGGGAACCAGGGGGGGGGTCAGGGGCAGGAGAGCCCAGCATCGAATCGGTAAGTCGAATCGGCGATCGAAATGAATCGGATCGGCGGACATCGGCAGCCGAGTCAGGAAAAGCCGAATCGGCCGACATCCGCAGTTCAATGAGCCTCCATTGAGAAGTCGGATCCCTAATCGGAATCCCAAATCGAATCGAACCGGAATCGGAAGCCATCGAAATCGACATCGGATCGAATCGGAGGAATCGAAATGGGCCCTGACCAGGTGGGGGGGCGGTCAATGGTGAATGGGGGGGCCAAACCTGCACACAACTGCCACGGATTCCCGTAGCGCTCCTCACTTCCCGGAGAGAGTGCCTCTCCACCTTCACCTCCCCCCTGTGTCCCACAATCGTTTCTGCTGTTTTCTTCATGGCAACCCAGACATGCGACGTTCTGCTTTTATTCGATGCGGTGCCCTTGGAAATCCCTGCCCTTTCCACTGATCCGGCTTTTCATCCTGAGCCGTTTCTTGACGGTCCCGAGGCCCGGCGAGGGCGAGGCCGGAAACGGACGAAAAAACCTCCCGTTCTCATCTTGTTACGACGCGATCATGTCTGGGAAGACATGCCTTCTTGTGTTTGTGCCAAACGTTGTTGTCGTCTGAGCGTCCCTTCTTCCTCTCGGCCACCCCACCTATCTAGCTGGTCAATTCGCTGGTCAGTGCCCCTATCTAGCTTCTCGCTGGAGCGGAGTTCGCCGCCTCGCCGCCGACGAAACAGTCTGTGCCAATGGTTCCCTTCTGGGGGGGGGGCAGGACCGTGGAGCGGCAAAGGGCCTCCGGGCCCCTCACCGCGGGGCCCGACAGCGGCGCGGGCCTGGGCGGCGCAGAGGCGCAGCCTCGGCAGGGATCTTTCGGCGCCCGAGGGGGGGGGGGTCGTCTGATCCCGCTCGGGGGGTGGACGTGGCGCACGGCGGAGGGGGGGGCCCTCACTTGCGAATAAAAGGAACAGAAAGAGGGAGGAAAAGCCGTAAACATAAACTGAAAGGGCTAGGCGCGGATTTCTTGGATCTGCGCTGGACCCGCCTCCCTGGCGCGCGCAGCGCGCCGAAGGCGGCGCCGGAGGCGCTGCCGGGGGGGCCCAGCGCGGATCCAAGGAATCTGCGCGGAGCGCCAAAAGTATATGTTTATGGTGCTGTTGTTCGTCTTCGAAACGAACAAAACAAGTACCCCTAACCGTTCTAACCCTTTGGGAGGGGACCTAAGTTGGGAGGGCCATCGAGTGATGAGGGATAAGCGTCTTTGTTGCTCCAGATGTATCAGACCAAACCGCCCAGATTGATTAGCCCTGATGCGAAGACGGGGACCTAAATGAGGCTATGTCTTCGGGTTAGGGGTTCTGTTCTCGATGATCATTCCTTGTCCACGACCGCGGGGGGGGCCGCATACATCTCCGCCCTGAACTTCCCCACTTCCAGGAGAGGCCACTCGCTGCAAAGGCCCTACGCGATGGATGGCCGTCCCCGCGTTCGGGCCCCCGCTGACACGGAGTCCGGATCCGTGGAGCAGGAGCGTGGGCGCCAGATCCGCGGGGGAAGCACAGCCCCCGAAACATGGCACCAATGCCGCCCGATCTGGCGACAGAACGCGCCAACCTCGTACGGCGTATGGAAGCCAGAACCGTCGCTAATCCACTCGACTTAATCAATGTTTTCGCTTCCTCGAAAAATGCTTCCTGCTGCTGCTCGATGATATATCAATTGACATTCGATCAATGCCGATCGAAGAGCGAGGATCGATCGAGGTTCGAAATTCGAAATTCGTAACATACCCTCGGCTGTCCAAAATCTTCAGCTTCCAAGATACCGTGATAACTGGAACAATTGTATTATGCTCCTGCTATAGCTGTCCCTCCGACTCCCCTCCCCTCCCCCTCCCCTCCCCTCCCCCTCCCACTTCCCACCCCCCCTCGTCCCTCCCATCCCTCCCCCCCCCTTCCCATTCCATGCCTCATCCACTCCCCTCCCATCCTGTTCCCGCTGCCCTCCCCTCTCCCTCTGCCCTCCCGTCCCGGCCCTCTCCCCCCGACCCTCGCCTTTCGCCCCCCTTCCCTCTAGCGTTATGTCGGGCATGTCCTCCTAGAGGCGGATGTTGGACAAAAACTGAAAGATCATAAAACAAATATTCAAAATAGCAAAAAATGTTATCAAACAAACAAATGAAAAACAACAAATCGTCCCCTGACTAGTTTTGAATATGTTTCAGGTCCCCCTCCTCCTCCCTCCTCCTCCTCCTCCTCCTCCTCCTCCTCCTCCTCCTCCTCGTCCTCCTGGGAGGGAAATCGCCCTGCTCCCCCGAAACTTCCGCCGGATGGAACTGTCGCTCCTCGAGCCCCAGCTGTCTCGACCCGCTGCCTGGGGACAACGATCAGTCAAGGGATCAATGCTCGACGGCCCCGGGGACAGCAGAGCGGCCCAGGGCGGCCGAGGTGGAGAAAAGAGAAAAACAATCCGCCCGGAGCCCAGGCCTCCTCCGCAAGAGGGGAGCCCTCGGGCTGGCCTCCCTTCACGATCGATGCCCAGAAGAACTCCATCTCCTCGCCAATGGAGGCTGGCGGCTGGACAAGCATCTGCCGGAGGGAGTCCTTGTAGCCTCGCCACGGGGACCGGAAGAAAAGGCGGATGGGGAGCAGGACCAGGACAGGGGGGGGAGGACAAGCAGGAAGCTCGAACAAAAACAATTGTGTAGACAAACACTGCTGTAAGTCCGCGCGGATTTCTGGGGTCGCGGCAGATTTCCACTGGCGGCGCCTCCATCGCCGCCCCCCAGCGCGCTCCGCGCGCAAGAGAAAGGTGTCCAGCACCAACACAATAAATCCGCGTGGGCCTCCGGAAATGTATGTGTATGCTGAATTGGTTATTCGGGAGAGGCGCCGTCAAAGCGTTGGTCACGTCTCAGGTTCCCACCCATCTATCATCCCCTCATTCGTCATCCCTGCTAAGGCACCGCCCCAGGCCATTCTGGAAACGCTCATCGGTCCTGAGACACTGTCCCGACCTCCTTCGAGCACATATTCACCGCTCCTGATATTCTCCCCAAATTAGTTCAGCATCATACATCGTGACTGGGAGTCTGCTTCGACCACCCGCGGCGCGGCACAATCGACATGTTTACGACCCTGCTCCAAACATGGTTGCTGGGACATTGCAAGGCCTTTCTGTCGCCTTGCACGGCAACACCGCAACACGAGATTGTGCGCGGTTGCGCAAACATGTGGGGTGCCATGTGTACGCCGTTGTCAACACTCATTTGAAGTCCTGCGTCGGCGCACACTACAAATCAACAACGGCACACGGGTGAAATTGGACTCCGTCACGCACGATGCTTCCGTCAATGGGCCGTCCGTTTCTTGCCCAATGTCATGTTCGGCGTTGTCAGTGGACACGGGTGTGGCGAATAGAGGGCCCTCAGTGCCTGGCAGACAAGCCACTGTGGCCAATCCCAAGGGAGGCGCCATCGTGACAGAACGCAGACGCGTCAGCGAGAACGCGCCATCCGCAACGAGAACTTGTCATCAGGAGCGCCCGCGAAACGGCCAAGTAACCAACATGCAAACGCCGTGGACATAAGAGTCGTCTGTAAAGCATGGCACCTTGAGAAATGCCGTGCAGGCGAAGGATGCAAGCCACTGGCTCGGCGAACTTCAGCCCAAAGGCATCCCCGGCCCCAAATCAATTTCGTCCTGAGATGGTCCCCTGCGGACCTGGCACCAAGACTGCCTTAAGATAGCCGAAACATTGCCCCAGCGCCCTTTCATGTCACCAGATTGCCAAAAGCAGCATGGAGATGACTACGGACAAAAAGACAGCACATCAAACGAAACGTCCCAGTCACAAAGCAATTCGACTATAGGGCTGGAAGAAGAGGGTTAAGCCCTTGAGACCTACCTTGGATGAGGGAAACGTGCGTGCAACACCGCGCCGAGCATCGTGTACGACACTGGGTGCCGATAGAACTTACCCCGGGAGCGCAGTCGCTCGTGCGCGTTGGTGGGTGTTTCCCTCTGTCTCTCCATGTTTCTCTTGCGCCCCGTTTTTTTTACTAATTTGTATATATACATATACATATATATATATATATATACATGCGCTTGTCCCCCCATATGACCATACAGTTTCGCATGCTCGTATTCATATTATGCGTATGTGCCTCTGCCTCGTCTTGGTTTTCGTCGTATTCAGCTTCTTCGTCATCTTCGTATTCGGAATAGTCCTCTTGTGTTTTATGCTTCGTCCTCATCGTAGTCCTCGCCTGCCGCTGCCGGTCGTGCCTTTCTTTGCATGAGGAGGAGGAGGACGAGAAGAAGGAGGAGGAGGAGGACGAGAAGGAGGAGGAGGAGGAGGACGGGGACGAATACGAGGACGAGAAGGAAGACGAGGAAGGAGGAAAATAATTGGAAATTCATGAACACTTGGAGAGAAGAAAAACATTGGAACTGGGTGCAACCTGTGCCACGGGCAAACATAGGTGTTTAGGCCCACCGCCCCGCTAAAACGCCACTGCTTGGAGCCATCGGCATCCCAGCAAAAGACACCGAAGCCTACTACAAAAACTTGGGGCAACACATGGGGAACCAAACCAAACAGAGGCTTCGCGCGTTCCTTCAACAACCACGGCCCAAACAACTGGTAGCGACCTTCCGCCGCGCGGCCGTTGACAAGGTCCGCGCGGCGGTCCACCGAACGACGGAGCAGCACAGCGAAAAAAACGCCCTGAGAACCATGATGTCAAACACACACGCACATACACCACAATCCAACATCAAATTGGTGCCACGCAAAAGCGGCACGACTCGGAAACACAATATATCACACGGGTGTTACATTGTGTTCCCGAGCCGCGCTGCTTCTGTGTGGCGCTAGATAGCGTATTTTTGTTTCGTGGCGCGTCCACAGGGGACGCTCCAGCCAGCACATGCGGAAGGCCAAAAGCGCGCGGGACGAAGCGCAGACCTGGAAGGACGAGGCGAAGACCGCTTGTAAGGAGGCCAAGGGCTACTAGAAACGCAACAGCAACAACATGCGCCCCGCGTCTCCCCCCGCAGAGACACAACGGCGCCAGAAAGCGGAGAAGCAGCTGACCGCGGCGGGGGGCGCGCTCACGAGAGAGAAAGCGGACCTGTGCCAAAACTTCGCGTGCTCCAAGGCTTTGGGCATATTTTTCGCCAGCGCCACTAAACACCAAAGGCGGCGGACATGCAATAGCGACTGCTCCCGCCAAGGGAGACGCGCTGTTGCGGGCGAGGCCGCAAGGCGCGGATAACGCACGACATCGCAAAGAAACCATGACACACCAAACGGCGGCAAGCCAATGTTTTTGCATGTAGGTTTTGACGCGTGTCGTTTTCCGCGCGCTGCATGGGTGGGGTGGCGCCTCCTTCGAGCAGAACCAGACCCGCCAGATCTGCGTCAACCCGTACGATGGGAAGTTCGAGAGGAAGGTGCGTTCCATCCGCAGGGGCAAGGAAGAGATCACATTCGACGGTTTCCTCAAGATCATCGATAGCAACTTCGCGGGCGAGAAGCAGAGCGGCTACCCACACGACGGGCGTGGAGGCGTACCTGGAGAGGTCCAACATCGTGCTGCTCACTGAGGGATGGATCTACCTGTGGCTGGGGTCCACGACTACGGATCCAGTTCCCCGCTTCCCATGGCCACTTCCCGAGAAGCCAGACCTCTTCACGCCCGAGACCACCCCATATCCTGAAGCGTTTCAAGAAAGACCAGACTTTCGCATCGCCGGGCTACGACATGCACATGACAAGGGCCGTGGCCGCCATGAAGAAGATTGCTCGGGGCGGGGACCTGGAAAATCTGGAAAACCTGGACACACAGCGTTTTTCAACTGTCAGCGTCTGGAAAAACATTGAAAAACTGGAAAACCTGGTAAACACAGCGTGTTTCAACGATCAGTGTCTGGGAAAACCTGGGAAACCTGGAACACACAACGTGTTGGAAGAATCTGTCTCGGGAAAATACAATCAGAGAGAGGGGGAGAGAGAGCGAGACAGAGAGAGAGAGAGAGAGCGAGAGAGATAGAGAGAGAGATAGACGGAGAAGACGGAGAAGAAACGATCGAGGATGAGGAGGAGCATGTATGATCATGTGATCATGTGGGGGATACCATATATGTTTATCCTTCTTCCTCATTTCTCTACCTCTCTCTGTTTTCCTCTCTCTCACGCGCGCTCTGTCCATCACTTTTCTCCTGTCACCCCATAGCTTCGAATGCGGCATGGCCACTCCCTGCTCCGATTGCCTAGGAAATCTTTTGCGGTCAGCGTGTGCAGACGCTCGATCATCAACTTCGTGAGCACATACTCGATGGCAGCCTCAATGCGCTTTCGGAGCATCCTGCTCCTCATCCTCCTTCCCCTCCCTTTCCTTCTCCTCCTCCTCCTCCTCTCCCTGCCCCCCCCCTCCCCAAACTCTTCAGGTGGATGTTATCTGGAGTTTCTCCCTGTAGCTTTAGAAATGGGAAATCGGAAATCAATATGTTTCCAGGTGGTCGTAGTCCGCCCCACGTAATTTATGAATGGTCCGAAGTGGCTGCAGTCGGCCGTAATCCCCGTCCTAGGGGGGCCAAGGGGGACACAAATACCAAGGGCTCCACCTATGTTCCAATATTTCCTGGATGGGCCTTTCCTCTGTGCTTCCGATTTCTTCCCACATTCCCCACACAGTGATTGCACGCTAGGGCTCATACTTCTGGTATGGGGAACTGGGCCGCGTCCTCTGTCTCGCGCTATGTGGCCCTCGCCGCCGCCGCCCCGTCGGCGCCTCGTGGCCGCCCGTCGTCTGGGTTGTGTCTGTCGGTCTGGCGGCTATTGTGCCGCCTTCGCCGGCCCGTCGCCACCTTGTCTCCGCCCTACATGGCACAGCACAGGTTCCCTTTTTGATGAGAACAAATATACCCCCCCCCTCTAGGAACTAACGGGACCCGCTTTCGCTTTGCAACTTACATACGGTTCTGCCACTATCGTCCATCCCAAATCTGAACTCGTATCATCCCAGGCAAACCGGTATCGCCCGCCCTCCCCGCGACCTCTGCAAAAAGTGCTATGCCCGTCGCCGCCTTGTCGCCGCCCTGAATTGCACAACGGAAACTCTCCGTTCTCAAAGAAAATTCAGATCTTCCCCCCTCTCCCGAAATGAACGGGACCCATTTTCCCATTGCTATCTACATCTGGAATATAAAGTCATACCATCCCAATATGGCCAGTATTCTCCCCCTTCTTATTCCCTGCAGAGAATCTCCGCGCGCGCACTCGTTTATGAAAAATCATCCATGCTCAAGAACCCCTTGCAAAACAAATGGGACGAAAAACACACGCGCGCGTCGTCGCGCATGCATGCCGGATTCTTTAAACAAATGAAGCAAAACCAGGCAACAAAAAGGTGCCGCAAAACTTCAAAACCGAATCTCCCTAACACATATAAATCGGGAGCGGCCAAGAGGGGGGTGTCCAAGAGGGGGGGTGCAAATCATGACCGGCGGCATGTGCGCGGCCAAGCGGGGGGGCCAGGGACGTAACGAAATAAGAAGAGGCGCCATGAAATCTGGGGAAAGATCATGGCCCCCGCCATGATATCCCCCCCCCCCCTAATCATCACCCCCTTCTTTTCCGCCCCCGAATAAAGCGAATGGTTTCGCAACAGACAATACATTTCAAACCAAATATGCGCTCGGGCCCTTGCGAATTCTTCAAGACACCCAAAAATATGCTTCAACATTATCACAACTGACTAATTACCAAACCGGCCTCTCGCGCGCGCGTCGGAATCGTTCGAACACTCTTGCGCGCGAGCTGTCGCAAGAATCCGTCGCAACAAATTGGACTCACTGCACACGCGCGCGTCGTCGCCTGCGCATGCCGAAATCCCTTAGGGGCACCTCAGGTTTAGTAGGAACTTCGAAATCGAGTGTGAAGTGGTTGCGGTCGGCCGTGATCCCCCTCCTAGGGGGGTCCCAGGGGGACACAAATAAATCGACACAACTCCCGGGACTCCCACTATTGTCCCGTAGTTCCTGGATGTGCCTTTCCTCTCTTCCTCCGATCTTTTCCCACATTCCCCAAACTGTGCTTCCTCAGTTCCGGTCTTTTCGCGCATTCCCCAAGGCGTTAAAATTCTGTTATGAGGAACTGGGCCGCGTCCTCTGTCTCGCGCTATGTGGCCGCCGCCGCCGCCCCGTCGGCGCCTCGTCGCCGCCCGTCGTCTGGGTTGTGTCTGTCGGTCTGGCGGCTATGTGGCCGCCGTCGCTGCCCCGTCGCCGCCTTCGCTGGCCTCTCGCCGCCTGGTCTCCGCCCACAATCGCACAACATCAATTCTCTTGAACAAATATTCGGATCTACCCCACCCCCCTCCCGGAACTAACGGGACCCGCTTTCGCCCAGCAAATTTTTGCATACGACTCTGCCCCATCGGCCATCCTAAATCTGAACTCGTACCATCCCAGGCAAGCCGGTATCGCCCCCCCTCGTCCTCTGCAACAAAATAAAGCCCGTCGCCGCCTTGCCGCCCTGAACTGCACAACGTAGATTCTCCATTCTAAGAAAATATAAGGATCTCCCCCCCTTCCAGGAATTAACGGGACCCCTTTTCGCATCGCAATTTACACACGACTGTGCCCCATCGCCCATCCTACATATGATGTCGTACCATCCCAGGCAGGCCGGTATCGTGGCCCCTTCCATCCTCTGCAGAAAATACTATGCGCGCGCACTCGTTTATCACTCAAGTTGCGGGTGGGTGGGATGATTGTGCGAGCAATGGATTGGAGAACTCTCTGCGAACAGTACTTCATTGCACCGCGTAGATTGTCCCACAAACCTTGAACAGCATCCACAGTCGTCCCGTGTCGACTTTGCTCACGGACTCGAAAAAGGTCAGTACTCTGCCGTCGACACCTGTTTCGCGGAGCCAGGAGGTCTGGGCATTCGTCCTCATCAGTAGGCTCTCGAAGGCTTTTCGGAGGCTTCTCAGGAGCTCTTCATTGTCTTCTCAGATGCTTCTCTGAGGCTTTCAAACATGTTATTATGATTAGTTTGTTTGTTTACGTTTGATATATTTGTGTTTTTGTTGACCGACTGCGGCGCACCGCGCGCCTCCAGCTGGTCGGCCCCCAGGGAGGTGCTCTGCACGAGGCAATTGATCGCGAGCACGTTGGAGAATTGCGACATGCCCGCCTCCCCGGGCGCTCCCCGCGCATGCCTCCACGCCATGCTCCGAGACACGAGGCGTCTGAGAAGGGGGGGGTGCAGGGTACCCCAGACCCCCTCGGGCAATGAAAACATCATGACGGGAAGTGCGTGGCTATTTTCGGCCTCTGGGCGCCCTTCCCGGCCTTCGAGACCGTCAAAAAACAACTCAGAATTAACAACCAGTCCAGGGGAATGGATCGAGGCCTCTGGGTGTCGACGTCGTGAACAAAATCATGACGTCGGGGGTCTGGGTAGAATAATCACCGTCAGGGGAGGAGAGTCAAGGAGGCTGAGATACCATGGTCAGATCACGGGGCTGCCAGATGAGATCGGAGGAGATGATGTCGGAGGATCGCGCCGCATCGGCGAGGTCGGCGATGCGTCGGCGACGTCGGCGTGGAGGAAATCGGACTCCACATCGAGCCGCATCGCCGATGCATCGGCGATGCGGCGGAATCGTCCGACCCCATCTCCTCGGGAGGCTTAGACCAGCTGGAATGGGGATCGGGATCGGTTAGGCGATCGGGATTATGCCGGATCAAGCGGGAGTAAGCCAAACGGATTTAGCACGGATTACGCGGGATTAAGCTGGACCGAACGGGACTAGGCCAGTTTCCGACAATGGATATGCCAGCGACGACTTAGACTTCAACATCCCAGGAATTGCACCCTACCCAGACCCCCGACGTCATATGCTTGTTCTTAACGTGGACCACCAGAGTTCTCGACCATTCCCCGGGAACAGTCTTTCATTCTGAGCCGTTTCTATGGCGGCCGAGGGCCCTGGCGAGGGCTGCCAGAAGCCGAAACCTAGCAAGAACCGTCCGTCGTGATTTCCGTCATGGCCCGAGGGGGTCTGGGTAGGCACCTTGGCCCCATAAGCGATGTCGGAATCTGGACACGTCCCGACCGAGGGGTCGCGAGTCCGGTGAGACCCAAGACGGCCTTAAACTGCCCATCGGGGGCCCAAGACGGTGCCCAGACGGCCAAACGACGGCCCTCAGACACCCGCCATACGGCCAAGAGGGCCCCCCAAAGCGGCTCATGAGAGCCCCAGGACAGCGTAAGAGCCCCAAGACGGCCCAAGATAGCGCCAATACTGCCTCACATGAGGCCAAGACAGGCCCAAGACGGCTAAAACGAGTTCCATCAGAGATATTCCAATCGTGAAGACAAAATGTGTCACATGAGACGCCCTCCTCTTCCTCCTGCTGCAGCTTCACCTCCTCCTCCTCCTCCTGCTCCTCCTCATCATTAACACCACCACCATCGCCACAACCACCATCATCTCATCCTCATCCCAATCCTCATCCTCATCCTCATCCTCATCCTCATCCTCATCCTCGTCCTCATCCTCATCCTCATCCTCATCCTCATCATCATTCCCATCATCCTCATCATCCTCATCAGCATCATCATCAACATAATCATGTTCCTCCTCCTCCTCATCATCATCATCATAATCAGAATCCTCATCATCATAATCAGCATCATCAGCATCATGATCAGCATCATCGTTGTCATCGTCATCACCATCACCATCAGCATCCACATCTTCATCATCAGTACCACCATCACCATCATCAGTATCATCATCATGATGATCATCATCATCGACGTCGTCGTCATCGTCATCGTCGTCACCACCGCCACCACCAGAATGATCACACTCGACCTCATCGGCATCGCCATCGTCGTCAGCATCATCGTCATTGTCATCATGGTCATCATCATCATCGTCGTCATCATCACTAACATTATCATACTCATCATCACCATCATCATCAACATCATCAATATAAATATCAGCATCATAAGCATCCGCATCAGGCAGCATCATCATCATCAGCATCATCATCAGTATCGTTATCGTTATCGTCATCGTCATCGCACTCGTAATCGTCATCACCATCGTTTCCATGGCAAGCCCAATATTGCGTCAAAACGGGCGACGATGCCTCTCAGACGGCCTGAAAAGGTTCCAAGAAAATGTTCACCAGGACCCGAGAGGGCTCCAAGAAAATGTCCACGAGGACCCGATGCGGTCTAACAGATTGGTTTCCAATGTGTGTGATGGATGCTCGCATTCTCGGCATTTCGGGCCATCGTCAGCTTCAGACGGCCTGAAAAGTTTCATCAAAGATAGCCAAAAAAAGATTTCAAGACGGCCGAAGACAGCTCAAGACGCTTCCATGACGCTCACCCCAGAAGGGGGGGAAGAGGGCAAAGCAGGAGGAAGCCGGCGAAGGGAGGTGCGGGGTGATGGGCCCATTTCCCGCCACCGCTACCATAGGCAGGACGGGGGAGAAGGGAGCATGGGGAGGTCCTCATCCTCCTTTGCCTTTTCCTCATCCTCCCCCTCCCTCTCCTCCTCCTCCTTCTCCCCCTCCTACCTTTGATAGAAGCGGTGAAACATCTGCCCATCAGCGAGAAGCGCTCCGTCGGAGATTTTGCCAGCCTGGCTCGCTTGACCAGGCCAGCCTGGCTCGCTCGAGTCCAAGAAGCGGTCGGGACGGCCGAGTGACGCCTCGGAGTCGATCCTCCTCCTCCTCCTCCTCCTCTTCCTCATCCTCGTCCTTCTCCTCCTCATCGTCCTCCTCCTCCTCCTTCCCCTCCTCCTCCTCCTCGAGGTGGGCGCAAAGAGCGAGGGCGAAGGGGGGGCCAGATTGGCTCGCAAGAGTTCCGCAGAGGACGATGCATCAACCCAATGCTGACGAGCAACTGCATCGACGTGATTTGATCGTCCGGCTTTTGATTGCCTTCGTTCAATCGAAGTTGGCGAGGGCAGGGGAGGGGCGAGGGGCAAGTGGTGTGCGCGGGGAATGGGGGACACGCAAGCGACAGGGGGCGAGCGGGGGACAACGGGTGGTTGGCGGACAAAGTGGCACGAGGAGCAGGAGAAGAGATCGGTGAGAGAGGAGGGCGGACGAGAAGGAAGGAAGAGTGAGGAGGCCAGAAAGGAGAAGAGCAAGGAGCAGGAGGGAAAACGGAAGATGCATGAGAGGGAAGAGGAGGGACCAGAGATTGGCGCGCGCAGCGCAGCTCGCCCAGCATGCGCCCGCCACTGGCCTGAACCACATAACCGAGCTGCCGCTGGGAGCGGAGCTCGTTGAAGGCCAGCGGGTCCAGAATCTGCCCCAGGAGCGCCTGCAGCTGGCGCCGCTGCATTCGCCCGCACCACCTTTTCCGTCCTCCAGATCGCTTCGGAGTTCCTTTCATGATGGGGCATTTGCGGCGGTCGGTGGAACAGTGATGGGATGATTCCTGGTGGCACGCCGTAAAAGAATGTCGGTGCCATGTAAGGGGGGGCAACGTCCAACGATCGGCAACACGGTTTCACGAAGCTCTGCAGACGTCGGGGGGGCAGACGGTGGCGTGGAACAACAGCGCAGGGAGAGGAGCAGCGATGTTCAAGGACGGCCGCTGGGGCATCGTCATCGACACGTCGATGAACGCCCGATGACTCAATGACACGTGTTCCGTCAGCGACGGGGCGGCGAACTCCGCTCCAGCGAGAAGCTGCATAGGGGCATTAACAAGCAAATTGGCCGGCGGGCAAAGAAGGGGGGGGGACGGTGAGAGGAAGAAGAGACGCTCAGACGTCGAAGAGTTCGACGATGGGCAACCAGGGGGGCAGCAGCAGCCAGGCGCGCAGGGCCAGAGAACGCCCGATGACACGTGCTGCTGGAGGAAGAGGGTGAAGGGAACGTCATGGTGGGACCGGCTCAGGGGGAGGGAATATCGACCTGGATGTGGCGATGCATCGCCGACGGACCGGCGATGGGCCCCCGATAGCGGGTCCGCACGTTCCTGGGCGGGTTGGGCTATCGGGCCCCTATCGGCGACGAAGTGCGATTGGGGGTCGACGCCTTCCCCATGAGCCAAAGCCCCTCCCCTCCCTTACGTTGCCCCAGGCTTACGTTGCTCCCATCGTACTTACTGACCACATCCCAGAAATAATTTCGAGCACCTGGAAAAGTATCGAAACAGTGTCGAAACAGTGTCTCCCAGGGCCCGACACGTAACAACCCAAACCCTCGAGTTTCGGTACCTTCTTGGTGCTGGAAATTCTTCCTGGTGGTCAAAGTTAAAGTAGGTTGGAACATCATAGCCCCAGACGAGGAGGGGTAGGGAAGACGAGGGCTGGGCCGCGGGAGGCGACCAAAGATGCCGCGGCACCAGCTTCACGCGCCGCTCCACGGTGCTCACGTTGGAGATCAGGCTGAACACCTCACATCCCGCCGAGCAGACGGTGCGTCCATCGAAGACGATTGGCAGGAAGCGGGAAGGTGATCTGAACCTGCTTTCACAACAGCGGCGAGCATGCATGACACCGCTTCTTGCCCCCCTGCCCTGCCCCCCACCCACACACTCACTCACACACATACACACCACAGACACACACACATATACAATACACAACACTCACGCACAACACACACACAACACACACACACCAACACACACACACACACACACGCACGCGCGCTATCGCTCACAAGAGGGGGCGCGTTGAGGAATTGGCGAACATCAGTTGGCCCGAACACGTTCGGGAGGGAGCTTGAAGCGGCGGTGGGCCTGGCTGAGAGAAGTCGCTCGAACCAGCGCAGGCACCGTGTGCGGCTTCGCACCAGGGAGGGTCCTGAGACCACAAAACGCCTCCCATCACAGAGCAATCGAGCACCGACGCTGGGTGCCTTGAGAACGCTGGTCGGGACCAGTCGGATCAACAGGCAGGGGGCGGCTGGGGTCTCATCGATCGATCGGGTGCCAATGATCAAGGCCAACAACACGGCGAAACCAAGAGGACAAACTCAGATGAGAATCGATCGAAAATCTCTGAGATCTGGCGGCTCTGGGGGATGTCTCGGGCGCCGCGGCCTTCTCAGAGCGTTCCGGAACGCTCAGAGAGCGCTCGAAAACGCTCTGGAACGACTTATCCTCGTCTTAGCCCCTGCCGACTCCCCAACCTGCTCCCCCTCACCAAGGCTGAACCCAAAAGGTGCTTTTCATTTTCGTTTTGTTTTCGTTGTCCCTCGCTTTGGTCTCGAATCCGCCTTTACTGCAAAACGAAGTCGAAACGAAAACGGCACGCGAAATCGCCAAACACACTGTTTAGGTCCAGCCCTCCCCCTCACTGCGGGCAAAACACGGCACTTGAGAGGAGGTCCCCGATCGGTGGCGACGGGTTCGCCCACTCGCGGGGCGCCACGAGGGCACCGAAAGAGCTAGACGAGCGCGTTCCACTACTCGGAAAGTAGCTACTCGCAAATGGCCTGCATCCGCCGCGGAGGATCTACGATAAATTACACCCAAGCGGGCATGTTTTCGGACGTTTGCGAGTAGATACTGTGCGGGTAGTGGAACGCGCCCGGTGAGAAGAAGCGGGGAGAGGAGTCCAGAGCGGACACAGGAGTGCCGGGGCGGGGCGCCAAGTACAGTCGGGACGTTGACCTAAGGAAACCTAAATAGGGAACGAGGCCCCTTTTTCCCATCAATTCAAAATTCGATTTCCCATCGGAAACCTAAGGGAAACCTAAGGCAAGCTGTTAAACAATCAAGGAACACGGAGCCCCTCCCCAACTAAAAGGGTTCCTTCTTCAGCGCCCCGACTGTAGACCATCAGATGGCCCCCCTGCATTCGGGCGGACGCGCGCCAGAGCTGCAGGTCCGTCGAGCAGCTCCTCGGCCCAGCAAGCGCACGACAAGACCGGCAGGGAAGAACACGGCGGGCCATACGAGGCGCATGCCCCTCTTTCGGTTACATGGAAGAGTGACCCTAGGCAAGAGTGACCTTTGGTGCGCGGTTTCACGGGGGACGCGGGGTGGCCAAACCCAGGCGAGCAAGCCGCTGCTACCGGTTCGCGTTCAGCGATCGGGGCGGACCCCATTAGACACGCAACCAAGATCACTCCGACGAAAGGTCACTCTTACGTGTAGTCGAAGTAAGCGCATGACAAGACGTACATGCCAAGACACGGAGGGCCATTCTGGGCTCATGCCCCTCTCTCACTCGGCGGCCCTCCAAGGGGAGGGCAGAATGGGCCGGCATTCTAAGAATAAAGGCTCAGGGACACACAAGTGAATAGACACAAATCCCAGGATTCCTAACATCTTCCCATGCTTTCTCAAATTTCGTCTTCCCCCCACTTTCCATATTTTCGAATATTTTCGGTGAATCAACAATTTTGTGTCTCTGTGTTTTCCCCATCATGAAAGGAAGCGGCGGGGCTTCTCAGAGGCCCGACCACCTTGTTCATCCGAAGCCACAGACTGCTTGTCAGGAGGCGCGAAGGCTTCTGAGAAACCCTGCCGCCTCCTGAGAAGGCTGGTCCCCTCTGCCTTCCCGCCGGTCACGCCGCAGATGCACTCCATCTCCCAAACTTCCTCCTTCATCTGAGCGTCATCCTGCTCGTACTCCTGATCCACGTGTCCCTCCGAACGACACCCAGGCGAACACCGCCACGACCCCCCCCCCTCTGGAAATTCATCGGAATGGCGCACGCCACCAAGACAAACGGGTGGCCGCCACTGGGATAAGAGCGACATTCATTCCACCCGACCGCAAACATTCCAAAAGGAAGAACACACTCCCGACCAGGGCTGGTGCATCGTCTGTCGCGAAATCACACACGAGCGACGCCACGAAACAGGTCTAGATGGCATAGCGACCTTACGCGGCGGTTTACGCGGGCCGCCAGCCTGACACGCCACAATGGAAACAAGGGCGTTTACGCGCGACCGTACGCGGGCAACTGATTCGCAAAAGTCGGTGAATACGACCCCATCTGTCTGCGTCGCTCACATGTTACGAGGTCGAGGGCGGCAGGGAACCACTGAGGACGTACCAGGGATAGACGAGGCAATCACTCGCAATAACATTGTGCACTTCGCTGTACGAGAGAAGCGAGATACTCATGTGGAGGGAGGGAGGAGACCAGTCGAGGGACGAACAAATTGAGTGACAGAGGAACGCATGGCCAGGATGGAAAAGGGATCAGAGGCTCTGGAGAGATGAAGGACGGGAGAGGGGCGGGAGGAGCATGCTGAGCCGGCGACAATGGCGTCGTTGGGATCGCCTTTGCGAGGATTGGGAGCGCGCACTTCGACCGGCTGGGCTACTTGCACCTGAGACCACAGCTCTAGTCACCAACAGCGTTCCTGCCTTTGCCCCTTTCACCCCTGCCCCTCTCATCCGCAACTCTTCCCTCCAACAAGTTCGGAGGCAGCTGCTGGGAGGTCTTCGTCGGCAGGAGTAAGGAGGATTAAGCCCCATTGCGGGGCTGCTACGCCAGAATCGGCCGCGCATTAAGCGGGTTTTAGCCGGATTTTGCGGGATTCAGCCGGATTGAGCGGGATTAAGCCGGGCTGAGCCGCATTTCGGACCAGGGCAAGTCAGAATCTGACTTTTCAGGAGCTGCATCCGCAGACAAGCCTCTGTCGTCCACCCCAATCTCTCCACCCAGTTCAACCTCCGCAAACTCCTGACCATCGGAATGTCTCTCCTCAGCCGTACCCCCGTGCCCTCGCGTGGCGCTCGAATACAGCTGGAGCGGATGAACGCACTCGCGCGCAACAGCGCTCGCTGCGACCACACGGGGGCGAGGCCCGCGGGGCCCCGCACCCCCGACATCCGCACGGTGCGACGGCGCCCTGCTTCCGCAAGGAAGAACATGCGAGGTGTTAGGAGGCAACTACAATGCGGGCGCGGCCGCAAGAAACCCTCGCAAGAAACCCAACCCTGAAACGCCCCGCGCGAAGTGCACCGGAGGGGAAACCTGGAGCACTCCAAACGCAGCAGCTCCTTCAACGGCCGCAGGAAGTCGCCGCGCAGCGCGGAGCGAAGAAACCCAGGATACCCTGACGAAAACCATATGGTTTCTTGACGCGCGTCCCAACACTGGGATGTCTTCGTCGGAAGGATGAAGGAGGATGAAGCCCCGTCGGGGGACTGTTACGCCAGATTAGGCCGCGGATTAAGCGGGATTAAGCAGGATTACGGAGTAGGTGGGATTCTGCCAGATTGAGCGGGATTAAGCCAGGTTAAGCTGAATTTTGGACCAGGGCAAAGTCAGAATTCAACCTCCCAGGAGTTGCATCCGAAGATGTGTCGAGCCAAGACCGGTCGTGGAGAAGCGAGGCGGAGAGCAGCGGGGCGCACAAAACCACACACCACTCCGAGAATCCCGCCAGACGGCGGACGCCAAGCTCCATCGATCTCCCTCCGTGACACCAGTGACCACGCGCGGCCCAACAGTTTTGAAGAGCGTTCTGCTGCACCATGTCCACCCACGCGTCGCTGAGCGAGGTCGGGCAGGATGGGGCCGTGCAAAATGGCCTGCCACACCCCTCAGCACACGATCGAACGAAACGTTTACTGCGAAGACAAGCTAACCTTCGGTCGGGCATGTCCTCCTACAGGCGGATCCTGAGCGAAAAATTAAACTTGCTCAAAACATATTCGAAGATAGCAAAGAAATGCTCAACACATCGTCCCCAGACTATCTTTTGACCCTTTTGGAATGTTTATCCTGTAGGGAGACAGGCCCGACTTAAAGCTGACCGCGTCGCTCCGGTTGTGTGCAATCGCGCCAGCGGCGCCAGCGCAGCGACGCCAGCGGAGGCGCTTGGGAGCGCGTGCCCAGGGTGAAGGGAGCGGCTGCCGGCGCGGGGGCAAGCCCTGCTCCTGTTGCATGACGTGCTCTGCGCGAGGGGCAGCGCATCCGAATTCGCGGCGCCGGCGGCGCGGCGTATTGCGCAGCTCCCCAAGGTGCCCGGCTGAGTCGGGCGCCTCCTCTGGGCGCCTGCTGCAGCGCTGGTCGCCCGAGCCTGCTCGTCAAAAAAGCGGAACCGCGCTCCAGCGATGGGCCTGCTTTCCACCACCACCACCACCACCACCAGAAGTTGAAGGGGGAGGGGGTCCTCCTCGTCCTCCTCCTTCTCCTCCTCCTCCCCCTTTCCAACTTATGGTGGAGGTGGTGGAAAACAGGCTCATCATGTAGGGGGCAGAGACGGAGAGGAGAAAAGGATCGGGCGCACGTCTGCCGGGGCGAGCCCAGTGCATCATCCGCTCGGGAAGCAGCTCGAAGACGTCTCCCCCCCGCTGGCCTATAGCGCTGTCCGCATGCTGGACATCTCACGATGGCATCCACGGTGATAGCACCCTACTCCAGACTTGTTGATGGGCCTATTTTCCACCACCTCCACCAGTTGGAGGGCGGAGGGGGTCCCCCTCCCCGTCTTCTTCCTCCCCCTCATCATCCACCTCCTTCCCTCCTCCAACTTGTGGTGGTGGACAACAGGCCCATCATGTGTGTATATATATATGTATAACTATATATTCCACCAGAAGAAAACCCCAATTAAAGGATGGTTTGAAATGGGATCGATGAACAGATCGATAAACAGATCGACCGGGAACCCGGGAACCTGGGAACCTGGAACCCACCGAATCGGCACGGAACCAATGACCAGGAACCCGGGAACCCGGAACCGGGAACCCGGGAACCCAGCCGGCCACCAAAATCGGCGGGAAACGTTCGCCAAATCTTGCAACTTCCACTAGGCACCTTCAGTGCAAGCAATGATTGGGGAATCTGAAATGTGTACATCTATTTATGTATATATATATATATATATATACACGCGAGACTGCAATGGCGCTTCGCGCCATGCACCTTGGTCCTTCAAAAATTTGGTACGCAAGCGGAATAGCAGGAAGGTCAAGCCGGCAATTTAGCGATAACTCCTGGTTGCCGATTCCGGCAACGCAGCTATAATAATGTTAGTTATCCTTTCTCCATGCTTCGTTTTCATCATTTTCGCCATACCCTGCGCATTCTCCCCATCCTCCTCAGCTCTTTTTTGCGGAGGCTCCTCCTTGGACAGCCTCTAGGGGCCTCACACAGGTTGTTTCAGGCTTTCTTTCTTAAGGCCTTCTGGAGGCCTCCTGGGCGTATTCTGGGGGCCTCCGGGGGCTTCCTCGGGCCACCTTGCCTCCAACCGCGGTCTCCCTGAACGACCGGGTTACGATGTCGAATGCTTCGGAGGGTGTCTTTAGGCCATCTTGGGCGGCCATGGGGCTCTCTGAGGGCCATCTTGGACCCGTGTTGTGCCGTTTTGGGGCTCTCTTGGACTACCTGGAAGCCCTTTCGGATGGTTGTGGGGCGATTTTGGAGCCTCCCAGGCGGCTTCGGACGCCCAGAAGACCGCCGTCTTGGAGCGTCGGGAAGCCGAAAAGAGGAGAACCCCAAAATTCATCAAAAACCAACAGAAAATCAATGATTTTTGCCTCGGGGAGCCTTCTTGGGAGTGCTCTTGGAGGCCTCTTTGGGGCCGTCCTGGAGGCCTCTTGGGCCATCTTGAGGTCACGTCGGTCACTCTCGGAGCGCTCTTGAGCTGTCTTGGAGGTCTCTGGGACGTCTCCGATGACCCCCCTGATCGCCCTAGGTGAGCTGGGAAGGCTTGGCAAAACGCCCTGCGAGGCCCGGGGGCCGCTTCGAGGCTCGTCTGGAGGGTCCCAAAGCCCCAAAACCTGGGAGTCCGTTTTTTTGGGGGGGGGACGGGTTTTCCCCCGCCCGGGCTTATAGAAATATAGGAAGAGGAATGTATATGTATATATGTGCATATCTCTATAACCCCATGCCCACGATAATAATGTACCCCCCTTTAAGTACTTAGAGTTTTTTATCATCGACCAATAAGAGTTTGGTCGGGGGCGCGGGGGCGCGGAGGCCGAACTTCATTGTCACGGGAAAAGTTCGCCATCGAGGTTACTTCCTTCTTATGTTGAGATAACAACATCAAGCGAAGCGAACACGTTGTTTCAGGATGTCTCAAGCGAAACCGATGTCCTTCTGTCTCTTTGTAGTTGTTTATGTCTCTCTTTATTTCTTTCTCTGTCTCTCTCTCTCTCTCTGTCTCTCTATCTCTTTCTCCTCCTCCTCCCTCTGGCGCCCTGAACTTGTTTATCGCTGGGGTTGATTATCCTGGGAAAGCGAGGCGCGTGAGCTACCCTACACGAGCAGATTAAATTTTTAATGTTCATCAAGCGCTTGCACATTAAATCTAATAAGTTTTAAACTTTGGATTTTTGCTATCTCCTTCTCCTCTCCTCCTCTTGCTCTTTCTCCTCCTCCTCCCTCAAGGATGTCTCAAGCGAAACCGATGTCCTTCTGTCTATTTGTAGTTGTTTATGTCTCTCTTTCTTTCTTTCTCTGTCTCTCTCTCTGTCTCTCTATCTCTTTCTCCTCCTCCTTCCTCTGGCGCCCTGAACTTGTTTATCGCTGGGGTTGATTATCCTGGGAAAACGAGGCGCGTGAGCTACCCTACACGAGCAGATTAAAGTTTTAATGTTCATCAAGCGTTTACAAATTAAATCTAATAAGTTTTAAACTTTGGATGTTTGTCTCCTCTCCTCCTCTTGCTCTTTCTCCTCCTCCTCCTCCCTCAAGGATGTCTCAAGCGAAATAAGCAATCATTTGAAGATGTCTCAAGCGAAACAGACAAACATTTCGAGGATGTCTCAAGCGAAACAAGCAATTCGTTAAGGATGTCTCAACCGAGACAATCCTCAAGATATCTTTGGCTTTTTCCTCTTGATATCTCTTTTATGCTGGCTCTGGCGGGCAACTTTTATTATCTCCCCGAAAACCCCGAACTTTACTATCCCTGGGGGTTTATTCTCCGAGGTTCATGGTTATATATATATATATATATATATGTGTGTGTATGTATGTATCGAATCCTCTTCCACTATTTTTACAAGCCTGGTCGGGGGGGAAAACCCGTCCCCCCTCCCCCCAAACCTGGACTCCCGGGATCTGGAATTTGGGACCCTCCGGACGGGCCTCGAAGCGGCCCCCAGATCCTCGCAGGGCGTTTTGCCAAGCCTTCCCAGCACACCTAAGGTCATCGGAGACGTCCCAGAGACCCCAAGACAACACATGAGCGTTTCAAGAGTGACCGACGTGACCTCAAGATGGCCCAAGAGGCCTCCAGGACGGCCCCAAAGAGAGCTCCAAGAGCATTTCCAAGAAGGCCCCCCGAGGCAAAAATCATTGATTTTCTGTTGGTTTTTGGTGAATTTCGGGGTTCTCCTCTTTTCGGCTTCCCGACGCTCCAAGACGGCGGTCTTCTGGGCGTCCGAAGCCGCCTGGGAGGCTCCAAAATCGCCCCACAACCATCCGAAAGGGCTTCAGGCAGTCCAAGCGAGCCCCAAAACGGCACAACACGGGTCCAAGATGGCCCTCAGAGAGCCCCATGGCCGACCAAGATGGCCTAAAGACACCCTCCGAAGCATTCGAAATCGTGACCCGGTCGTTCAGGGAGACCGCGGTTGGATGCAGGGTGGCCCGAGGAAACCCCCGGAGGCCCCCAGAATACGCCCAGGAGGCCTCCAGAAGGCCTTAATAAAACCTAAAACAACTTGTGTGAGACCCCCAGAGGCTGTCCAAGGAGGAGCCTCCGCAAAAAAGAGCTGAGGAGGATGGGGAGAATGCCCAGGGTATGGCGAAAATGAGGAAAAAGAAGCATGGATGAAGGATACCGAATAACATTACCTATACGACCACCCTTCGGGTGGTAAGGACGTTCGGGGGGGAGGAACCAGCGTCTCACTCGATCGGTCTCACTATCGATCTTACTATCGGTCTCGCTATCGGTCTCGCTCGATCGATCTCACTCGATCGATCTCACAGTCGATATCACTCGATATATTTCATTCCATCGATCTCACAATCGATATGACCATCGGTCTCACAATCGATCTCACTATCGACTTCACAATACATATATATACACATATATATAACATTCGGTATCACAACCGACATCACTACCGATAACACAATCGATCTCACAATCAACGTCATCATCATCACCATCATCATCGACATCATCGTCGTCAACGTCATTCACATCATCAACATCATCATCACCACCATAGCCATCATCATCATCATCACCAATATCGGGACATCATCATCGTCACCATCAACATCATCATCATCATCATCATCATCATCATCAACATCATCATTAACATCATCATCGTCATCATCGGGACACCATCACCATCATCATCATCACCGGAACACAACCACCAACATCATCTCCTCATCAGCATCATCATCATGAACAACATTATCAACATCATCATTATCGGGACACCAACATCGTCATCATCATCATCAACAACATCATCATCATCATCAACATTATCATCATCGGGACACCATCATCATCGTCGCCATCATCATCATCATCATCATCACTACCATCATCATCATCATCATCATCATCATCATCATCATCATCATCATCATCGGGGCACCATCATCATCATCATCATCAATATCATCATCATCATCGGCTCACCACCATCAAAATCATCATCACCACCTCATCATCCTCACTATCAACATGATCATCATCGGGGCACCATCATCGTCATCATCATCAACACCTCATCATCAGGACACCATCATCATCATCATCATAACCATCAGCATCATCAACAGCATCATCATCAACCTCATCATCATCATCATCATCATCATCATCATCATCATCATCACCATCGGGACACCATCAACACCATCATCATAATCATCATCATCTTCATCTCCATCATCATCTCACCACCATCAACGACACCCGGATCATCAACATCATCATCGGGACACCATCATCATCAGCAACATCAGCATCGTCAACACAATCATCATCGGAACACCATCATCATCACCACCATGGCCATCATCATCATAATCAACGTCATCAACATCGTCATCATCATCATCATCATCATCATCATCATCATCATCATCATCATCATCATCATCATCATCATCATCATCATCATCATCGGGACGGCGGGACACCGCGCGGCACCGGTTGCCGGAAGGGAGACTTTTGGTCCGGCCGCGCCTCAGCCAGAGGCGGGACATTTCTCGCCCGCGCACGCAGCTTCGCCTCGCCCTCACGCACGGCACGCACGAACACGAAACCGAAACCGATTTCCCGGTAGGGGGCTCTCCGTTCCACTTCGATCTCACCCCCTCACCTCCGATTATAGCGGCGATGCCAGAAAAGGCAACCAGGAGTTATCGCTAAATTGTCGCTGCTATTCCGCCTGCCTGCCTGCTATTCCGGCTTGACCTGCCTGCTATTCCGCCTGCATACCAAACTTCAAGGACCAAGGTGCATGGCGCGAAGCGCCACTGCAGTCCTGTATATAAATATATATATATATAGAGAGAGAGAGAGAGAGAGAGAGAGAGAGAGAGAGAGAGATATACACACGTGTGAATATGTGCAGCCAGACGCTGCTGCACCACTGGTGGAAGAAGCTCCGCTCCAGCATCTACCGGCCTGGATGCGAATCAGCAACACATCACTGTTCAAAACAACGAGCTGCAACACAACAGGCGCGTACAGATTTTCAATGTTATCCTCACCCCTCGGCGGCAAGCTCTTCGTACAATGGCACGAAGACGCATTCGCGCTCTGACTCTACTCTACCGAGACAGAATGTGTGATACAACGCACGTGCTTTGCGAAGGACATTGGCACTCCAAAAAAATAGTTTGAGCAGCGCACACAAGACTGATGGAGCTATTGTTGCGCCATATGCATATGTAAAGAAACACCGCGCCTTGGCGAACCAATCTGGAGAACTTATCTCGGAAAGTGTAGGAAAGTGCAAGCACGTTCATAGCCGATGCGACATGCGAGGGCCCCCTATATGTTGCAGCACCACGGCGACACTTAACATGGTTGCCCGAGCCCAGCACGCATGCTGCACCGGTCCAGTGGCCCTCGTGGTCTTTCCAGGACGAGGGGGAAAAGGGGGAGAGGGGGGCAGAGGAGGCAGGAATACGACGGGGACAAAAGAAGACAGGGCAGGAGGAGCATAACGAGAGATTGAGGAGGGGAGGGCGAAGCCAAACGACGAAGGTCCTGACCGGACTGAGGCAACGCAGCAGACACGAAGACACGCAGACACTGCTAGGGTCCGTGCGACGGGTGTGATGTGTTCCACCTCGCCCACGGAGTAGGTGCTGTTCTCAGCCGCCGAGTCCATGCACGCCTCTCCCAGAGGCAGGCATCGCAGCCAACTCCAAGGGTTCCACTGTGGACTTCGTACGCCGAGAGAGGGAGAGAAAGAGAGAGAGAGAGAGAGATAACAGCTTGAGATTGGGGAGGGGGGGGGGATGAGAGGGGGGAGGGAAGGCGGAAGAGGAAGGAGTGGCGCTGGTGGTGGTGGTGGTGGCTGGCCTGAGAGGCGGGTCAGGAAGAGAAGGGGGGAAGAGGAAAAGGGGGAAGAGGAAGAGGAAGAGAGTAGGAGGAGTCGGCTTGCGGGGGGGGTCGGGCGCGCGGGAGGCGGGCGGAGGCGTCGCTGGCGCCCCGCGCCCCCGGGGGGCTCCATGTTGGATTTCCCAGGCTGCGCCATGCGCGCGCGCGCGCTACTTGCCCGCGCTCTCACATTCGCGCAAGCGCATCCTAAGAAACTATGATTTGGATCGGAACCGGGCGACAACGGGCATGGGGCGCCTGTCAAGGCTGCTTTTGGGAGCGATTGCTGCTGGCTCGACACGCGCGATGCGAATGTAACGACTTTTGGAGGGCGGGCGCTGCGCCGCCCAATCCAACGCGGCAGTGGCGCGGTCCGGGGCGCGCGGCCGTCGCGGCACACGGCGGTCGACGTGACCGCATGGGGCGCGCGATCGGCCGCGCGGTATTTGCGGGCCATTCGGCCGGCGCTGCCGGGTCGCCCTCAAACAGCCCGCCAGGAATACGCAAATGCGCAATGCGCCAGCGCGCCGCCAGGATATCGCCCTGACAAGAACCTGTTCACTCTGAACGCCGACTGCGCGCCTCGCTGAACCAGCGAAGTCGCGCGGCGCGCCCGCGCCGCGGACCCGCCGCACTGAACTCGCGGGAAAAAGGCCTCTCTCCATGGGTTCTGGCACCGATTCTGGCCTACTTCCCCGTTCTGGCCGATTCTGGTTCTATCGCCGATTCCTCCTTGGATTCCGTGCTGATTCTTTTGATTCCGCTAGAATCAGGGGTCGCAGTTGTGCCGATTCTGTTTTGATTCTGCACTGGTTCCGTACTGATTCCTTTGATTCCCCCGTGCCCCGGGGACCATCGGGCCGCGGCCCGAGCCCCCGCCTCGGCGGCGTGGTTTTTCCAAGAGCGCGGATGAGTTTTGAAGGGGAGGGGGGCGGGGGGGGAGGCGGAGCGATTCTTGGGACGCATCGGGCGGCCGAGCCGCAGATTTCCGGGCCCAGCGCGCGCGCCCAACATGGCAGGCGCGGGCGCGCGCGCGCGCGAGTTCTCGACCGTCGGCGCATCTGTAAGTTCATGCCCCGCCCCGCGCGCGGGAATGGAAACTTGCGTTGCGGTTTCCAATTGAACGCGCGGCCGTCGCAACTGCATCGCATTGCTCAGCGCGCAAAAGCGCGCGCAGCATGGGGGCTTTGCGTTCTCGCATGAGAAGTGCGCGGAACCGAACCGAACGGTCGGCGGCGCCCGCTCCTGCGCCGCGCGCGAGGCCATCGCGTCAGCGCGGGAGGCTACAGTGGCCTGGGCCGTCGCCCTGGGGCGCGGGCACAGCGCGAGGCCCGCGCGGGTCTCTCGCGCCGAACATGCGCAACAAGGTCGGCCCGCCCGCCGGCTGGCGCTCGCGGGCGACGCGACGCCGGCGCCGACTGCGAGGCCGACTGGGCCCGGAGGATTCCTGAGAGTCCCGGGAAGGGGCAGCGGGCCGCGATGGAATCGGCGCGATCGTCGGCGCCCCCCCCGCGCCCGCCCCCCCTGCAAGCCGACTCCTCCTAGAAGAGAGGGAAGAGGAAGAGGGGGGTAAAGATAAGGAGGAGAGCAGGAGGAGCACCAGCGGCAGGATGGGGGCGGAGGAACGCACGCGTTAGAGCACGTTCAAAACATGCATGTTGGATACCGCCCAAGGCCTGCAGTGCGTGTTTCAAAACATGTGCCAAATGCATTATGAAAACCCGCTGGGCTGCATCTTTGAAAAACACGCTCCAAATGCGAACGTGCCAAACGCATCTTCACTACCCCTTCACGTACACATCTATGCAAAGAATACGTCGCCTGCCGCTTGACATCCTCTCGGTCTAGGGCCACAGACCAGAATGCCCGAACGTTCTCTTACCAGGAATTTGAAGGAGACACGGAAACGACAAGGAGACTACGTCAGCTTCATCATGGCATGTCATCGTTGTGACGGCGTGCAACAACAACTATTACTGGAAGCACGCACGCGCTTCGCGCGAGCTTAGGTTGTAGTCAAAAGCAACGCCTTCTGCTCATCTTATGCCTGAGCTTAATTTTGTTGTCCCAGACGTCTCATTCCTCCTCGCCCTCGTCCTTCTCACTATCCTTCTCATCTCCTCTCTTTTTCGTTTGAGGGAGTTCATGTAGAGCCCGGGTCACCCTGACCCCCAGCGCGCGAGAAAATGATGCAAACAACAGCACGCCCAAACCAGCGCTATCGCTCCTGACTTCGTTTCTGGCGAATTCAAAAGCCTCCAAGATGCCCGCCAGAGCCCTATAAGGCTATTAGATAGGCATGTTTGCCCCCCTGGGCCCCCGATAAGGCACTCTAAGTAATTTGGGCAATGCATGCATGCATCTAAGGGCCTCTGAGGCCGTCATGGGAGCACCAGGGCCCAAGGAGGGCACGCCCAACCAGAAAATTAAGCGGACTAAGCAAAATAAGAAGCAATCTATCGAATAGCGAGATAAACAAGTACGATGTAGAAGATGCATATAGTATGACTACGTTGCGAGCCAAATCAATACCACATCTAAGAGGACGGCATGAACTCCGGCGCAAAACACAAGACTCAGAGCGGCATCGCTGTTGACGTGGGAACGGAGAAGGCGCGGCAACTATACTTTTAAGCGAACGCATCGCGTCTAGCCGAGGCGATATGCCAGACGGAGGCCTAGACACGACGTGGACTGCGTGAGGTGCGTGCAGAACAAATTGCTTGCAAAACTGATCCGTGCGTGTCCTCCAACGCCGCGCACGTGCAAACAACGAGGGTGCGGAGGAGGATACGGCACGCCAACCGCGTGTCGAAATACAGTTAGTCAACATAAGCGCCAAGAGAGCTACAACAAAAAACATCACATTAAGATGTATGCTCCTGTATACTGTGCTGTTGCATGGTATTGTCTGGTCTCGTTTCAAAGGGCCCAGGGACATCACACGAATCCCAGGATTCCCCAGATCTGTCCATATTCTCTGGATTTTAGTCTTCCCCCTCACTTCCCACATTTTCCCACATTTTCCTTGGAGTCGACGATTACTTGTGACTGTGTTTTTCCACCTCCTGATCGTTGTTTCTTCTTCGGGCCCGTTCGTGGTGGATGTGGTTCTCCTCCGATGGCGACGCGAGGCGGGATACCCGGGGAGCACCGGTTCCCCTCTGGCGTCTGGCGGCCGCGGAATGCAGGGGGGGCAAGCGGGAGCCCTTCTCACCAGAGCTGGCAATCACAGACTGTCGGGCAGGGAACTGGCACGGAAAACACGTCATGAGCATAAGCTCGTGGCGCTCCGCGCGGATTTCTTAAGATTCCCCTCTGCAGATCCGCCCCTAATCCTCGGGCGGATCGCGGCGCTTGGGCCTCGCAAGGCCTGGACCGCTCAGGCCGCCTTGCGCGTCCTCCTCCTCCTCCTCCTCCTGCTCCTCCTCCTCCTCCTCCTCCTCCTCCTGCTCCTCCTCCTCCTCCTCCTCCTCCTCCTCCTCCTCCTCCTCCTCCTCCTCCTCCTCCTCCTCACTCCTCACTCCTCACTTCACCTCAGATGCCGACGCAGACGACGATGGAGGCGGAGGAGGATCTTTCACATGGCACAAGGCGCCTCGGTCCTCCGAAGCGCGAGCGCTGGCTATCGCGCCTTCCCGGGCCCGACGGCCGTCGCCCACCCTTGGTGCACTCTAGCGTGCCAGAGGGGAGGGGGTGGGAAACCCCCACACGGCGCGGGGGCCGACGCGTGCGCTGACCGCGAAGCGGCAAGCGCACACCGAGCAAACTCGGCTGGAGGCCCCCCCACCGCTTTATTTTGGTGCGGGTGGGTGGGACCGCCCAAAAAAGACAGCGCGGCTCCATAAAAGCCTTGAGCGAAAAGGTCGCGGAAAAGACAGGCAAGAGGCGAGACGGAGGCAGAGGCAGGACAGAGAGAGGGGCCACGCCAGGCTGGGAAACCCTATGTTCGAACGAACGACGTTCATGTTTCCCTTCTCCGCCCCTAATCCTCGGGCGGATCGCGGCTCTTGGGCCTCGCGAGGCCTGGACCGCTCAGGCCGCATTCCGTCTCCTCCTCCTCCTCCTCCTCCTGCGCGTGTTCTTGCGTCGCCCCCCCCGAGTTTGTGTGAGCCCTTTCCTGGAGCCGAGCTCTCTGGATCTGAAATTTCGGGCCCCGAGGTCCCTGGCTTCCCTGGGTTCACGGAAATTCTGGATTAGGTCTCCCAGCTGGCCTCGGATAGCCTCGAACGCAGCCTCTCGGAGGACACGCTCCAGGGCCGCGCTGAGAACTTGGGGGGTGCGGTTTGCGAGTGCGCTGAGCAGTGCTGAACTTTTTATTATTTGCAGGCTCGTGAGGACTGGGCGGGCTGGCTTACGGAGTCGGTGGACCAAGGAGGAAGGAGGGCTCACGCGTTCACCAGGGACCCGCAGGCCTGGACGGCCAGCACGATCCTCAGCGCCAACGGCTGTGTGGTGTCCGACCCGCAGTCCCTGCTGGCTGACGAGGCCCAGAGGTTCCGCGGCCTGTGGGAAGCTTGAGACGTGCCAGTCAAGCAGGCTGGGAAGGTCAACGACCCCCTCTCTCCTATCCCCATCGATTAAATCCGCAAGTTCTCCAAAAGCCTTGCCCATTGGTCCGCGGTGGGCCTGGGCGGTTTCCACATGCGCCACTTCGCGCTCCTGTCGGACGGGGCCTTGTTGGCCCTCTAGTTTTCCACGTTGATGGAACTGACGGGCCCCCTTCCCTCGCAGCTGCGGGCCGTCATCATCGCGATGCTGCCTCAACCATATTCGGGATTCCGCCCGATTGGAGCGCTTCCCAGCCTGCGCCGTCTCTGGGGCAAATGCCGCCACCACCTTGCGCTGCAGTGGGAGTCGGCCAACCAGCGTGTTTTTTGGGCGGCAGGCCAGTACAAGTCGGCGGGCGACGTCGTCTGGAGGCAGACGGCTCGATCGGAGAGGTCTCGCAGTCAGTCTCAGCATGCGTGCACGTTACTATGGGAGTTTATTAAGTATTATGAGAGGATCCCCCTGGAAGCCCGCGCTTCAAGGTGTAGACAGCACAACGTTCCCGACCCCATTTCCTCGGATTGCTTGGCGGGGTACGCGTCCGCGAGGTTTGTTGTTTTAGGAGGGGTCGTGGCCTGCCCCATGCACGCCCGCGTTGGCATCGTCGCGGGGCGTAGTTTCGCCGCGGCCATGATCCGAGCTTTTGCGTTAGATGCCTTCGGCAGGCTGGCCATCCCTCGGAGCGTGACCTTCGACGCTTACATCGACGATATGGGGCTCAATGCGACGACGGGCACGATTAAAGCGTTTAGCCGTGAGCTCTCCGACGCGGCTAGTCAGCTGCACACAGTGATTTCGGATTGTTTGCACGCGAAGGTTCCCCTTGAAAAGGTTGGGCTCATTTCGTCTTCCAGGAGAACCTCCAGACACATCCAGAGACGGTTGGGGCAGTTTGGAGGAGCTCATTCGCATGCCGCCATCAGCCTTGGCATTAACGACACAGCAGGAGGCGCTCGCCGCGCTCGGGGGCGCAACGCTCGCGCAAAGGCCAGGCTGGCGAAGGTGGAGCGCCGAGTCGGGCGGCTTGTCCGCCAGCGAGCTGCTCTAGGATGCAGGGCAATCAAACTCTGCGTGGCTGGGCCTCTGCCAGGTATCACCTATGGCAGCGAGGTGCATGGCTGCAGCGATGTCGGACTTTCGAAGATTCGAAGGCTCTGTGCTGCTACGATGAAGCCGGCCGTCGGCGGCCGCAGTTTAACGATTTTGTGCAGGGTCGAAGGGGGCCCCGCGTGGTTCGGGGCGGTTTCTCCCATCATCCGATGGTCTAAAGAGGTTTGGGCCAGGCGCACTCGGGCAACCGATGTTTGCTTTTCCTGGAACGAGCTTCGGGATCTTTGGAATGCGAGTTTTCCGCTCCCCTGGACGTGGCGTTCGGTGTCGGGGCCCATCGGAGCCCTCAAGTTGTCCCTTCAAAGGATCAGCTGGCCTATGCCCTCGCCCTTCTTATTGATAAGCGACCTGGGGGCCCGCCACTCCCTCGCCCTCACCCACCCTGCGCTCCTCAAAATCCTCCTCAGGGCTGGGGTGTGGAGAAGTCTCGCGCGGGAGGCGGCTTCGAAGTACGGAAAGCGACGGAGTGCATCGGTTGTGCGTTGACGTCGTCACTGCTGCCACCCGATCTAGAAAGTTTTCGGCCAGACAGAAAAGGGTGATTCGGTGCCTTGCCTGCCAGGGTCTCTGGCCCCTCTCTAGGGCCCGCGAGTCGGGCTACGACGTCGACGACGTCTGCTCGCTGCGCTATGCTCCTGGAGACACGCTGTACCACAGGCTTTGGGCATGCCCAGCAGTCGCCGAAGAACGCGCTGTCATCGCGCCTCAGCCTTTCCTGGACAACACCCGTGTCGACGTCGAGCGGAACGGGGGGCAAGCACCGTTTGAAATTGTTTCAGGAATGTTTCAGCATCCTGCGGAGGCGCCCCCCCCCCCCCCCCGATAGCCGACGAGGGGAACGATGGCGACGGCATTCGAGTCAGATTTTTCCCTGGCGGCTTCGAGGCCGAAGACATGGGGCTTCCCCCTGAAGGTTCTCGGAACCTGTGGGGCCACATTTTTCTCGACGGATCCTGTGCGCGCAGGGCCGTGCGATAATATAATCGAACTGGGTGGGGGGCGGCCGCGCTCGGCCCCCGAGGCAACGTGCTCGCCTCGGCCTGGGGCCCAGTGTGGAACAGCTGCCCTCAGACTCCACAGGCGGGAGAGTTCGCGGCCTACGCGATGGCAGGCGCACTCGTTTCGGCGCCTACGCAGCTCTACTCCGACTGTGCCAATGTAGTCGGCATGCACGGCATGCAAGACCTGCAGCGTCTCTCACCCAAGCGACCTTATGCTGGGCTTGCGTTGCAGGCGCGTTCTCTTGGTGGGCAGAGGTTGCTTGGGTGTGAGAAGGTGCGCGCGCGCCTGGCCCTCGATTGCCCAGACATCGGCGAGGCCGAGCGTTTCCGGCGAGTCGGCAACGATGCGGCAGACCGTGCTGCGAAGCTCGGCGCCGTTATGCACCCCTTGCCTTCGGACGATTTGTCCTCTGCTGTTGACAGTTCGCTCGAGTGTGCCCAATATGTGGTGCGCCTGGCGGCGGCTGTGCTACCGCTCTGGCCCAGGACGGACTTGTCCGGGGCGGAGTGGAGGCCGCCTGTGGCGACAGTCCCGAGAGAGGCCCCCGCTGCCCATCAGCGGGAATGGAGGGGCCCGCCCGCTGGCTCCCAGCGCTTTTGGCAGTGCTCTGTTCGCCTGCGAACGGCCAGGAACGCTTGCAATGCCTCGCCGTCTTCTGGTCGTTGCCGCGGAGTGCCGAGAAGCAGCGTGCAGGCACTCCGAGATCTCCAGCACGGATGTGTAATTTTCGGCTGCTCGAATGATTCGTTGCTGGTCGTGTGCGCTGTCTGTAAAGGCTATGCTTCAGGTGGCCGTCTTGCCAAACTCGGTTGTCTTTGCGCGGGGCCGCCGAAAGACAGCAGGACGGGTCTCAACAAGAAGTATAATCCGCATAGCTGGAATCAGATTTGCAAGGGCTTCCACCCCAAGGAGAGTGGAGTGACCCTGCTCCATGATACTTTCAGTGTGATTTAAGCATGCAGCGCGGCGGTTGAAAAATATATCTAAAAAAAAAAAAAAACATCCCCCTCCTCCTCCTCCTCCTCCTCCTCCTCCTCCTCTTCCTCCTCCTCCTCCTCCTCCTCCTCCTCCTCCTCCTCCTCCTCCCCCTCCTCCCCCCCCCCCTCCTCCTCGCTCCTCACCTCGCCTCAGATGCCGACGCAGACGACGATGGAGGCGGAGGAGGACCTTTCACATGGCACAAGGCGCCTCGGTCCTCCGAGGCGCGAGCTCCGGCTATCGCGCCTTCCCGGGCAAGATGGCCGTCGCCCCTTCCGTGCTCGGGCGCGCGCTGCACCTCGAGTTGCGGGGCCCACCTCGAAGGCCCCCGCTTGTACTGGCGGGGGAGCCTGGCCCCACTCCGACCCAGCACTCCTGGCAGTGCTGCCGCAGAAACAACCACCTCAGGCTTGCGTCTGCTCGACCGCTCCTCACTCGGCGGCGCCGCTACGAAACATTCAACATCTCGCCTGCATCTGCTCAGCCGCCCCTCACTGCCCGGCACTTCGCCATGGGGCGGTCGGGATCTGACGCTCTCGGGGTATAGGCTGTCGTCAGGGGCCCTGGAAGCGCTCGCCCCTCCTTGCCCCTCCCCCGCCGCCCCTCTAAAGGCCTCCAGCGGTGTCCGCCCCGCCTCGCCCGCAGACCTACCTCTGCGCCCCCTCCTCTGCACTCCCCGCCCAATGCCTAAACGGCCACAAGCTGCCCGCGCGTCCGGAGCCTCAGGCCACAACGGCAGCGCAGCACTTAGACCATCGTGATGTCCGTGGCCGCCACGCTGCTGGCCACTCCTTCAGCGATGCCGCGCGCCTCCCAAAGGTAGCCCTGGAAGGCGTCGCTGTTCCACCTCCCCCAGCGCTGCACGAGCGCCGTGTCCTTGAACGCCGCGTAGAGCGCCGATGCTCATCCGATCCTCAAGCCGCGGGGGCCCAGATCGTTCGGGCCCATGCCCTCCGCCACAACCGACTGCATCACCACGCGCTGGACATCTGCCCTCGGGACGAGACGCGCGTCGTCGTAGGCGAAGAGCGGGTCGTGCATCCGCGCGCCCGAGAACCGCTCTCGCGCCCATCCCTCGTAGATCTCCAGCGCCTCCACCACGCAAATGTGCTCGTCCTTCTCTGCGTCCGGCGGAGCCTCGACCCGGAAATGGTTGTGCCACTCTCCTCGGTTGCACTTGACGGTCTTGCTGGCCCGGATCTTGATCACGACCTCGTTCGCTTCCTTCCAGTCTCGCGTGGGGTCCCCGCCTGCCTTGGGGGTCACGTCCGCGCCCCGGAGACCCTTGCCGCCCGTGTAGCCGTTCTGGTCGCCGGAAACGTACTCGATGGCCCTCAGCAGGAAGAAGTAGCCCGTGGCCACCCCCGCAGGGCCGCGCCCTCCCTCGACTTCTCCGGCTGCAGCTTCCGCCTGATCCACCTCATCATGCGGGGCGTGACCGGCTTCTTGCGCTTGGTGTCGCCGTCGCGCCTCCTGAGCCCGTCGATCGCCATCCAGAGCCTACCAGCACCCTCGGTAAGGTCGCCCACGCCGAGAGCGAGGTGCCGGGACCGAACCGAGCTCAAGCACTGCTTGATGGCCCCCGCCCTCTCGCAGCCTCGACGCGCCAAGTGGATGACGAACTCCAGCAGCAGCTCCTCCTCATCCCTCCTGTTCGCGGCCGTGACCTCCCGCAGCGGGCTGATGCCCCTCGTCCGGCAGAAGAGGGTCCACCACCTCCAGCCCAGGCTGCGCGACTGAATCGCGGAGCTGGCCAGCATGTCGAGGATGAGCTCCAGCTTGGCCCTCTCCCAATCCTCGCGCGCCCTGAGGTCCGGCATAGCGAAGTAAGGGGCATGACTCCTGCTGCTGCTCCTCTTGCCTTTCCAACTGGATGCTCCCGCCTCGCGGCCCGGGCCTTCGCCAGCACCCAACGCTGCCAGAGCCCAGTCGACCCAGCCTCCCCTCTGATCCGGGTAGCCCCACACCTGCACGAGCGCCTCCAGCTCCGCCTCTGCCTCGGCCTGCTCGATGCATCCGCTCCTGCGGTCGTCGCCACCTCCGCCCCCGCGTCTACGACATGCCTCGTAGTCACGACGCCGGCCCCCCGCGACTCACTCCCGAAGTCCCGAACAAGCCCCGAGAAGGCGCAAACGCAGCCAAGGTCTCTGAACCCAAAGGCCCACCCCAGACGGCCCAAGGGGGCCCTTTTGGAATCCTCTCGGGCCGTCTGGGTGCCCATTCCGAATTTCTGGAGAGATTCGGGAAGGCCCCCGAGAGGAGAAGGCCCAGGGAGGATGGATCCCTTTGGCGGGTGGCCTCTTGAGCTTCCCTTCTGGCCCTTCTGGAGCCCTTTGGCGGGGGGGCCCGCGAGGAGGGCTGGCGTCGACGCGTTTCCCCAGTCCAACCTGGACCTGCCTTGCAAACCGATCGGCGGCGGCGCAACGTCCGTACACAGAGAACATTGCATTGGAGTGGCATGCCGAATCTATATATACATACATTCATACATACATACATACATACATACATACATACATACATACATATATATATATATATATATATATATATATATATATATATCGGCTCGCGAAAGATAAGTGGCACGCTCCTCCAATACGAGAACGCACCAACTAATGTATACAACAAGGCACAGTACATATCTTCGTCTGTACCTATTGTTGATACTTTTTGCGTATTCATGGAAACGATGTTTTCGATATGTTTCGCAATCGAATAGTTTTGCAAATAGGCCTCCTGTCTGGGCCAACCGACGACACAATGTTACTCCTCCCCCCATGGCAAGTTCAAACTATACATTACTAACTCCTTTAAGTTAGTAGTAGCTCTCCAAGGACTCTCCGTTTACCCTGCAAAACCCATGGAACTCTCCAGCGACCCTTTGGTGACACCTGGAACTCTCCAGTGGCCAGAAAAGGCCCCCTGGAGCTTTCCAGAAATCGCCCGGCAGCTGGAGCTCTCCAGGGACTCTCCGTTGATCCTCCAGGGGCCCCTGGAGCTCTCCAGCGACGCTCCGGTGGCCCCTGGAATTCTCCAGTGGCCGGCGAGGGCCCCTGAAGCCCCCCCAACCACCTCGGGCCTTCGAACCATCCAGGGACCTCCATAGAGGCCTCCTAGATGGGGTCAGAGTAGAT
This sequence comes from Prorocentrum cordatum, assembly GCA_963575745.1. Lineage (NCBI taxonomy): Eukaryota > Dinophyceae > Prorocentrales > Prorocentraceae > Prorocentrum > Prorocentrum cordatum. Next base: position 202,857 of record CAUYUJ010014932.1, read on the forward strand.
GGGGTCGAAGGGTCGCGCCGCATCGTCGATGCATCGCCGATGCATCGGCGATGCATCGCCGACGCCAGCGACGCATCGGCGACGTCGGCGTGGGGAAACACGGGCTCAACATCGAGCCACATCGTCGATACATCGGCGATGCGGCGCGATCCTCCGACCCCATCTACTCCGACCCCACCTAGGAGGCCTAGACTCCAGGGGGGACCCTGGGGCCCCCCCCGAACCCTACAGGAACCATCAACCAAGGTGACCCTGGAACTCTCCCGAACGCTCCAGGAAACCCCGGTAGGACCCTGAAACCCTCCAGTCCTGGGGGGACATTCGAAACCTCCAGGACGATCCAGGACCCTCCGGGGAGACCTTCGAATCTCTAGCCCCCCAGGGGACCCCCGAACCCTCCACGAAACTCCGACGGAACCCTGGAACCCTCCAGAACCCTCGGGATTCCCAGAGGGACCCTGAAACCCGTCAGGAACCCCGCGGGGAACATCGAAGCCTCCAGGATTGGGGGGTCCTGAAACCTTCCCCAAGAGGATCTTGGAACCATCGAACAAAAACCTCCAGGACCCTGGGGGACCTCTAGGAACCCTTCTGGGGGACCATCGAACCCACCAGGAACCTCCATGGGGGGCCCTAAAAACCTTCAGGAACCTCTGATCTCTGGGGGTCCCTCGAACCCTCCAGGAACCCCCAAAGGGGCCCCCCAAACCCTCCAGGAAACACCACGGGGAAACCGAACCCGCCCAAACCCTCCAGGAATCCCAAGGGGGCGGAGGCCCCCCGGGGGGACCCTCGACCTTTCCACAGCATGGGGGAACCAGGAAACCCTCCAGGACCTCCCGGGGAAAGCGTCGAACGCCTCGAAAACCCTAGATCACGTTGGGAATTTCAACAGGTCTCCTGTGCCAGCTGGAACCTGCCGGGCCTCTTCCCGATGACCTCTCCGAAGTTCTTGCAAGTTACAGATTCCGAACTGAAAGTTCAACAGCCCAGCTTTGGGGAATCGCTGGTTGTTGCTTCCAGGGGGCCCCTATTGGAGCCGTCGTTGAGCGTCTTCGGAGGACCTTGAAGCGCATGTGGCCATCCAGGGCCGTCTTGGCAATATGTAGGCGTCCTCCTCAACAATTCGGGATTCCCCTTGAGGCCCGCATAGCCGACCAGGGCGTCCCAAAAGAGCCCTGTAACCGCGGAACGAAAATGTGTTGAAAGGAGGGGGCGTGGACCCACTTGTCATCGTGCGCTGGGGGAGGCCGGGTGACCCAACAAACGAGTACGACTTTTCTTATCTTATATGATGCGCCGTGCTGTGTGCTGCGCTTTGTCGAGATCTGTGATTAGTATGTTTCGCCTGAGACAGCATCACGATGCTCGATATCGTCATGATCGCCCCCTTCTGGCCTCCAGGGGCCACCAGAAGCTAGCAGTGGCGAACAGCAACGGGAAGGCGGAGATTGCACGTTGCTTCCTCCTCTCTCCCCTTCCCAGCAATCAGCCTCAATATCCTCCTCCTTCCCACCTTCTCCTCCTCTGCCACTTCCTCCCCCGCCCTCTCCTCCCGTTTCTGGCGACACTTTCCACGGCCGCCCTCGTCCTTGTCCCTCTCTTGCATAACGGCCACTTAGCCATTCCCCGAATTGCCACACGCTTGAGCGGACTGCCTCTGCCTCGCCGCCGACGAAAAAAAAAATTCAGGCGGCATCCCACCGTGGTCACGCCTCCCGGACGCACGCGTGCGCTGGCCTCGCGCCGAATCACGGCGAACTGCAGCGCGGCGCTGGCATCATGCCAGAGGGCCGCAGCCAGGGCGGGCGACCTAGCTGTTCTGGCCGCTCCTTGGGTCGGGGCGACTCGCGGGATCTTAGCCTGGCACCCAGATGCTGCTGCCGCGGCAGCAGCATTTAAAACGAACATGCTAGATGGAAGTACCAGCACAAGTGACCATGAGCCGCCCTCGAAACTATGAGCGCTCGAGGAGTCGAGGGTCCAAACTCCTGCTTCTCCTGCGGCAGCCGCGTGCCTGTTCCACACCGGCGCTATGTGACGAGGGGCTGCCAGACTCCCCCGCTGCCCCTCCAAGAGGACAGCTTCCCCAAAAGGGACACGCTGTCTACGATGGCAAACGCTCCCAGGGGTGGGGGGGGGTCTGCTGGCCAGGGCCTGCAGACTGCAGCATACGTGGGACCAGGTCCGCGCACACGACGCGCCAACCCTAGCGCCGAGTCCTCTTCCTCCTCCTCCTCCTCCTCCTCCTCCTCCTACATCTCCTCCTGCATCTCCTCCTCCTACATCTCCTCCTCCTCCTCCTCCTCCTCCTCCTCCTCCTCCTCCTCCTCCTCCTCCTCCTCCTCCCCCCTGAGCCAATTCCCCTGGAGCGGCGGAATGGCCAGCCTCCTTGAGCTGCTTCGTGAAGGCCGATGTCATGGACTGCGCCTCGGCCTCGCCAATGTTGCCGATCACCGATGCGGTGAGGACCATGGGCCTGTGCTGCCATCATCCCCGTCCTCCACCTGATCCCCCCTCTGCAGCTCAGGTGCCTCTGTCTAGCGCGCAGCAATCGACGGCAGTGGTAGGCGTGATACCACTGCAAGACGTCACACAATGACTTGAGGATGGCGCGCAGCCAGGCAGAAGGGCGACACCTTAGAGTCACAACTGTTTCGAAAGGAGCACGTCGAGACATAAACAAGATATACACGTGAGGAGCATCGTCTTTGAGCGCCCAAAACCAATACCCAATACGTCGGACCCTCAATTTCTCCCAGGTGAGGAAAAGATGAGATGAGATGAGGGGATGATCGGCAATGGAGAACGAGAGGGAGAGAGGAGCGACAGGAGGGAAATGAGAGAGAAGTGGTGAGGGAGAGGAGAATGGGGACGAGATGGGGAACGGGAAGACGAGGCAGGAACAGACGGAGAAAGAGGAGGGGAGACGAGAGGACAGGGAGTTGCAATGAGGAGGGGGTGGTGAGGGGAGAGAAGAGTGAAGGGAGCAAAGGTAAGTGGAGGAAAGGGACGCAAAGATTGGAAGGACAAAAGGACGCGGAATGATGGAGTGGAGTGGAGTGGAGTGGAGTGGAGTGGAGTGGAGTGGATTGAAGTGGAGTGGAGTGGGTGTGGAGGAGGAGGAGGAGGAGGAGGAGGAGGAGGAGGAGAGGAAGCGAGATCGAGGGAGAGGGGAGGGTAAGCGAGGATGCTGGGAAAAAGCCAGGGGGGTGACGCTGGCCCACGTCGCGATGACGCCTTCCCCCCCCCCCCCCCCCCCCCCCGCAAGTGCTGTATCCTTGGCACCCGCATCCGCCCGTCTCTGGCAGATGCCCCCGCGCTTCTCCTCCCGGCATCCGCCACCTCCTCCTCCCGAACGCCTCAGCTGCTGCCGATGCTGCGCTGTCGCACCCCGACCAGCCCACGCCATTACAAGTGTTCGAGTACCCTACGGCTGCATCTACATATCAGAGGTTGGGAGACGAGGTCGGAACGAAACGGAGATGCCCCACCAGGAAATCGTTTTCGACTTCGTGCTCATGTCGTCCGTGCGGGCGAGGCAAAGCTGCGTGCGCGAACGAGAGGAGTGATCTCTCTGTTGCTTGGGCGAAGTCAGGGCACATGTTCCTCCACCCCGGCGGATGGCGGATGTTGCCTCGCGGTGGTCCACCGGTTGTCCCACGGTCGTCCCGCGGTTGCTCCGATGGATGTCCCGTCCCGGTGGCTGTCCCGATCGATGGATCGATTGATAGTGCTCGTGAGATCGCTGAGTAGATCGTGAGACCGGTCAGTGCATGTACTGCCGCCGTGCCTCTGGGCACGGAGTGGGCGCGTCCTCAAGCCCCGGGCCCAATCCTCTGGGCCTCGGTCCTCGCTCCGGGTCTTTGACGGGCCCGGACCCGAGGTTCTCAGGTCTCTCGGGGCTTGTCGCGTCTCGTCGGATGCGTGTCGCGTCGTCTCGCGTTTTCTTTTGGCCCAAAGGGCCCCAAGAGGGCCCCAAGATGGGTCCAGAGGGTCCCCAAGAGGATCCCCTGACGGCCCAAATGGCCCAAAACGGCCCCAAGAAGATCCTCTGACGGCCGAACGATCATGTCTAAGATGCCCGAGATGGCCCTGAGACGGCCGAAAGGGCATCCAAGACGCCCAAACAGGCCTCCGGCAGCCTAAGTTACCGAGAGGGCCCCAAGAGGGAAACATCAGTGATGTTCCGTTGCTTGTTTGAAAGATGTTGACGTTCTCGCCATTTCGGTTCCCCGACACACCACGACGGCCCACGAGGCCGCCAAGATCGCCTTAAGACTGCCCCGGACTCTCCAAAGAGGGCCCCGAAACGGCACAGGAGGGCGCCAAGACGGCCCAAGAAGCGCCAAAAGACGGCCCAAGAGGGCCTAAAGACGGCTGCAAGAGTGGAACCCGAACGGACATTTCGAGGTCTCGGCCTCGAGGGGCCATCAGGAGGCCCCAAGAGCGCCCGAAGAAGCCCCGAGAGACCCCAAGAAGAAAAGAATTGAGGTCAAGAACTGCAAGTGAAGAGGCCCCCGGGAGCGCATGACCCCAAACCCTGGCAAGGTGGCGGGATGGGCCAAATGTTGGGTTTTGCTTACGCATAGCTTACGCATATTCATTGCTCTCTCATTCTATTCTTTCTCTATCACTATATATTTATATACATATATACATGCATACGTGTGTGGATATATGTTTGTATTTGTATATACACATACATACATACAACCATACAACCATACATACATACATACATACATACATACATACATACATACATACATACATACATACATACATACATACATACATACATAAATACATAACTACATACATACATACATACATACATACATACATACATACATACATACATACATACATACATGCATGCATGCATGCATGCATGCATACACACATACATACATACATACATACATACATACATACATACATACATACATACATACATACATACATACATACATGCATGCATGCATACATACATACATACATGCATACACACACATACACACATACACACATACATACATACATACATACATACATACATACATACATACATACATACATACATACATACATACATATATACATCCATACATACATACATACATACATACATACATACATACATACATGCAGCCTGCCTGTATCATGAGGATGCGCGACAAGGATGCAAGTGCCTTGGACGGCCATTTCAAAACTTTTCGAGCGGGACGCGGCCAACGACAGTGGCTGAGGATGCACCGAGGAAGTAAGAATTTCAGGGCACCTTTTCAGAGCACGGTCCATCATTACGGTGTGGGCTGACTGTAAAATGAAAGCATGCATGCATGTACTTCGAAATGCATATCAAATTATGCCGTGCACATATATAATGTAGATGTAAGATCTATGATATTTGATGTGTGTATATATATGTATATATATATGAGTATGCGTGCATCTCCTCCGATGCGGTCGGCGTGACGGGGACGCTGTTCCGTTTGACTCGTCGCCGTGGTGGTCGTGGTCGTGGTCGTGGTCGTGGTCGTGGTCGTGGTCGCCGTCGCGCGTTGGTGCTCTTCACGGTATCGGTGCCTGGACCATGTCCTGCATGACGCGGACAACATGCGGCACAAAGTGGTGAGCCTCGGGACGGTGGTATTTGACTTGGTTCCCGTGCGACTTGGCACGCACACGGCGCACCATGCGAAATTGGCTGCGACGGTCGTTGACGCGTTTCCCGCGCAAAGACGAGGAAGGACATCAGTAGGAGGGCAAAAAAGGGGGACGAGGAGGAGGAAATTGAGGCTGAACGACCCCTGGTCGAAAATCTGGAAATCTGGACAACCCCCATGGCAAACCGCCTGGACAACCCACTCTGGTGTTCTGATTTATGGTTCGGCCCCGTCTTCGGTTTACGCCCGACACGACATGCCGCAGCTGGCGAATGTTGCCCAACGGTATCAGCGGAGCAGCGAAGATGCTAGACTGCGGCCTGCCGTCCAAAGATCCACTTGGATCTCGTTGCGCGGAATCCAGGTCCCGCCAGACCATGTGCAAACTAACGGCGACCAACTCGTTCACGCGCGCAGCCACCAGGATTACCTTGAGCCCGAGCATGCAATCCCACGCTCCAGTTCCCGAGTGTATGCGGCCTGGCAAGCGATGCCGCGGGCGAGAAACTTCTCGGCAAGCGCAATCGACGCGAATGGCCCACTCGAGCAATCCGAACTGGGTTTCCTTTTGGACGAGCGGGCAGCAGGCGTGGGGCGCAGCCGCGGGCACCTGGCACGTCACTGGTCACTCAGGGGCCTGCGGGAGCGGCGCGCAACGATGCGCAGCGAAGCACGCAAAACCTGCCACGCTGCCCCCAGCGAAGCGCAATTCGCCGAGAAAGAGTAGCGCCTGCCCGCGCGCTGGCAGCCGCTCATTCATGCACACCTCAGCACTGGCACACTCCGAATGGGGGCGCAACGTGGGCAAGGCCACGTGCGCCGCAAGCGAACGGCCACGCTTGGAGTGCGCTTCCTGGCATGCCTTCTGACAGCCCAGGCATCCCCACTGGCGACACTGGCCAGACCACCTCGCGCGAGGCATCTCGGAACCCATAGTTACAAGATATGTCTTGAAACGGACTGGCCAGACCACATCGCGCGAGGCATCCCATAACCCAGAGTTGCGAGGATGTCTCATACGAAACTGATTGGAACACCTCTCGCGCGGCATCTCCGAGCCCAGAATTGCCAGAATATCTCTGGCGACTCGGGCCAGACCACCTCACGAGCGGCAGTTCGGAGACCGAGGTTGCGATTGCGAGGATTTCTCAAGCGAAACTGGCCGAACCACTGAGATGAAGGCAACGCGGTGCGTGCGCGCGCTGCATCTCCGAGCCCAGAGACAAAAGGACGTCTCAGACGCAAATGGCTGGATCACCTTGTGCGCGGCATGTCGCAGACGAACCCGGCCAGATCACCTCAGGCAAGTCATATCGTCATATCGGAGCCCAGATATCGGAAATGTGAGGACGTCTCAGGCGACACCTGTCGGGCACGCTACATCTCCGAGCCCAGGCATGCGAAGGAGTCCCAAGCGAAACTGGCCAGACCATCTCTCGCGCAACATCTGACGACGTCTCAGAAGGAACGCTCCGACCGCCTCAGGTCAGGGAATGTTTGAGCCCAGAGCTGCGAGGCCGGCTCAGGCGAAATTGGCCGGAAAATGTCACGCGGCATCTCTGAACTTAGAGTTGCCACCAAACTGTCTCTGGCGAAACTGGCTGGACAACTTCGCGCGCTGCATCTCCGAGCCCAAGTGCCTCTGGCGGAACTTGTTGGACCACCTCGCACGCCGCATCTCCGAGCCCAGAATTGCGAGAATGTGTCACGCCAAACTGGCAAGACCACCTCAGTTCAGGGCATCTCCGAACCCAGAGTTGCGAAGACATCTTTGGCGAAACTGGCCAGACCGCCCCCGATCTTGGCGGATGTCTCTGAGCGCTGGCCCCCTTGGCAACAACTGGCTTCCATTGCAACGGACCCCAGTCAGCACAGCTGTTGGGGCAGCGCGGTAAAGGAGGGCGTGCGACCGGGAGCGGACGGGAGACACGAAAGACGAGGAACGGACAGGCGGGGAAGGAGGAAAGAGAGGCGACATTTCCAACTGGGCTTCCCTGGTTGTGCCATGCTTTTGATAATATGTGTGAGAATGACACGTGCACGTGCTGGCAAAACAACGTGGCCCAAACGACCACTTGGACACCCCCGCAAATATTCGGACAACACCCCCGGAAAATCCCCCTGGGACAAACCTCCCCAGGATTTCTTCCATTAGATATAGCAACAGCGTAACAGCGGCACTCCGAAGCAGACAAACAATGCAATGCCAAAAACACATGCAATGCAAAACAAAATGGGTTGCTGTCTCCGTGGTTGGCGCTGCGCGCTTCGTACCACACTGGACCTCCTCAAACCAGATTCGGCTCGCACTGGGAATCGTAATCATAAGCTCAGGCTCTAGCAAGGAAGCAACGGCACTCCGAATTTCAAGCTCAAGGCTGGAGCTTCAAGCTCCCTCTTTTGAAGATTATCGTCCCGCCGTGCGCTACACTGCTAAGAACTTTATCCGCCACCGTGTCTCTGGGCACAGAGTGGGCGTGTCCTCAGGTCCATTGCCCAATCCCCTGAGCCTCAGTCCTCACTCCTGCGGAGTCTCGTAGGAGCCCGAAGCCCAAATTCTAAATCTTCTTGGGCTTCCTGCGGTTCCCCTGGGGCTTGCCGCGTCTTGTCGCGCGACATGTTCGGGCAAAAAGGGCCCTAAGACGGGCCAACAGGGCTCGCCCCAGGACGCTCCAGATCCCCCCCAGACGGCCTAACAGGCCGCCAAGACGCCCAAAGAGGCCTCCAAGATGCCTCCCAAGAGGGCCCCACAAGGCCAAAATCATTGAGATTCCTTAGGTGTTTGAAAAATGTCGACGTTGTCGCCATTTCGGCGTCCCGACGCTCGCAGACGACCCTAGAGGCACCCAAAACCGTCCCAGAACGGCCCAGGAGGGTTCCAAGACAGGCCCAGAGGCGCCCAAAACAGCTCAAGAGAGCCCCAAGACGGCCCCAAAAGGGGCCCCAAAGAGAGACCACAAACGGAAAATCCAAACCTTCCGCCCCAAAAAGTCCCCAGGAGGCCCCACGAGGCGCCCAGGAGGCCCCCAGAGGCTCCCAAGAAGCCCCGAACAAGTTTCAAGATCCCCCGAAGAGGCCAGCCAGGCCCCCAGAGGCCCTGAAACGGCACCCCAAAGGCGTCCAAATTGCTTCCAAGAGGCCCCCGAGAGGCCTCCCACGAAATCCCAACGAACATCCAAGAAGCTTCATACCCACAACCCAGGCACGGTGGCGGTATGGGCCGAAGGCCATTAGATAATAATAAAGCTGAAGCTCTGGTAGCGAACCAGCGGCACTCCTAAGCTCAAGCTCAAAGGTGAAATTTCATTGCTCTTTTGAAGCTTGGCGTCCCGCCGTGCGCTCCACTGATAAGAAGTGCATCAATCTCCTCATCCTGCTCCTCCTGCTCCTCCTGCTCCTCCTCCTCCTCCTCCTCCTCCTCCTCCTCCTCCTCCTCCCCCTCATCCATGTCAACATCCATCCTCCTCTCTCGTCCTGTCAACCGTTTTCCTCATCCCGCTCCTCCTGTTGTTTGCCTCCTCCTCCTCCTCCTCCTCCTCCTCCTCCTCCTCCTCCTCCTCCTCCTCCCAGTCTCATCCCTGCACACTCTCATTCACTCTCCTCCCCGCCGCAGCTCCTCCATCCCTCCCTCCCTCATCATCCACACTCTTTGCTGGTGATCTTCCTCCTCACTCCTCTCTCGTCCCCCTCAAACTGCCCCCTCTGACGAGCCACCCTGCCCTTCCGAGAGCACAGCAGCTCGTTGACTGACTTCTTCGCATTTTCCACAGTGACTTCCTGCGGAAGTGACAATGCTAGAACAAGCAATAAATGGTGCTGACAAGATAGCAGAACCGACTGAAATCGGTAGGGGGGACGAGGCGGGGAAGTGGGCGGCGGCGGAAGAGAATGATGTTACACCTCAGGCTCGGAAGCTGCATAAAGAATTCAGCCTTATAAACCAATGGAAGTCGTGGGCACCACCTCCCTTGAAAACAATATGGAACTCATGATATGTGAAAAAAAAGGGTCTCGATCCGCACCGTCGCGTGGAACACGCACGCCTACAATGGCCCCGCGCAGACCGCGCAGTCACTCCTGGCTGCGAACCAGGGTGGAGCTTTCACTTGTTTCCCAGCAGATCGCTCACCGAATACGTCTTTGTCCCCTTCCGGTTGAGCCAACTGCCATTGAGGCCGTGAGCCCTACCACGGCGACGAGGTCACCAGATCCCATGGAGGCGTCTAATGGAAGAGAGCTTTTCTAAAAAAGTGCAAATTTGCTTTTCAAGCGGCAGAGCATTTGTTCAAATAGCACCAACAAACATTATTACATGGACACGAGCACATTACTTGTCAACGCCGAGTAGTAATTGAATGTTCGTTCCCGAAAGGCGGATCTCAGACATATACATTATTTGCTGGAACTGTCTCTGTGCTTCGCTCAGCCCGATCTGCTCTCAGAAAAAAAACCTTCGTCGACCCTCCGCCCTGTGGCCCTAAAAGAGGAATGCGCGCAGCGGCGGCCATTATATCCGACGCCCAACTTGTTCGCACTGCACTGATGCCCACTCGCAACACCAACGGGGACTTGCGAAAGACAATCAAGAACCGGGCAACAAAAACACAAGGTGCACCACCTCCGAATCAAGAGACGGCCTGAACATCAATGAGGCAAGATACTTCTACACTCTCGAGGGCGAGGGCTGGGCCTCGGACTCGACTGAAGATGTATGCTTGTAGCAGACGCTTGTTTCAAAAGTGACGCACCTCACCTGGAAGCACCCCGCCCCCGCCATGTTCGTGCGACACCACAAAAGCGTCTCGCGATCCTGGTAACGCAACTGCCTGGTAAGCACATGCACGGCCGCGACATGCGACTCACTGAACCCTGTCAGCCGCGCGACAGCTCAGCCTGATCGCCGACACATGTCGCCACGGACACGGAGGATGCAGTACAAGGTGAAAGGGTGGACGAGAGCAGAAACGAGGCCGAACAATTACCCAAGGACAGTGACCAGCCAACGTCCAACATACACCCAGATATACAACGTGGGAGTGGCTGCAGATAGCGCATCCCGACCGAGAGCACGCCATCTTGCCCGATCTTGAGCAATCTTGATCGGTCTTGCAGTACGCTCAAAACCACGAGCGACCTTGCGCTATCTCGAGCCAGCCAGGAGGCTATCTTGGGCTATTCGGCGGTGGACAGGCCTCCCTTTAGTCTTTAGTGAAAACGGCCTATGACCGAAACCGACGGACCTGGACCCGCAAAAATGACGACCGCGACGCCCTCTCGCGAACCGAAAACGGCCGATTCGCTACTCGACGTGTCAGGGTAGGAGGTCTATCAACCTCCGAGCTATCTCTGACCGCTCGCGGAGCGCCCCGTCCAGTCCCAGCAGTGGGGGGCTAAGAGGAGCGGCGAAGACCCCCCCCACGACGCAACCTATTTAGCACGCGTCCACCCGCCGTCCCAACACGTCAGCAGCACAAGAGTCTCAGCATGTCCCCCAGGAGCGTCACTTGGAAGCTGGGCGAGGGCCAGAAATCCGTGGCTGCTAAAACGGTCTTCCCGGAAGGAAAAAACATATTCCCAGAATCAAGCTCAGCGCATTAAACAATAAATAAAAGGGCTGCTTCCTGGAAGAAAAACACATAATCCCGGAGCTCCGTTTGGGCAGCCACGGATTTGCCGGCCTGCGCCTGGCTTCTGAGTCACCAGGCACCCCCGAGGCCCAAGCGTGACAGGTGCGGGGATCGTTTTCTGACAGGTATGGCGTGCCTGCGCGAAGCAGGCAATATGCCGGCATCCCCGCCACCCCTGCTGAAATGCAGAACGACAGGCATGGTGGGCCTGCATGCAACAGAAAGGGTGCTGGCACCCCCGCTTGCCCTGTCAAAACCAACGCAAAGTGATCGCGCGATGCCCGTGCATGATCCGAATGTCGTCAGAAAAACGATGTGCCTCGTCGGTTGACACGCATGGTTGGCCTGCGAGCAGCAAGCAATATGCCGGCACCACTGCAGCCCCTGCCAAGAACCAATGCGAAATGGTCGCGGGGCGCCCGCGCATGATCCAGATTTGGAGGCAAAATGTATGTTGCATCAATGCTTGGTCATGATGGTCGGTCTGCGCGCAGCACGCAATATGTTGGCCCCCCTGCCACCCCTGTCAAAAACCAATCCGACATGATCGCGGGGCGCCCGCGCATGCCCCAGACGTGGATGCAAAGTGTATTCTGCACTCCTTTTATGGAAAAAGATGGGGTGGGGAGGTCGGCTTGGGTCAAGGTCGGCTGCAGGTCGTGTGGGGGAGGGGATGTTTCATAGTAGGGATCAGTGATCACCCCGCTCCTCCTCGTCCTCCTCCTCCTCCTCCTCCTCCTCCTCCTCCTCCTCTTGATCCTCCACTTGATCCTCCTCCTCCTCCTCCTCCTCCTCCTCCTCCTCCTCGCCTCCTCCGACTCTCCGCCGGCTCCGCCACTCTCCTGCCCTGCCCCCTCCTCCTCATACCTGGCCCACCACGGCAGCACGCAATCTTTGCCCCGGGCGCGCCGATGGGACGCAGTCGGCGGCTCACAAAAGATGCGGCCGGCGCTGGAAAGCTGGCGTGCACCATCGAATCTCCGACGAGCACGCCATCCCCGCGAGGCGATCCCCCCGCGAGGGCCCCTTCTGTGCGCGCTGTCCCCCTGCCAGGGCCTCGGCGGGTGCACGCCATCCCCAAGGTGGGGGCCAGCGTGTGATCAGTGGGCTGGCAGCGCCACATCGCACGCTGCCTTTCCAACGCCAACCGTACGGGGGCGGGATGCGCTCGGGCGCGATCCCACGGATACGCGGTCGCATGAACACGTTCCGCGCGGGGCATCCGCAAGAAGGCGTCCCGTCTTCGCCCGAGCGCGGCCCAAGGGCCCAGCCCGTTGGGCCGTGGATGTGCGCAATCATGTCCCCCGCTTCGACATTGGACGCCCGAAACGGGCACAGGAAAAATAACTACGATGCCCAACAGCAAATGTTGTCCGCTGTTGGGAAGGCGGCCTTCTGTCTCAAATGGGCAACGTCATCTGCGACACCGACAGCGAGTCCTGTTTCAAATGCACATGGACATGCTGTCAGCCTTCGTACCCCACTTTTCCGTACCCATTTCGATCGTCCCGAGCCCTGGGGCCAGGCCCGCGAGGCCGTGGCTGTGAATTTGACCCCAACACTCGACTTGGCAGCGCGCAGAAGGGGGTTGGGGGGGGAGGCTTCTTAGAAGGAACCTGCTTCTCAGAAGGCGCCGGCCTTACATTTGAAGAGAAGGCCCGCGCCTTCTGAGAAGCAGGGGTGCTTCTCAGACGCCTCCCCCCCTCACCCTACCCCCATTCTGCGCGTGGCCGAGTGGATGTGAATATGGCCCCCGCACTCGACGGAGGAAGGGAGAAACTGCACGGCAAACCGAGGAGGCGCGCCGAGACCAGCAGTGGGAGGCCAGGCCGGCGGCCGGCACAGGGGAAGCGGAGCGACGAGCAGAAAACTGGTCTTGCGCGACGAACAAGATGACACAGCAACCTTGCGCGACGGCGTCCTCCACGAGCCGACGTCCGCCAGACCCCGCAGATGGCCGTCGCATTTTGGGTGGGCGGGTATACGCAAAACAAAAAATGCAAGGCGTACGGGTCTTTGAATATGGAAACGATTGGGATGGAACTGTTGGTCGTTGCTACACCCTGCGGTTCGCTCGAACCATCGAAGCGTCGCGGCAACTGGCGTGTAGCTGGAGGACACGAGCGAAACAACCGCATGGGTGATCATGGTCCGTATCGCGACAAAAACGACGCGGGCCCTTGCCCGCCCTCCCCCCCCCCGCCCACACACACACACACACACACGCACACGCATACGCACACACAGCGGAAAAAAACAAATTGCGTTGTTCTTGGCGGCCGCGCGTGCGGCGACGCGGCGCTGGCGACATCTCGACCAGGTCCCATACCACCTCCACGCACACGATCCGAAGACCACTGATTTAAAACATGCAGGTGCTGACACAAACGCACATTTTATCCGCCGCCGCCGCTACCAACAAGTCAATTGCCACCCGAGGCCTGGAACTGCAGTAAACCCCCGCAGTGAGCACTGGACAACTTCAGATAAGCAACGAGCTGAAACGAGCAGGTTGCAACAAAGCGCCACGAGTTTTGGCTCTCTGGGGAAACATTAAGATCAACAGGCCCAGGAACTAAGCAACACGAGCGCCAACACGCACACTCGACCAGGATAGTAAGGGTGCGCGGTAAGGATGCAAAGGCCTTGGAACGCCATGTGGACGTTTTCTGTGCGGAACGCAGCAGAATGCCGAAGGATGCCGAAAATTGGAGGGACAAGGATGCAAAGGGTAGCCTTGGAAAAATTCCCCATGCGGAATATCATGGTTGACTGTATTCCTCCGACGACGAATCACGCGCTCAAGTGTTGCACGGCGGCTGGCACGCGCACGCATTTGTTCGTCAGCGGCGAGGCGGACACCTCCGCTCCAGCGAGAAGCTCGATAGGGGCACACATTAGCGAATTGGCCGGCGAGCAAGGAGGGGGGGGGGGACGGCCGAAAGGAAAAAGGGACGCTCAGACGCCGAGAATTCGACGATGAGCAGCCAGGGGGGCAGCAGCAGCCAGGCGCGCAGGGCCAGAGCGCGGTGGACGGCCGTGGCGAACCACGGTGGCAAGGGTGACGGGAGGACACGCGCGCACACACACTAACGCACATGCACACACCCACAATTTTGGCGTCGCGGCCACTCGCGCAGCGACGCGAGGGAGGCAGTCGCAGACACGAACGCGCAAATACAGACACACTGAGAGACACACACACACACACACACACACACACAGTTTTGGCCTCGAGGCCACGCGCACGGCGGCGCGGCGTAGAACGAATCGGAGGAGGAGGCGGCACACTCACTCACACACACACACACAAACGCACTTCCGTTCCCCATACCCTCTCGGCTGGGCTAGATTTGGCTCGTGCATGTCCCCGTACAAGCGATTTTCGACGAAATCAAATTTAGAAAAATACACAAAAATTGTTTCAACATCGTCCCCTGACTGGTTTTGACTGTTTCTGAACATTCCTCCTGTAGAGGGGCACGCCCGACTGGAGGCTAGATGCGCGGTCGGGGCAGGAGACCCAAGCGAGCCTCGAGGGCCAACAGCTTCTCGTGCGCCGCGTGCGGGCCCTTCGTCAGCAAGAGCTGGAGGTCCTGCGTGCCGCCCCTCACCCTCACCCCTGCCTGCACCTCCCTCCTGGATTCGGCACGGATGCTCTTCGCCGGGGTTGGCTTTCGCTGGGCTTCGCTTCGCCGGGGTTGGCTTTCGCCGGGGTTGGCGTTCGCCGGGGCGGCGGGCTTCGTTTTGCCTGGGTTGGCTTTCGCGGGGGGGGGGGGCTTTTGCTGGGGTTGGCTTTCGCCGGGCTTCGTTTCGCTGGGGTTGGCTTCCGCCAGGGTTGGGCGCGGGCTCCAACGGGCTGGTCGGGTCGGGCGGGCGGACCCTAACGGGCGGAACGGGTCGGGTCGGATCCGGCGGACCCTAACTGGCGGGTCGGGTCGGGCGGGCGGGGCGCAAAAGTGTGAGGCACGCTCGAGCGAGCACACGTGAAGCCTAACGGGCGGGTCGGGTCGGGCAGGCGG
This sequence comes from Prorocentrum cordatum, assembly GCA_963575745.1. NCBI lineage: Eukaryota > Dinophyceae > Prorocentrales > Prorocentraceae > Prorocentrum > Prorocentrum cordatum. The sequence continues at coordinate 218,178 of CAUYUJ010014932.1, forward strand.
ACCCTAACGGGCGGGACGGGTCGGGTCTGAAAAATACACCAGCGCCAATGCTGAAATCACTCTCCCAATAATATCAGCATTGTGTTGCATCTCCGAGGGGCCGTATCTGTCCCGTCCTGCGTCGAATTCGTGTCGAATCCGTGTCGAACGCGTCGAGATCTGTGTCGAATCCTAGATGGAATCGTGTCGAATCCGTGTCGAATTCAATTCGAATCCGCGTCGAATCCACGTCAGAATACAAGAAAATACTTTTATGGGACAGGAAAGGTCACCGAAGATGCAAATTAATGAAGTCCAACATCTGTTACACTCCCGAGGCGGCGTGCGTCCTGCAAAGCATGAGACACAGGCATGTTGGAGAACGTCTGCAAATCGTCCGTCAACTTCTGCGTGATGCGCGTGAACCGCTTCTGCTCAAGCGTGGTCACTGTGCCGGAATTCTGGAGACGTGCGGCAATAAGGGCGTGACCAGACCGCGGACGGGGGCGCATGGTTACTGGCAATCTGGATATCAATTAAAATCCGCCGCCTGCGTGCCTGCGCTTCTCTTGTATGTTCCTGGCGCAACCGTCGGGGTCGACAGCCGACCAGGTCCGCCCGCAAGACGGCGGGAGAGGGCCAATTCTGTCTGCTCCCCCTGGAAGACCCTGGGTGATCCGGAAACTCACCCGCCCAGGGAGCATTAGTGGCGAGTCCAAAATCCTCCCCATCTTCCCGCCCGGGGATCTTAGTGGGGGGTCTGGACCCCCCCCCCAACTCGGAAAATAAGTCGGGGGGTTGGAGAAGCCCCCCACGCCCGCCACCCCCTGGCAACGATGACGACGACGACGACGACGCCTGCGACGACGCTGACGACGACGTGACGCCTACGACGACGCCGACGACGACAACGTCGGCGGTGGCGGCGCAACTGTCGCCAGCGCCCACGTCAGGCGCAGGCTATGATAGAATGCTACTCGAGCTCGATCCAGCTCTCTCAATATCCTACTCGGGCCCTACTGTACTCTGCTCTACTCTCCGTTACTCTGCCCTACTCTACTCTACCCTACCCTACCCGACAGCACCCAGATCTACTCTACTCTACTCCACTTTGGTCATACTCTGTCATACTCTACTGTACTGTATTCCTTCTCTACTCTACTCTCTTCTGCTCTACTCGTCTTTACTCTGCCCTACTCTACTCTACACTACTCTACCCTGCCGTGCCTTAACATTATCTGCTCTACTCTGGTGTGCTCTTACTCGTTCATATTCTACCCTGTTCCTACTCTACTCTACTCTACTGTACCCAGGTCTACACTACTGTACTGTACTCTACTCTACTCTACTGTACCCAGCTCTGCACTACTCCACACAAGTTCTGCTCTGCTCTAGCCATCTACTCTGTTCTACTCGACTCTACACTACTCTAATACTATCTTCACCACTCTGGCCTACTTTTCGCTACTCCGCCCTACTCCACTCTCTAGTCTACCCTACCATATCCCACCGTACTCTACTCGACTCTGCCCTATTCTACTCTACTCCTGGTAAACTCTAAGTCTACGCCGACTCTACTCTGCTCGTCGTCTTCTTCGTCGTCGTATCAATCGTCTTCGTCGTCTTCGTCGTCGTCGTCGTCATCGTCGTCATCGACGCCGTCGTCGTCGTCGTCGTCGATGTTGTCGGCGACGTGGTCGTCGTCGCCGTCTTCGACGTCGTCGTCGGCGTCGGCGTCGGTGTTGTCGTCGTGGTCGTCGCCGTCGTCGCGCGCCGTGCGTCTTGCGCCGTGCGTCGTGCGTCGTGGGCGTAGTCGTCGTCGTCGTCGTCGTCGTCGTCGTCGTCGTCGTCGTCGTCTTCGTCGTCGTGTTCGTCGTCTTCGTCGTTGTCATCATCGTCGTCTTCGTCGTCGTCGTCGCCAATGTTGTCGGCGTCGTCGTCGTCGGCGTCGGCGTCCGTCATCGTCGTCGTCGTCGTCGGCGGCGGCGGTGGCGTCGGCCTCGGCGTCGGCGTCGGTGTCGGCGTCGGCATCATTGTCGTCGTCGCCAGGGGGTTGGGGGGGATTCTGGACCCCCCCACTGGATTTTCCCAGGGGGGGGGGGTCCGACACGACCCCCCCTCCCTCCCTGTTTTGGGGGGGCCGCCCGGTGGTGGACCCAACACACCCTGCCAGCAGAGGCAGAAAGTTCGCAAACATTTCACGGATGGAGAGCGTGGTACCTTTTCAAAGTGGCCCTCGCCTCAGCCCCGCGCACATTCGGCTCGAGAGTTTACATCGCTTCCATGAAGGAGCGAGCTCACAACAGAAAGTGTGTTTACAACATTCTTTAACATTAACAACATGTTTCAAAAGAAAGAACGTTTTGGCACGATGTAGGGCAATCAGGGCGCAACGATCACCTTGATTCGCGGTACTGGAGTCCCAGGAATGGTGGTCTGGCACGGTAATGTGATTCGCGGCGTTGAGGTCGCAAGAATGGCGCTCTGGTACGGTTCAGGATGCCCAGACGGTTGCTCTCCAACGCGGAACTCCCCTCAGTGAAACGAATCCCTGCCTTGGACGAGGGAACTTGAAGGGAGGGCGTAGTGCAACCTCGTTGATGGGTCTTGGGTTTACACTCGTCTTCCTCATCCTCCCCAAAATGTTCCCCGAAGGGTTTCCACTACGGCTCGGGGAGCACACCGTCCGATGATGTGTCCAAGCCTTGGACGCAATTTTGGGCTAAATCTGCACTTCCAAAAAGGCAGGGGGCGGCTGTGATTCGCCGTAGGCGCCTTCGATCAACTCTACCATGACATCCCGAAGTCTATGTGATCAGGGCTCCGCCTCGCCCCTATTCTGATGCCGCCTTCGTCCCTCCCCGCGCGGGGCCCCCCCCCCCCCCCCGTGGGCGTGGCGTGGTGGGCCCACCCCTGAGTCCACGGGTGAATGCGCCTGGTGGGGAATGCCAACAAGCTCTGGCTGGTCGCTGCAATCGCAAACTCATGAGTGTTGCCAAAATGTTGCGGGCGTATGGCTGAGATGTTCGCCCAATAATTGGGATCGACGGTTCCAAGCACTTCAACAACTGGAACAATGAATTGTGCAACACATCGAATGCCCAATCTACGTTGCACAAGATAGCGTGCACGACATGGACTGCACCACAGCTTGCACCACATAGCGTGCACCACGTAGCTTGCAACTCAAGAACGCACCCTGCAATAGGTTGGGGCAACCGCTTCTGCAAGTAATTGGGATCGATAGTTTCATATGAATGGTTTGGTATGTCGAACTGTTGTCCCTGCTGCAAAGTGGGCTTCATTTCAGGATCGGCGCATTGCCGTTCGGAAAGAAACTCTCGCCGCAGCTCGTGTCACAATTCTGGGCCCGATTCCTGTCCTGTCATTGCTGCCCCATCCTTTCACCTACTTCGCCGTCCAAAGCTGGTGCCGCTGCTGATGCTACTCCTTCTCCACGTGTGAGGAGGCGCCCTCCCTGATAGTACAGCACACGAAGGGTCAGGTCTTGCGACTACCAGTTGGAGATCAATGTACCTCAGGAAGCCACGTTCGGCGGAGTGAAGAAGAGGATTCACCGCAATGTTGCGGGATGCGTGGGAGGTGCTGGATGTTAGCTGTGGCGGGGATGCTGGCGTGCCCCCGCCATCTCTCCCCGCCCCCCTCCCCTCATCGACCCTCCCCTATCATTGACAAGCAGGGCAAGCAGGTCTCAAGACCTTGCAGGTTCGACTGTGCTCACCTCGTCGAATTCAGCGCAGGGCGGAGAGAACAACCGAGGCCCAGGAAGAAACAGAACATGTGCCTTGCCGAAGGCGTCGAGAGCGGAAATGATCTTCTCTCCGAGGCCAGGAAGCATCGCCCCGAAGCCGCTCAGAACGATCGTCGCACCCCCTGTCCAGACGTCAACGTCGTAGGACACCTCGCTGGAGAGGGGCCAAAGGGGGGGGGGGGGGGCGGAGGGGCAGGACGGAGCAGCGGGCATGACATTTATGGCCTCGTATCCCTCCTTTCCTTCCTCCTCCTCCTCCTCCTCCTCTTCCACTTCCTCCTCCTCCTCAATGGACCTGCTGTCTCCTGGCATGGCGCCACATAGGATGGTGCCCTTCCCTGGTAGATGTCGGCTTCCTGTGCCAACACATGTTCTATTTCTGACCCACTCCAGGTGGGCTAGTTGGCCTGCAGCCTGCACTCGAAGGCTGCACGCCCCCGACCGTGGTGCTCCAGCAGCACCCTTCCAAGAATCTGGAGTCCTGAACCCTGAATCTCCATCATCATCCTCCACCCCATCCATTCAGGCCTTGGAAGAAACAAGCGAACACTCACGCCGCCGCTCTCATCCGTCAATGCCCCCCCACTGATCGATGCTGGCGGTGGGTTGAACGAGCTGCACTTCAACCGCAATCTTCTCCGCGCGTGCCAACTTTGAGCTTGGGGGAGCGGAATGGGGTGTCCACAACTGGTTTCCTTCTATCGGTGGTGGACAAACCCACCCTCTAATGAAAACGGCCTGTGACCGAAACCGACGGACCTGGACCCGCAAACATTGCGGCCGCGACGCCCTCTCGCGAACCGAAAACGGCCAGTTCGCTCGTCGACGTGTCAGGGTAGAAGGTCGATCAACCTCCGATTCTAGCGTTAGGTCGGGCCTGTCCCCCTACAGGGGGATTTCGGACGAACCATCAAGGATGGTCAAAAGATGCCCTAGAATACTCGAAAATGGTCCAAAAATCGCCCCCAGACTATGCTTTGACTCTTTCTGAACATTCCTCCTGCAGAGGGACAGGCCCGACCCCACTCCAGCGTGTGAAGCGCCAGCACAGCCAGACCCGGGCTCGGCAGGCGCGGGCACTGCCGAGCAGGCCGCGCGGGGGGGAGGCGAGCCCCGGCCTCGGCGGCGGGCCTCCGCCACCCGGCACCGTGCGCGCACGGCGCGCTCCTCGCCCTCCTCCTCCTGCTCCCGCCGCTCCTGCTCCCTCCTGCTCCTCCTCCTCCTTTTCCTCCTCCTCCTCCTTTTCCTCCTCCTCCTCCTCCTCCTCCTCCTCCTCCTGGTCCTCCTCCTCTTCCTCCTCCTCCTCCTCCTCCTCCTCCGCCTCCTCCTCCTCTTCCTCCTCCTCCTGCTCCTCGCCTTCTGCTGCCATCCGGCTTGCGCTGGAACGTTCCCCCGTGCCCGAATGTGTAAAGAAACGCTTGGGGTGTCTTGCCCCGTTCTCTCGGGATCGACGTTTTGTGTTCCGCTTTGACAGTCGTCGTCGCCGTCGTCGTCGTCGTCGTCATCGTCGTGGTCGTCTCGCCGTCCTCTCCCTCCTGCTCCTCCTCCTCCTCCTCCTCCTCCTCCTCCTCCTCCTCCTCCTCCTCATCCTCCTCCTCCTCCTCCTCCTCCTCCTCCTCCCCTCTCTTTTTTTGTTCAAGGATGCTCGTTCGCACCGTGTTCGGTTCGGTCACGTGTTGTACTACCGATGGTCCTGGTTGTGGCTCCCATTGTATTCCGTTTCGGCTGGCCGAAAACCGGAAAGCTGAACTCGGTGAAAGATCAGCGCTTTCAACATCAACTAAATGCCTAAGGGTGGCGAGGCGTGCGGGATGGCTGGCTGTCCCCCTACCCATGGGGTCCCAATTACACCGAGTCGTCAACGCACCCTCTGCAGCCCCCCTGGATGGCGCAGGATGAGCCCAACATGTCCTCGTAGATGGCCTGAGCCAGTCCGATCTGGAACTCGGAAAACTTCGCGCGTGTGCGTGCCGTTGCCGAGTTTGGCCTGAGCCGCGTTGAGGAGGCCTGCGAGTGCGTCGCTCAGCTAGGGGCGATGGCCCTCTGTCACAGGCCAGCACTGGCACCGCAGAGGGATCACACCTTCTAGGTACAACTCGTGAGCATGCGTGATGAGGCAGCCGAGGTGGCGGGACAGAGGCCTGGCCATGGCGACATGGCCGCCGCCAGCCTTCTCCCTGGCCTTTGTGTTCGCCTCCCTTCTGGCCCAAAAAGCATGGGCTGGTGCGTTTTCCCCACTCCACACCACGCTGAAGTCCCGAGCAGGGAAGGGATGGCAGCATTGGCCGCACCTATCAGAGACATTGAAGATTAGATTGCTGGCTAATGAACCAGTGAGGGTCCATAGCCTATACAGGGACAACGCCCCTCCCTGCAATACCTCCGAAACTGGCCCAACTAACACTGCTTTTCAGCGCCGGTTCTGGCCCCTGGACGCCTCGAAGACGGCCAGAGACCAAAACGACTGCAAGATGCTCGAAGAGCGGGCAAGGAGGGGCGAGATGCTTCACCAAGGCTTCAATGTCTTCAAACTGGAGATTCAGCAGGCCCCGTGATGTCCTCTCAAAACACACCCACGGAGGCCTCTCGTGAGAACCTGGCAGGCTAAAAACAATGAAACGCCACGTGCGTGTTGCTTCCAAGAATTTCGGACTGCGGATCGATCAGAGGGAATTTCCAGGAGCCCCAGGAAACACTCAAGACCAAAGGCCTCCCAGGTGGGGTCGGAATATGTGGGATCGGAGAATCGCGGTACATCGCCGATCGGCGACGCCGTCGTGAAGAAACTCAAGCTCCACATCGCGCCGCATCGCCTGAATCGTCAATACGAAGCGATCCTCCGACCCCATCTACTCCGATCTACTACGGCCCCATCTGGGAGGCCTAGACCCAGGAAGATTTCAAGACAGCCGAAAGCAGCTCAAGAATCCCCCAAGGCGGTCCAAGAAGGCCCCCAAAAGGCCCAAAGACCCGTCCGTCCAAGACGCCTCCATGATGGCTCTACCAAATCTCTTCGGGAAAAAGCTCGGCAAGCCAATCACGCTCAAAACAGCTCTGGGACCCTGGACGGGTCTTCAAAGGGGACACAAAAGAGATCCCGAAGACGCCCTTAGTTTCGTCAAAAATTACTCCTGGATGAATGAACAGGGAAAGATCGAGGCTGCGGACCAGGGGTATTGGCGGCCCGCGCCACCTCAGGCAAAGCACTGGACTGGCTCGAGCCTCAAACTCGAGCTCCTTACTGCTGCCGCGGATGCGATCGCGCGGTGCCAGGGTTCGCAGTGCTCAGCAGCAGTCTGAAGTGCAGAAGCACGATGGGCAAATTCTCCACCTCCACTACCATACAGTCGGGCTGCTGAAATAAGGAACGCTAAATAAGGAACGAAGCCCCTCTGTGGCTTCAAAAAAGCCTGGGTGCACGAGAAGGGCTAGAGGAACAACCGCGGAAGGACGTAAGGAACATCGAGCCCCTTCCGAATCCAGACTGTTCCTTATTCCAGCGTCTTGGCTGTATGTAGGACGGGGAGAGGGGAGGATGAGGAAGTCCTCGAAACGTGTGTCAGCGCGGCGAGGGCAGGCCAAGCCATCGCGCGCGCCATCTTTCCACGAGCGGCGCCGAGTGGCACCGCGGGCGAAGCGCACGACGGTGCCCCAGAGCGCACCGAGCCCCGCAGGAGCGGAGGCCAGATTCCGCGGCTGCACCTCGGGCCAGAGGCGTCCTCGCGCGAAGGGGAGAGCGGATAGGGAGGGAAGAGGGGGACACAGACATATCAGTCATGCGCGCATGTACACCTGTGTGCGCATATAAACTTACACCAAAGGAAAGCCCCAATCACTGGATGGTTTGATCGATACATCAAAAGATCGACCGGGAACCCTGGAACCGGGGACCGATGACCAAGAACCCGGGAACCCAGAACCGGGAACCCAGCCGACCACCCAGATCGGCAGGAAACTTTCGCCAAATCGTTCAATTTCCGCTAGGACCCCTTCAATGCAAGCACTGATTGGGGACACAGACATATCGGTCATGCGTGTATGTACACCCGTGAGCGCATATAAAAAATACCCGTATTGATATGTGCTGCAGCAAATACAGACGGGGCGCTGACGAGGGAACCCTTTTCGTTGGGGAGGGGCTCGGTGCTCCTTGATTGTTTTACAGTTTGCCTCAGGTGTTCCTGAGGTGTCCCATGAGAGATCGAAGTTTAACTAATCGGAACAGGGTGCCTCGCTCCTTCTGTAAGGTTCCTTGGGTCAACGCCCCGACGGTATCGGTCATGCGTGTGTGTGTGTACACACGTGTGCCCATATCAAAAAACACCCGTATGGATGTGCGCTGCTGCTGATGACAGCTACTGCTTACTGCTGCGGGCACTCGGATGAGCTCCCCGTCGAAGACGATGTACTGACCGAAGCCCGCAAAACGACGGAGGTGCGAGCGACCCCGCAGCAGCAGCAAACTTCTTCGCGAAATCCTTCCGGCAGTCCAGAGGTCGAGATGCATACCATCTGCAGAAGCGGCGATATGGAGGGGGAGTGAGGCAAGGGAGTGACGGCGCGAGCGAAGGAGGGGATGCGGGAGGGTGGAGGAGCAGCAGCGAGGGGATCCCCCCCCCAAGGAGCACGGCACCCCGGTCATCGTGAGATCGAAGAGCTTGGGAGCCAGGTCCTCGAGCAGAAGCCTGCTGAAGACGCCTGGGCTCGCGCTCCCTTCCCCACGACGACGGCAGAAAGAAGACGGCAGACCGGACAGACATGCAGTCCGGAATTCTTCACGCTTCGCGTAGCCCCACCAGCACCCCTTCTGGCATCGAGGACGGCAATGACTGGGTAACCTACTGCCGCACCGCCAACCCATAGATCTGGCAACCCCACGGGACAGGGGGCCGTCAGTGCCGCCCCTCAGGGGCACCCACTTTGGACGACAGGGACTGGTGGCTGAAACAACCCACCTCCAGCGCTCCACCATTCAATAGCATATGGTACGACAGCAGGTGGGGGTCGCCTACCGTATCCAGCGGCCTCTGGCTTCCCCCTTTCACCTCACCATTCCAGGTCTCTGCGGCTCATGGCTGCGCCCCCCTCCGACACTTCCGTGCGGCTCTTGGTTGGGTCCCCCCATTCTGATCGCCGAGGTCGATCCGGCCGCCGCGACGGCGACTGGGCTGACACCCAGCGCCGGGTTGGATTCGCTCCCCCCTCCTTCTCCTTTCCTCCGCTCTCCATTCACCAGTTTCTGCGGCTCTGGGCCGCGCCCCCAACAAAGTGTGCCTCGGTTGAGGATGTGCCAGTGCCTTGGCCCGGTCCAAGCGTGGAGGCCCAGGGCACGGCGGTCGTGCCAACGGTACTAGGTTGCACCCCCCACGTTCATTCACAAGTCTCCTGCGGCTCTTGGCTGCGCCCCCAGCTCTGTGAAGGGACATCATCACAGGGGAGCTGACAATTTCAGCCACTCTGACGGGTCACACACTTCGGGGATGGACAGACCTCCCTTTAGTAAAACGTGGTTTAGTGAAAACGACCTCGGGCCCAAACCTGGCGGGCGCAAGCCTGGAAAATGACGGCCGCGGCGCTCTCTCGAGAACCGAAAACGGACAATTCACTAATCGACGTGTCAGGGTAGGAGGTCTGTCCATCCCCGAACACTGGCCTGGAATCTGGCCTCCGGCCGTGCCAGCGGACAGGTGGGTGCTCATCTCGACGCACAGAAGCCTGCCTGCGCCAGACACCACGGCGGTGATCCCCCCAGACTCTCTGGACGGATTTGACGTGGTGCATCGGTTGGTCGCCAGCTGAACACGCTGTCGTGAGGACGCGTGGGTGTGGCATCAACCCCTTCCCTTGGTCACCGCCACAGCGGCTAGCAAAGCCACCCCCACCTGAGGGTCGCCCTGATCCACATGGTACGTCTCAGGGCGCTACAAGGGCTTGGCTTCGCGTATGGTGAAGACTGGCGCACCCTACCCGCTTCTGGTACTACCCGACGTCGGGCCTGGCATGGGCGAATTCCTACACAAGTGGTTCATCCTTTGGCAGGTCATCGCGGATCCCCCGGCTGGCCCTTCGTGCAGGTGCCTCGGTCAGCGCTTGCAACTTTGTGCCCCCGATCTTCCGTGTCGGTTAAGTTGCACGCTGTGGACACAGGCGGGAATTGACGGTACGTTCGCTGACTGGGTATCTTTCGCTCTCGCGTTCAAGAGCGGCAGACCCGACGTCTGCGACAGTGAGTCACACCGCGAATGAGGCCCCCCTCTGTGCTGCTCCCCTTTTTCCTGCCGCTGGGTGCCCGTCTGGCGTCCGCTGCGTTTCTCCTGTTCCCTCTTGCATCGCCTTCTGTGTGTCTTGGCCGGAGCTTTAGCCGCCCCGTGCTGCTACAGTACGGTCCGTGCTCCGCGCCTTTTCTTGGTGTGTGGTTCGGCTGGAATTTGGCGCCGTAAGGGCGACTGCTCCTTTCCGTCCGCCGCCGGTGCCGCGCTTGCGTCCCCATCCGCTGGGATGCCTGCGACGGTCCCCCAATGAGGGTCACTTTGTCCCTGGCATGTGCACTCGCTACAGCGGCCTACGTGTCTCTGCAGCCAATTATCTCGCTCTGTGGCCCAGTCGTTCATCCCGCTCACTGGATCTGTCCTTCGAGCCGCCGACCAAAAAGTAGCCCCAACAGCCTTTGGGTGCTCGTGGTTCAGCCTGGGCATTCCTCCGTGGCTGCACCACGCTGCCGCGACCTCGGCTGTTGCGTTTGCGTCCGCCCTCCTGCCGTCTTGGGTCGGCATTGCAAAGCGCGTCCCTGGACGCGCTGCCCAGGCGTCGGTACGTACGGGGGTCGGCTTGTGCTGGCCAGCCGTCTTGCCTGCCTATGTTCGGTTCGCGCCAGTCGCCTGCTCTGGTTGGCCGAACTCGGACTGCGCCCCTCTCATTCGGGGCTTGGGTGTTCAACTTTGCTGGCGCCAACACCCGCACCCGTCAGACCTTGGCTGGCATCTTGGGCCTTCCCTGAGGTGCTTTACCGTGGTCGCGCCGCGGTGTTTCCGCGCGCCATTTTGGCTGCGCCTCAGCTTTGGCTGGCCAACTCACGCACACAACTTGCCTCGTGGAGGCTTCGTCCCACCTGGCTCTGGCCACCCTGGTACTTTGTAGTCCTTAGGGTGCTCACCCTTTGCATCCAATTCAGCTGTTTGCAGACCCTGGCAGTCGGCCCCCCTGGCATCAGCCTCTCTGCAGTTCGTTGCATGCGTGCAACCCCTGGCAGTGCAGCTTCCCTTGCAGCCGCCGCCAACACCCCTCCACTCGCCGGCCTTGCCGCCGAGGTGCCGCGTGAGGCTCTGGCCCACCGCTTTAGGTTAATTCGTCTTTGCGCGGCCCGCTCTGACTCAACTCGCCGCTGGCGCGCTCGCCTGCGGTCGCTGACAAAAAGTAGCCCCACCAGCCTCACGGTGCTGTTTGCCTGACTCACACCTATGGTCGCGCCGCCGCGCCATTATGGCTGCGCTTACTTGCTGGTCGCTACCGGGATTTCCAACGCCACGAGGTTTGGGAGTATCGGTTCTGGCTCTCCTTCTGAGTGGCTGCCCACTTGCTCGCTTCGTTTGCCATTCTTTTCCTGCTGCCTAGTCGCGGCCCGACTAGTGTTCGGACGGCTTTCGGCCCGCCTCGCGAGCCTGTTGACCAAAGAGTAGCCCCACCAGCCCATCCTAAAACAGCAACTGTTGCGAAGCATACCGACTGTCGTTGTTTTCGGGCGTACCTCCTCCTGCCCTCGCATATACCCACTTGTTCCTCCTACATCCCACCTGCTCCCTTTTAGCTCTTCCTTGTGGGAAGAGTGGGTGGGGGGACGAGGAGGAGGAGGAAGAAGAGAAGGCGGTGGAAGGCGATAGGGAGACAGCGGCGTCGACAACGACGACGGCGATGACCACAGCATCAACGACGACGACGGCGACGGCGACGACGTCGACGACGACGACGACCGCGACGACGACGACGAAGACGACGACGACAACGACGTTGACGACCCCACCTGCTCTATTTTAGCTCTTCCTTGTGGGAGGAGTGGGAGCAGGACAGGGCGGAAGAGGATGAAGAAGAGAAAGTTTCAGAAAGTCGGTGGGAGACGAGGGGGAGATAGCGGCGACGACGGCGATGACCACAACAACGACGACGAAGACGACAACGACGACCACGACGACAGACAACGGCGACGGCGACGGCGACGGCGACGACGACGACGACGACGACCGCGACGACGCCGACGCCGACGCCGACGCCGACGACGACGACGAGTCAACCATCAATGCCTTTTCTGGGCCTTTCTTTCTGAGAGCCCCTCGGAGGCATCTTGGGGCTATTCAAGGGCCTTCTTGGGAATATATTGGAGGTCCCTGAGCCCTTTTGGGGTCCCCGTGGTGCCTCTTGGGGCACCCTTGGCATGACGACGAAGACGCGAGTAGCATGTAGGTGACGACGATGACGAAGACGCGAGTAGCATGTAGGTGGCGACGACGACGAAGACGCGACGGGATGTGGAAGACGTTCCTGACGCCGAAGACGACGACGACGACGCGAATAGCATGTAGGTGGCGATCTGCCCCCTGCGCCTGTGTACACCACGACGCTCGCGTGCACCACAGCGCGCGTGCACACCACAGCGCCTGCGTACATCGCAACAACCGTGTGCAACGCAGCGCCTGTGTACACTGCAGTTCTTGCGTACACTATAGCGCCGGTGTACATGTGCACACCGGAAGCAACCATGTGCAACACAGCGCCAATGTACACCACAATGCTTGCGTTCACCGCGGCGCCTGTGCACGCCACGGCGCCTGTCTACACCACAGCATCCGCGTGCAACGCAGCGTTATTGAATACATCACTGTGCCTGCGTGCATAGGACAGGTAGAAGGAGCCTGTACGTGAGGATCTGCTGCGGAAGCGCCGCGCCAGGAAAGTGTTGATAATTGAATGCGACGTTTTCCCTTTCCCCTTTTCCTCCACTTCCACCTCCTCCTCTTCCTCCTCCTCCTCCTCCTTTTTTCTCCTCCTCCTCCTCATCCTCCTCTTCCTCCTCCTCCTCCTCCTCCTCCTCACCCCCTGTCGTGCGGATTGGCGCTACACCGCACGTACGCAACTCAGCGTGCACCGCAGCATGGTCTATTGAATCGACCCACTTGGTTCTCGGACGGCCAATTTAGCTGGAGCCCCCAGGACGCAGATGGGAGGAGTTACGGTGATGCGGAGGAACTCGGAAGGACTCGTAGATTCCTCTGGCGCTCTTTTGTCCATACGTATTAATGTCTGGTGTTTTCGGCGGAATCCACAAACGCTCCATTTTGTTATAATGACTTGTTCTAACATACTACATAAAACAGTGGTGCTGTGCTGCACACGGTTGCTGTGGTGCAAACAATCGCCGTGGTGTACACAGGCACTGCAATGCACGCAGGCATTGTGGTGTACACTGCTGTTGGTGTACAGAAGAACTGTTGTGCCCGCGCTGTGTTGCACAAACTGACGCTGTGTTGCACGCGGCTGCTGTGGTGTACATAGGCGGTGTGGTGTACACAGGCGCTGTGGTGCACGCAGGCAGTGAGGTGTACACAAGCGTTGTGGTGCAGATCGCCACCTACATGCTGGTGCCACCCTTCCTCCGTCATTCCTAGCGTTCCCAGGCGCCGCCGGCGCGAAGCGTGACGTCATCGACCACCCCCCACCCCCACCAGATGATCGCCACCATCGGCCCGGAATAAAAAAACAGGCTCCAGCCGCGTCCGCGCGCACGACGACGATGAGCGACGAGCGACGAGCGACGAGCGACGAGCGACGACGACGACGACGACGACGACGACGACGACGACGACGACGACGACGACGACGACGACGACTGCGGACCAGACTCCTATGCGGATTCCTGCGCGGACACCTAAGCGGATCCCAATACGCACGGCGGCAGTGCCTGGAGCGCACTGGGGGGGGGAGCGTTACGTCATAGGGGGGGGGGTGGGGGGGCGGCGGGGGCCATGACGCCCGTCATGCCCCAAGCAATAAAGAAATGGTCATTTGACACGGGGGGAGGAGAGGCTGGGACGGGGAGGCAGGAGTGAGAGGAGGGAGGAAGGAGAGCAGGAGGAAGGAGTGCACGCCGGGCGCTGTCACTTCAAAACGAAGACCGCACACCACAAAATGATTGGGATAATCTACGTGTCCGCGTCCCGAGCTTCCAAGGCGGTCCAGACATGCAACCAAAGACACCAAGATGGCTCAAGGTACCTCGAAGACGGCCAAAGATGGCCCCAAGGCGGCCCAATATGGCTGCAAGGCGGCCCAAGATGCCTCCAAGAGGGCCACGCGCGGACCTACAATAGGGTCCGCAGAAACCAAATCCGCGAATGTCCTGTGGTTGTGGATTGAGTTTCGCATTCTCGCCTTTCCGGGCTTCCGCCAGCTCCAGACGGCCCGATAAAGCCTCCTCGATGGTCCGAAGACGGCCCAAGAGGCCCCCAAGAGGGCCCCAAGATGGCCCAAGAGGCCCCAAGATAGCCCACGAGGCATCCAAAACGGCCCCCAAGACGGCCAAAGAGGGCCTCCCGTATGACGCAAGCCGGCCTTATAACACCTTGCGACGGCCCAAGACGGCCCCACGACGGCACCAACCATACGACCAAGAGAGCCCCAAGACGGCCCCAGCGAGGCCCTAGACGGCGTAAGAGTGCCCTGGGACGGCGCAAGAGGGCCCCAAGGGACCCCAACGACTGCCCCACAGGAAGCCAAGACACCGCAAAGACGGCCCAAACGAGTTCCATGAGAGCTCTTCAAATAGTGAAGACTGGTGTCGCATGTGACGACCTTACTCTTCCTCCTCCTGCGTTTCCTTCTCCTCCTTCTCCTTATCATCATTATCATCATCACCACCCTTTCAGACGCATCATCCTGATCCTCGTCAGCAGCATAAACAGCATCCTCATCATCAACATCAACATCAGCATCAGCATCAGCATCAGCACCAGTGTCATCATCATCACCATCATCATCATCATCATCATCACCATCATCATCATCATCATCATCATCATCATCATCATCACCACCACCACCACCACCACCACCACCACCATCATCATCATCATCATCATCATCATCATCATCATCAATGATATCATTATCATCGTCGTAGTCGGCATGGCCATCATCACCAAACTCATCATCACTATCATAATCATGCTCATCGTCGTCGGCATTATCATCAACATCATCGCCACCATTACCACCACCACCACCGTTGTCGTCGTCTTGGTTATCGTCGTCGTCGTGGTTGTCGTCGTCTTTGTCGTCGTCGTCCTCGTCATCGTCATCATCACCATCGCCATTGGGCTGGCACGGTGGCGGGACTTGCCGCAGGCAGCCAGATCCCTCACCGGGCCTGGAGGATGCACAGCGGGCACCGCGGCCGTTCCAGGAGCGTCCCGGCACGCTCCGCGAGCGCTCCAGAATCGCTCTGGAATTACGTCCGGCACGTCCTATACTCGAAAGTGGAAAAAATAAACAAACAGATGCAACAATAGTTAAACATTGTCGAAAAATCGTGCCTTGAATATTCCTCCTGTAGAGGGACACGCCCGACTTAATTCTGGAACTGTGCTTCTGTGCCTCGCCCCGCCCGTCCCTGCCCGCCCCGCCACCTCGAGCGACGCGGGGGCGCAGCTCGGAGAAACACGGCCCAAGGCCTCCGACGTCTTCGGTGGCAACCAACGGGAGCCTCCCATACTGTCTTGCCGGCTCTTGCGGATCGACTCTGCTCGATGCTAGTCGACGCTACATCGATGCATCCGTGGATCTGGCGCGTGGGCGCCAGATCCACGGATCGAGTGCCGCGTGATGTGGCGACGGGGCGCGTCGATGTGGATGGAGGCGGGACCCGCCGCGGATCGCCACGCCTTGATCCATGCTTGTGCTTCCTCGACAATACGTGGGGTGCAAACAGCCGTCGATCGCAATCCGTGCGAGAAATTCCACCGTCCATCTCGCATTTCGCAACGCAGCGTCCGGTTGACCACCACGGGCTCTGGGTCCTCTTCTGCTTGCTCTTCCCTTCCATCCTCCCCCTCCCCTCGCCCTCTCCTTACAGATTCCCCTCCTCCTCCTTCCCCCCCTTCGCCCTCGCCCTCCTATGTACTCTTCCTTGTTTCCCCACCCCCTCGTTTGCCCCCCTCTCTCCATCCTCCGCCTCCTCCTCCTCCTCCTCCTCATCATCATCATCATCATCAAGTCCTTCTCCTTATGACTAACTTCTCCCTGTCGCACTCCGAGGCTATCTTAGGGCGGGCCGGGCGTTTCGCCTGAGACTTCCCCACAAATCAAACATTGACAGCAGTTTCACAGATGGAGGGCGGGTGGTTTTCAACATGTGGCTCTCGCCTGGGCGCCGCGCACATTCGTTTTCAAAAGGTGCAACAGTTTCACGGATCGAGGGCGGGTCGTTTTCAAAATGTGGCTCTCGCCTGGGCGCCGCGCACATTCGTTTTGAAAAGTTGCAAGAGTTTCACGGTCGAGGGCGGGTCGTTGTCAAAATGTGGCTCTCGCCTGGGCGCCGCGCACATTCGTTCCCAAACATTGCAAGAATTTCACGGCTTGAGGGCGGGCCGTTTTCAAATTGTGGCTCTCGCATTAGCGTCACGGATTTGAGGGCGGCTCCTTTCCAATATGTGGCTCTCGCATTAGCTCCGCGCACATGTGTGTTAGGAAATTACAAGAGTTTCGCGGAATCCCATGATCGTCGTACAAGAAACGGCGTTCTGGAAGGATTCATGAGTATGCGGGCGCAAGGGTCATGATGATTCGTGGTGTTGTCAAGACGCAACAGTCAGGCTTACCCGTGGCGTTGGGGTACCGAGAACATTAGTTTGGCATGCTTCAAGGTCTTCAATCGGTTGTCTCCCAACGAGGCAGGTACCTCTGTGGAAATGAATCACTGTAAGGGCATGTGAAGGGAGCTTGGGGGGAAGGTGACTCTTGGGTTTACATTGGTCATCCTCCTCCTCCTCCGCCTACATGCACCGAGAAGGAACAGGTCAAGAAGACCACACATCCCCCTGCATCCTTCACTTCCTCCTACTCCTCCTCTTTCTCCTCCTCTGGCTCTGCCTACCGTCCTCTCATCCTCCTTCCCTATGTTTCATCCTGCTGCTGCTCATCTCCCCGATCCGTGGCGAGCATGCTATACATTGCCTGCCTGTCCCGACCCTGCGCGAACATCCTGCCCAGAAAGAACACGTTCGAGAAGAGACGCTATGTGATGCCCATGGCCTATGCGCATCACGTCCACGGGAGAGGGGTCTGGCTCGTCGGGAAGCTTCAGGGGACGCATGACGAGCTTCACCATCACTTCGGGAGACGTCGTCATCCAGCCACTCCTGTACCTGGCAGAACGGGGAGGCCTGCACAAGGCACGCTTCGCTGTGCGCAGCTCGGCAACACCACTCAGCTTCGCCGCGCACGGCGTGCAGCGCCCCAATCTCCTGCCACGCAGCCTGCCATGCCAACGACCAGGCGTCTCGCCTGTCACTCAGTGGGCATGGCTTTGGCGTTATGCTTCGTTGAGACAGAAGGACATCCCGCGTTTGACCCCTACCACATCAAAAACGTTCGCATTCGGAGGGTGATATGGACGAAACAATGAAACATTAGACACGGATGTAATCTCAAATTCCAGTGTAGCTACGAATACGGGTTGAGCTGATCAGCCAACTCGCACGACCTCAAATGCCCCTCGCGACATAAAAATGAAGGCTGGCACCACTGGGAATTGGAACTCGAGCGCCCCCTCGTCTCGTGTCTCGTGCAAGATGTTCGCGCGCGCCCGGCCCCGACTTTGACGACCTTGCGACGTGAGAACTCACTAGAGGCCTCCTAGATGGGGTCCGGGTAGATGGATCGAAGGATCACGCCGCATCGCAAATGCATCGCCAATGCAACGGCGATGCATCGGCAAAGTCGGCGATGCATCGGCGGGGTCGGCGTGGGGAAGCACGGTCTCCACATCGAGCCCCATCGCCGATGCATCGGCGATGCGGCGCGTCCCTCCGACCGTATCTTTAGGTCGGGCGTGTACCCCTACAGGCGGATTTTGGACGAAAAACAAGTGGCACCTGTGCCATGGCTCTTGCACAGAAAGGAAGGGGGAGGAGGAGGAGGTGGAGGAGGAGGGGGGAATATGGGGGCAAGACATCGCCCCTCGGGGCCTAGCAACGGGGCCCAAATCCCAGGTGGGGAAGGGTGTGTGTGTGTGTGTGCGTCGACGCGGAATAAAATACTCGGAGCGGGGGGGGCACGGGGCGGAGGTCCCACTGGGGCGCTGGGGGCGCGGAGAGAAGGGGGGGGAGGTGGTGTGCGTCGCGACGCGGAATAAAATGGTCAGGGCGGGGGGGCATTGGGCGCGGCTTGGGGCAGAGGGCCACGGGGCGGGGATCCAACTGGTGCGCTGGGGACGGGTGCAGGAGGGGGGGAGGTGGTGTGCGCCGCGACGCGGAAAAACATTGTCGGGGCGGAGGGGGCACGGGGCGGAGCCCCCACTGGGGCGCTGGGGGAACGATGGGGTGGTGGAGGCGGTGCGCGTCGCGACGCGGAATAAAGCGTTCGTGGCGGAGGGGGCAGTGGGCGGTGCTCCCGCTGGGGCGCTGGGGACGCGACGGTGAGGGGGGGGGGGGGGGGCGACGCGGAATAAAGCGTTCGTGGCGGAGGGGGCAGTGGGCGGGGCTCCCGCTGGGGCGCTGGGGACGCGGGGGGGCTCGGGGCAGAGAGCCACGGCGCGGGGGTCCCACTCTGGCGCTGGGGACGCGGGGGGGGGGGGTGCGACGCGGAATAAAGCGTTCGTGGCGGAGGGGGCAGTGGGCGGGGCTCCCGCTGGGGCGCTGGGGACGCGGGGGGGCTCGGGGCAGAGAGCCACGGCGCGGGGGTCCCACTCTGGCGCTGGGAACGCGGTGGGGAGGGGGGGGGGGCGATGCGGAACAAGTGGCACGTGTGCCAAGGGAAGGGGGGGGAGGAGGAGGAGGAGGAGAGGAGGAGGAGGAGGAGGAGGAGGAGGAGGAGGAGGAGAGGAGGAGGAGGAGGATGGAGGAGGAGGAGGAGGAGGAGGAGGAGGAGAGGAGGAGGAGGAGGAGGAGGAGGAGGAGGAGGAGGCCAGCTTGACAGGAAGAGAAGGAGGAGGCGGCGGAGACGACGGCAACCACACCTACGCCACGACGACACGACCTCCGCCCTCCGTCCGCCCTCTGTCCCCCGTCCCCCGTTCCCGTCCCTTCCTTCCCCATTCTGGGCCGCACGTACAGGTTTGTTTCCATTCCCCCCCCCCCGGTTTGGGTCAGGGGCCGTTGCCCGCAGACCGTGGGGGTGTACAGTCGTTTCAAGGTTGGACGGCGCCCTCACACGCCTGACCCCGGTGGCCATCCATCCTAAAAAGGGATGGGTGCCGGGGTCGCGGTTGCAGGATGAGGAAGGGAGAGGGGGCAAAACATCGCCCCTCGTTGCCCAGCAACGGGGCCCAAATCCCAGGTGGAGAGAGGGGGGAGGTGGCGTGCGTCGCGACGCGGAATAAACTGCTCGGAGCGGAGAATGCACGGGGCGGAGGTCCCATTGGGGCGCTGGGGGCGGATAGAAGGAGGGGGGAGGCGGTGTGCGTCGCGACGCTGAATAATATGGTCGGGGCGGAGGGGGCATTGGGCGGGGCGGGGCAGAGGGCCACGGGGCGGTGGTCCAACTAGGGCGCTGGGGGCGGGGGCGGTCGCGACGCGGAATAACACTGTCGGGGCGGAGGGGGCACGGGGCGGAGCCCCCACTGGGGCGCTGGGGACGCGGGGAGGGAGGTGGGGGAGGTGGTGCGCGTCGCGACGCGGAATAAAGCGTTCGCGGCGGAGGGGGCAGTGGGCGGGGCTCCCGCTGGGGCGCTGGGGGCGCGGGGGGCTCGGGGCAGAGAGCCACGGCGCGGGGGTCCCACTCTGGCGCTGGGGACGCGGGGGGGGGCGTGCGACGCGGAATAAAGCGTTCGTGGCGGAGGGGGCAGTGGGCGGGGCCCCCGCTGGGGCGCTGGGGACGCGGGGAGGCTCGGGGCAGAGAGCCACGGCGCGGGGGTCCCACTCTGGCGCTGGGGACGCGGGGGGAGGGGGGGTGCGACGCGGAATAAAGCGTTCGTGGCGGTGGGGGCAGTGGGCGGGGCCCCGCTGGGGCGCTGGGGACGACCACGGCGCGGGGTCCCAGGCGCTGGGACGTGGGGGGCGGGGCGCTGGGGACGCGGGGGGGGGTCGGGGCAGAGAGCCACGGCGCGGGGGCGGACCACTCGGCGTGGGGACGCGGCAGGGAGGGGGGGCGTGCGACGCGGAATAAAGCGTTCGTGGCGGAGGGGCAGTGGGCGGGGCCCCCGCTGGGGCGCTGGGGACGCGGGGAGGCTCGGGGCAGAGAGCCACGGCGCGGGGGTCCCACTCTGGCGCTGGGGACGCGGCAGGGAGGGGGGGGTGCGACGCGGAATAAAGCGTTCGCGGCGGAGGGGGCAGTGGGCGGGGCGCCCGCTGGAGCGTTGGGGACGCGGGGAGGCTCGGGGCAGAGAGCCACGGTGCGGGGGTCCCACTCTGGTGCTTGGGACGCGGGGAGGGGGGGGGGGGGGGGCGACGCGGAATAAAGCGTTCGTGACGGAGGGGGCGGTGGGCGGGGCTCCCGCTGGGGCGCTGGGGCGGGGGAGCTCGGGGCAGAGAGGCGGATTTTGGACGAAACATAAGAAATAATCAAACAATGTTCAAAAATCGTCCCCGTACTATTTTTTGACTATTCTTGAACTCTCGTCTTGTAGAGGGACACGGCGACGCCCGACTTCAGCCTAGGCAGCGGCACAGCTCGGCCCACGCGCGGGGGTGGCCACGGGTCCCCGACCGCAGGAGGCGAGAGCGAGACCTGCACCGCACCCGGGGCGGGGCTGCCGCAACCCTGGCGCAAGCTGCGGATGCGCCGGTGCAGCAGGAGGAGGAGGAGAAGGAGGAGGAGGAGGAGGAGGCGGAGGAGGAGGAAGAGGAGAAGGAGGAGGAGGAGGAGGGGGAGGAGGAGGTGGCGGCACCCACGTCGCCCGCCTGCGCGCGACCCCGCCACTGGCGGGCGAGAGCTGCGCTTCCTTTCGGACGCGGTATCTCGCCCCTGCGCGCGCGGCTTCCCGCTGCCGACGAACGGGCGGGCGGAAGCTGCGCCGCGCCCAGGCGGGCTCGCGCCCGACCCCGCTGCCGACGGAGTCACGAGCAAAATCCGCCGACCCTGTCGGCGTGTGTGGGGTCTGTCCGGCCCCGTCGACGGGGAGCCTTCTTTCGTCCCCTCCTTCCCATCCTCCTCTCCCGTCGGGGGAGAGAGAGAGAGAGAGAGAGAGAAATAGAGAGAGAGAGAGAGAGAGAGAGAGAGAACACCCTGCCTCGTTCGGGGAACGGGTTCGCAGCTCGAGGGAATTCCATCCCCGTCCTCATTACGTCAAAAGGAAGCGCTGCGCCCGCGCGGGAGCGCCGCGTCAAGGCGTATTCTGGGCGGCGCTTGGGCGATAGAGATTCCCGCTCGCAACCGCGCTGCCGACGAAAGAGCGAGCTCACAAGAAATGTACGATGCGCTGGCGCGAGAGCGACGTGTCGCCGATTCGCGCGCGATGCGCGCCTGTTCCCATTCCCGCCACGGGGGCAAAACTTCGGCTTCGCATTGGGTCGGTTGGCTAAGTGGCAGAGTCGGCACATGGTGATACGGGGTAACGATTCTGAGTAAGAGCCAGGATCGGGAGGTGGAGCGAAAGAGCAGGTCCCAGACCCGCTGCCAGCCTCTTTCCCGCAGCATTGAAATCGACTCCAGCACAAACCACCATTGCCAGCCTGGAGTGCGAATCCACACGCGAAGCGGAAATGACGTGGGACGCGATTGCCCACTCAGGGAGACGATCTGTACCAATCTGCGCGCTGCCGAGGGGAGGTCGGGTGTGTCGCCCTACAGGCGGAACTTGGTCGAAAAACAATAAATACCCAAATCTATGGGGAAGAAACTACACAGATAATCAAAACATCGTCCCCTGACTACTTTTTGACTAGTTTTGGGTAGTCCTCCTGTAGAGGGACAGGCCCGACTTAATGCTGAGGCGATGTGCGCCTCTCCCCGCCCCTTTCGCGCAGCACAGCATGGGCCACGCCCACAGAACAAGCACGATGAAGGGCGGAACGCTGGGCGTTGAGCGATATACCGTGCGGGCGCGGTCGCAAGAAGCCCTCGCAGGAAACCCAACCCTGGAAACCCGCGCGCGAGGTGCACCTGACAAGGGAATGCAGAGCTACGAGTAGGGAGCGCCACCAGCAGAAAGGCGCGAGGGTCTCCGAGAGGCCCCGTCTCCCTCCGAGACGGCTGGCCCTCCCGCCCCCCCGCCCAGGCGCGCCGCCGACCTGCACTCCCACTCCGTGCTTTCTCTTGCTAGCACAAGAGAGATCCATTTGGGCGTTGCTTAATGGGGGGGTCACAAATGGGGGGGTCAGAAAAGGTCCCCTTTCGTGCCCCTTTCGGGCCCCTCTGGAGCCCCAGGGGGCTCGTTTAGGTACCGTTTGGGTACCTTTTCGGACCACCCTCGCCACCCCCCCATTTATGACCCCCCCATTACGCAACGCCCAATCCATCCGAAGCGCGTGCACGCCGGCCCCCTCTGTGCAACAAGAACGACGCGACGAACTGGTGGCTCCATGCCCGGCCCGCCAGCCCGCCCATCCGACAGGCAGTGACAGCTTGAAAAGGGCGCCATGCATCGTACGCAGGGCGCAGGGAGCTGGCGTCGCTGCTCGTGGCATTGTCGGTGGCGTTCGTGACGTTATCGGTGGCGTTCACCTGGACCCCTCCTTCTCATCATCGTCCTGATCCCGCTCCTCCTCCTCCTCCTCCTCCTCCTCCTTTCTCCTTTCTCCTCCTCCTCCTCCTCCTCCTCCTCCTCCTCCTCATCATCATCATCATCATCATCATCATCCTCATCCTCATCCTCATCCTCATCCTCATCCTCATCCTCATCCTCATCCTCATCCTCATCCTCATCATCATCATCATCATCATCATCATCATCATCATCATCATCATCATCATCATCATCATCATCATCATCAGCATCATCATACACTCCTCATTGTTCTCCCCTCCGCCTCCTCCTGCTCCACTTCCTTCTACTAGTCCTTCTCGTCCTGCTCCCCGTCAGTTTCTTCCTTCCTACTCCTCCTCCTCCTCCTCCTGCTCCTCCTCCCCGCCCCCATTGTCCCTTCTCACTCCGCCCTCCTCCCTCATCATCTCTGCTGCTCCTGCCTCATCCTTCACCCATCATGTCCTCCCACCTCCGCTATCCCCCTTGAGCTCATTTTTATTTGTTTCTCGAAGGCACCCGTGACCAACCCCGGCACCCCACCCATACCCCCATCCTGGTCACGTCACGATTCGCGCCGGCGCCACCTGCAAATTGGAATTGCAAGACGGCGCCCCAGGGGGAAAAAAGCAGGCTCCTTCATCCACCGCATTCACCTGCAGCCACCGTGGCTCGCTTCGCGAGTCATGCGCCTGAGCCTTCGGTGGCAACTGATGGGAGCCTCCCATACCATCCAGGTGGCTCTTGCGAATCGACACTGATCGACACTACATCGACGCTAATCGCCGCTAAATCGACGCTAACCACTCTAACCGACGCTAAATCGGCGCTATCTCATCGACTCCAAGACGCTAATCGGCTAGTCGACGCGAAAAACGACGGAATTAAGAGGGTATACCAAGCTCCCATGATTTGCTACCAAACATAACCCCTGCCACTGACCCTCACCAGCACCTACCCATAGACACGGCCACCGGCCTTCACCAGCACCTGCCACTGGCCGCCGCTCACATGGCGGACGGCTTTTCCGTCGTCCGCCTCCCCTGGACCTTGCCGTCAGCCCCGACCAGCATCGCGATTCGCTGCAACTGATATTCGGGCCTGGTCAACCCCCTTCACCCAGACCCCGCCAACAGGCCCCCACCAATACAACGCAGGTAAGGGAGCGCATAGACGGGAAACGAGGTTCCCAAGAGGGCCCCAAGCCGTTCCAAGATGGCCAAGAGTCGGACCAAAGACGGCCCCAATACGCCCTTCAGACGGCCCAAGATCTTGGGGCTTTTTGGCAGCCAAGATCTTGGGGCTTCTTGGCAGCCTCTTGCAAGAGGCTGCCAAGACGCCCAAAGAGGACAACAAGAGGACCCTCAAGAGGCAAAGATCGTTGACTTTCAGCGCGCTCGCGCGCTCTCGAGCTTCAGGGATTCCCAGACGGCACAAAAGGCCCCCCAAGCTTCACCCTGAGACGGCCCAAGCGAGTCCCAAGATGGAACAAGAGCGCCCCAAGACGGCCCGAGAGGCCCCCAAGTTGGCCCGAGAGGCTCCCAAGAGGAAACCAAGATAGGCTCAGGAGGGGGAACGCGAAAGGGCATCGGGAGCGCGTCTGTCCGAGATGACCCCCGATATCCCCAACATGCCCCAGAGAGCCCCCCCCCAGGTCACTGCACCGACCTTGCGCAAAACGACGTGAATTTGACGTGGATTGTTTTCAATCTTCATTCCTGGCCCCCGAGGGCCCATCCTATTGGTTTCCGCTGTTGGCGCCTCCAGGCGGAACCCTCCCGAGAGGCCCCCCAGAGCAGAGAGGCTCCCCCCAAAAGCATCCGAGAGGCCGCCCGCCCTCTTCAGCCTGGGCACGGCGGCGGGTGGGGCCGAGGGCAGTCAGACCTGCTTGGCACGGGGGACGAGAAGCGCAACTTACTCTGTGACGGCGCGAATCCTCCGCCTCCTCCTCCCTCCTCCCTCCTTCCTTCTCCTCCTCCTCCTCCTCCTTCCTGCTTAGCACGGGGACGGAAAGCGCAACTTACTCCGTGATGGCGCGAGATCGGTGGCTTGTCCGCTGGTCCTCCTCTTGCACCCTCGCTTCCCCTCGCCCTCGTCGCATCCTTAGGGGGAATATATTAGCCCTCGTGGGCCAGCGTGGGGAGACTCTCGGAATGTCTTCGGGCCCTCTTGAGCCATCTTGACCCGAATGCCCGCTTCAAACCTCATGGCCATTGAGACCGTGTGACTGTTTTCATCGGCATGGCCGTTTACACCCGCCTGGCCATATTAACACGCCTGGCAAGTTTAACCGGCCTGGCCGTTCTAATCCGCCTGGAGGTTCAACCTGGTTGGCCGTTTGAGCCCACCAAACCATGTTAGCCTGCCCAACCATTTCAACCCGCCAAGCCTTTTCAAACCGCCTGGGCGGCTGAACCAGTTGCGCGTTCTGACCTGGATGTCCGCTTCGAACCGCACGGCCATTTAGACCGCGTGACTGCGCTCATCGAAACGGCAATATTCACTCACATTGCCGCGCTGGCAACTTTAGCGATTTTAATCAGTTTGGCCGCATTAGCCCGCATAGCCGTTCTGAGTCGCCTGGCCTTTTGAAATCACGTGGCCGCGGTAACAATCCCGACAGTTCGAACCTGCCTGGGCGTTTGAGCCCGAGACCGATACCAAGAAGACGTCGACAACATAACATGTTGATGAGGATATACATGCAACGTTTCTGTGCAAGAACGATGTCGATTAAGTCTCACGTGTGTGAGGATGCCACTAACGAACTCGCCATGTGGGACACGACCGAGACCGAGACGAAGTCGACAACATTTCTTGTGTGTGAGGATGTCAGTGCCGACATCACCATTGTGAGCAAGAACGACGTCGACAACATCTGTCGCGGCATTGCAATTTTGGGCGGCTGAAGTGAGGCGTGTTGGAGCAGCCCTGTTGGGCGATGCTGGGCCGTCTTGGGGCCGTCCGAGAGCGATCCAACGACATCTCAATTGTTTGATGATGTCCCGAACGAAATCGCCATTTTGGACATGGGCCTGCGCGGAAACGGAAAGAGCGCTTCAGGAACTGGCCCGCGATGGCTCATGACACCTTTCGCTCTTGGGAGCCTTGGTGTTCAGCGCTCGTTACTTCACCGCTCTCTGTTGGGGGCCCTGGTGTTCAGAGACTTTTACGTTGCCGCTCGCTCTTGGGAGCCTTGCTATTCAGGATATTTACGTCACCGCGCTCTGGGGAGCCGTGGTGTTCGGAGCTGGTTACGTCACAGCTCGCTCTGGGGAGCCCTGGTGGTACGTGGCGTCTCTGAGGCTTCTTGGGTGTCTGTTGGGGAGGCCTCTGGGTGCCCGTTTGGGCAATCTTCGGTCTTTGTTGGGCCGTCTCGGGGCCCTTTTGGGCCGTCTTGGGGCGTCTTGGAGGCCTGAGGGCCATCTTGGGAGCCTCTTTGGGCCCTCTTGGGGCTCTCTTGGGGGAATCCTGCGGCCCTCTTGCGCCGTTTTGGTGCCCTCGGGTGCCGTCTCGGGGCCCTCTTGGACCGTTGTCGCGTGGGCCGTCTGGGGACGATCTTTGGAGCCTCTTCGACCGTTTTTGGGCCGCTCTTGGACCGAAAAGGCGAAAACCCCAACAACTAGCCAAAAACTGTCAAAAAGGCTTTTTGCCCCTGTGGGCCCTCTTGGGACGCCTCTGGAAGGCCTCTTCGGGCGTCTCGGGGCCCTCTTGGGTGGTCTTGGAGGCCTTCGGCCGTCTTGGAGCTGTCCTTGGGGCCTCTTGGGGCCCTCTTGGGAGCCTCTTTGGGCCCTCTCGGGGCTCTCTTGGGGGAATCCTGCGGCCCTCTTGCGCCGTTTTGGTGCCCTCGGGTGCCGTCTCGGGGCCCTCTTGGACCGTTGTCGCGTGGGCCGTCTGGGGACGATCTTTGGAGCCTCTTCGACCGTTTTTGGGCCGCTCTTGGACCGAAAAGGCGAAAACCCCAACAACTAGCCAAAAACTGTCAAAAAGGCTTTTTGCCCCTGTGGGCCCTCTTGGGACGCCTCTGGAAGGCC
This sequence comes from Prorocentrum cordatum, assembly GCA_963575745.1. Taxonomy (NCBI): domain Eukaryota; class Dinophyceae; order Prorocentrales; family Prorocentraceae; genus Prorocentrum; species Prorocentrum cordatum. The sequence goes on from CAUYUJ010014932.1 coordinate 244,846, forward strand.
TCTTCGGGCGTCTCGGGGCCCTCTTGGGTGGTCTTGGAGGCCTTCGGCCGTCTTGGAGCTGTCCTTGGGGCCTCTTGGGGCCCTCTTGGGAGCCTCTTTGGGCCCTCTCGGGGCTCTCTTGGGGCCTTCTTGGGCCGTCTTAGGGGCCTTGAACCGCTTCACACCAAAACATATAAGGGATCGGGCCATCGGTGCCGCCCTGGCGCTGGAGCAGCTTCACTTGAAAAATACCAGGGAAGCTGGCCATTACACTTTTCGCCTGCGCTTCGCCCCTCCCGTCGTACCAATCGCACCAATCCCTCCCTCTTCGCTTGAGAGATTTCAACGGCACCAATCGCTCTTGAGAGCCTTGCTGTGAAGAGCTTGTCACGGCACCATGTGCTGTAAGGGGTCGTGGTGTTCAGACCTTGTTACGTTACCGCTCGCTGTTGGAACCTTTGTGTTCAAAGTTGTTTACGTCAACGATCGCTCTGAGGAACCCTGGTGTTATGAGCTTGCCACGTCAATGTGAGCTCTTGGGAGCCTCTGATATTTGGTGTCTCCAAGCCTTCTTGGGGTCCTGTTGGGCCCCAGCTAGACCCTCTTGGGGCCGTCTTGGGGCTCTCTGGGGCCGTTTGGGGGCAGGGTTTTGAGCCGACTTGGGGCATCTTGGAAGGCTTTGGCTGTCGCAGGGCTTTCCTTTGGGCCTCTCCGGGCCCTCTTGTCACTGCACCGATATTGCAGACGTGCTGCAGCGGATTTTTGCGTGGATTTCTGCCACTGCAACCCCCCAAACGGCGAGTGAAAAAACGACGTGAATTTCGCGTGGATGTGATCTAAAATCCACACGAAATTCACCTCGAATTCCGGAACGAAATTCTCCAGGACACTCCGGGCCCATCCTATATCCCATCCGACCGTCTTCCGAACGAAATCCGCTCTGCGATGTTGGCGCCATGACTCTTGGGAGCCTCATGGGGCCCTCTTGGGGCTCTCGTGGGAGCCTCTGAGAGAGCCGTCTTGGGCCGTCTTGGGCCGTCTGGGGGCATTATTTTGAGCCGTCTTGAGGCATCTTGGAAGGCTTTGGCTGTCGCAGGGCTTTTCTTTTCTCCGGGCCCTCTTGTCACTGCACCGATCTTGCAGACGTGCTGCAGCGGATTTTGCGTGGATTTCTGCCACTGCAACCCCCGAAACGACGAGTGAAAAACGACGCGAATTTCGCGTGGATGTTATAATTTAGTCTTCATTCCTAGCCAGACAAAAATCCACACGAAATTCACCTCGAATTCCGGAACGAAATTCTCCAGGAAACTCCGGGCCTATCCTATATCCCATCCGATCGTCTTCCGAACGAAATCCGCTCTGCGATGTTGGCGCCATGACTCTTGGGAGCCTCATGGGGCCCTCTTGGGGCTCTCGTGGGAACCTCTGAGAGCCGTCTTGGGCCATCTTGGGGCTCTCTGAGGCCGTCTTGGGGCAGGACTTTGAGCCGTCTTGGGGCCCTCTGGGAGGCCTGTTGGGCGGTTTGGGGACGATCTTGGGGGCCTTTTGGACCTTCTTTAGCCGTCGGGTGCCGGAAACGGCGGATAGCATAAAAACCTGCAAAACCCGTAGGACAATCAGACTCCTCAGGCCTTCTCGGGGGTTCTCTTGGGAAGCTCTTAGGCCGTCGTCGGAGAGCCTCGGGCCGTCTTGAAGGGCTGGAGTTGGCAGGGTGCCCTCTTGGGGCCGTCTTGGGTCCTCTCCGCGGCCTCCTGTGCCACTCGTGGGCTCTCTCTCGGGAACCTTTTCGGGCCCTGACGGGCCTCTCTTGGACCGTCTTCGGGCGCTCTTGGGCCGTCTTGGAGCCTTCTTGGGCCGTCTTGGGACTGTCTTCGGGCCGTCTCGGGGGCCTCGAGTGACGTCTTGGGGCGATCCTGGGGGCCTGTTCGGCCGTCGTGGGCGCCGTGGAGACCAAAGAAGCAGACATGCTGAACATGCACATGTTCCCACACGGATGGGACGAGGTTTGCCTCTTGGGCGTCCTTCTGGAGGCCTTTTGAAACGTTCTGAGGGCCTCTTGGGCCCGGGCCGTCTTAGGGCCCTCCTGGGCCTCCCCGAGGCCGTCGTGGAGGTAGGGTCAACCCGCATGGTAAGGATGCGCGATAAGGATGCAAGGGCCTTGGACGCCCATTTCGAAGCTTGTCGAGCGGGCCGCGGCCAATGAAAGCGGTCAAGGGTGGGCCGAGAAGGCAAGGATGCAAGGGTACCCTTGGGAAGGTTGCCCATCCTTACTACGCGGGTTGACTGTAGCGCGGGCGCTCTCGGGGCTGTCTTGGGGCCCTCTGGGGCGCTCCCTCGGGGCTGCCTTGGGCCGCCTGGGGCGGAACCTGTCCTGGGCCTGGCCAGGCCGACCCTCCCACGAAAGGGGCCCTGGGTCACGCATCCCAGGCTTCCCGCTGTGTTCCTATATTTTCTGGGTTCTCGACTTCCCCTCCACTTCCAATGTTTTCCCATATCTTCTCAGGAGTCGACGATCAGTTGTGTCTGTGTGCTTTCATCCCCTCCTGACTCACACTCCCCAATGTTATGTCTCCAGGCTAATGGATCGCGACGCTACGTCAGGTTCGCGTCGTGCCGACTTCGGCGTTGGTTTCTGACACCGCGGGGATCGTTCAACCCTGAACGATCGGCCGCTTCCGAAACGTCCAAGTCGGTTCCACATCGAATGATTCTGGTCGCCCGCGGCGTTCGACATTGAACGCCGGCGGATAGGTCGCCGCTGGTCGACACGACACGCACCCACCGTAACGGATCGCGACGCTACGCGCGCTTCCCGTCATCTCTGGGAGTAAGGCTGCCAACCCCCTCAAACTCAACCTAAATTCATTTATTCTGGCTCCCGGGTCGAACGCTGGGCGCTCGTCCCGTCATCCACCGCCTCCCGTTGCTTGCAACTTGGGTGGTGTTTGCATGCCGAGTGAGGTTTAACTTATTGAACGCTTCCAACAAATTCCAAAAGGGTCTCGGCCCAAGGTGCAAGACACCCAGAGGAACCGCAAAGTACCTTCCCTGGCCGCCAAGACGCCCAATCTGGTCCCCAGGATGGCTTCCAAAACGGCCAACTTGGCCCAAGATGGCCTGAAAGACGGTCCCAAGACGCCTTCAAGACGGCCAAGATAACCCCAAGAGGGCCCAAGATGCCACCAAGACGGCCCAACATTACTCCAAGTCTGCTCAAGATGGCCTCCAGACGGCCTACGTAAGAGGATCCCAAGAAGGCCCAACCAGAAGGCAAGCATCCTGGATTGCCCTAAGGTTGTTGAAAAGCCTTCGCAGTCTTGCCTCTTCGGGCTTCCGACAACCCACGACGCCCCCAGAGGCGTCAAATGTAGCCCCGAGACGGGCCAAGAAGCCCTTCACAGATCTCCAACACGACCCAAGACGTCCCCACAGACATCCAAAATCGTCGAGAATCGCTCCACGAGGGCCCCCAAGATGGGCCAGCTCCCAAACACCGCTTCAGAGGGCTAGGAGACGCTCGAAGGCACCCAGAAAGCCTCCAAGCGGTTCCAGGTTGGCTGCATAAGCTTTTCCAGAAAGGCAGGGTGCGTGGGTGGTCATCCGTAGGCGAATGATACATGGCACAAGACGTAGTCGAATACTTGCAAACTGCCACTCATGCCAACACATGCGAATTGACATGCGAAACCCAACTGCGTAGACCTTGCAAGAATCCGCCCAGAATTGCCCTGTCCAACACATGTGCAGGATGCGCCCACTTCCAATCGTCTGAGAAACTGAAATGCGTCGAGCAGGACGCGTAAGAATGCGAAGAATCCTGCCCCATCCATTCACCGTCTCATTCCCAGCGATGCGCTCCAGACTAGGGTCAGCCTGGGAGCCACAAACAGCATGACCAACCATGCAATGGTGAGATCAACTGCCGAAGACAACACACACATACTGGTGAGGCAGCTTTTCTGCGGGTGGGGCCGGGATGAAACCAGCAAGCGCCCGTTGACACAAAGGCTTCGACACACGTTCTTGCAACTTGTATTCTCATCACGGGCGTCAAGCCGGAGGACCAGAAAAGGCGTGGGAGGGACGAGCACAGGAGGCGAACAGGGCAAAGAGGGAGAGGACTACTAGAAGATACGGCGGAAAAAAGGCGTGGAGGAAACTGGCTCCGAGAAAATCCCGAGACACTGGCTCACAAACTAAGGTTAGGTTGGACATGTCCCCCTACAGGCGGATTTTGGGCGAACGCTCAAAAAATCCGCCGATCCGGCGTGTGAGTTACAAGGAGTCTCAGCTACAGCCTCGAGGCTGAGCCTCAGCCTCCGGGGGGGTTGCCGGGGTGGCTCTGCCGGGGAAGGGGGGGTGGGGAGGGGGGGTGCGAGTTTCCGGCGGATGCGTTTTTTGTACACCCCTCACAAGGATCGTGGCCTCCGAGGGGGTTCCGAACTCGAGTGCCACCCCTCCCGCACCAAGAGGCTCCGAAGAAGCCTCCAAGAGGCCCCAAGGGGCCCAGAAGAGGCCCCCAAGAAGCCCCAAGAGACTCCCAAGAGACCCAAGAGGCCCCCAAGTGGCCCCAAGAGGCCCAAGAGGCCCCCAAGAAGCCCCAAGAGGCCTCCAAGAGGCCCCCAGAGGTCCCGACCAACCACGATATCCCAACCAGCGTCCATGAGGCCTCTGACCCACCACCCACGCACGGTGGTGGGATAGGCCGAAGGCCACTGGATAAATGCGGAATGAAAGGGGGAAGGAAGGGAAAAGAGAGGAGGGACGAGGGAGAAGGAGGATCACATCAGTCGGAGCGCCCCGGATCGGCGGCACTGGCCGAAGGCCACTACATTACAAGAAAATTGCACCCAAATGCTCAATAATACTTAAAACATAATTCCCAGACTATTTTTGTTGCTATTTTAGAATTTTCCCCCTGTAGAGGGACAGGCCCGACTTCAGCTCCGTAGACGCGCTGACGGCAATGTAGGTAACGGCGATGAAGGTTTCGTCATTGTAGGTGGGACTGGTGCGTAGCCAAACTTCTGTAGCTCCCATCGCGCTTCTTAAAGACCACACCGCAGAAATAATTTCGAGCACCAGGAACAGTGTCGAGAGAGTGTCGAAAGAGTGTCGAAACAATGTCGGACGAGTGTCCCCCAGGGCCCGACACGTAAAAACACTAGAGTTTCGGTACTTCTTTGGTGCTCGAATTTGTTTCTCGTGACCAAGGCTAAAGTAGGTTGGAACACCTTTAGGCCAAACCAATTGTAGGACATCGTGGTTCGCGCTTGCATAAAATTCGCTGCGCCAGTTTTTCGGTCGATGCATTCGCGCATCTGAAATGTAGGAAAGTGTGGCTCGTGATTTTCTACACGATTTGTTGTGCGCGAGCTCGGTGTCACAAACATCAGATTACCAACATGACCGTTAACCAACATCGCCGTTAGCGTGGCCTTGGCTGCTCAGGGGGGGAAGCATCGACCAGGAATCGGCGATACATCGCCTGGACATCAGCGATAGGCCCCCGAGGACGAGTCCGCATGTTCCTGGGCGCGGTGGGCCATCGGGCCCCTGTCGGACGACCAGTGGGCGATCGCGGGCCGACGCGTTCGCCCACGAGTCACGAGAGCGGAAAGAGCCACTGCCACCAGAGCTCCAGAGAACTCTGGTGGGCTTGTGTTCCACCACCACCACCACCACCATTAGTAGGAAGGGGAGGGGGTCCTCCTCCTCCTCCTCCTCCTCCTCCTCCTCCTCTTCTTCTTCCTCCTCCACATCCTCAACCCCTTTCCTCCTCCAACTTCTGGCGGTGGTGGAAAACAGGCCCATCGAACTCCGTTCCCAGAAGCCACCCCCCCGACCTGGTGGCACTCCGTTCGGGGCAATCTCTGAGGGGAGCGCGCCCAGCACGGGGCGCCACCAGTAGGGGAACAAAAAGTGGCAAAAACATAAAAACTCGGAGGTCCGCGCGGACCTCCGAGTTGTTATGTTTATGTCACTTTTCGTTCCCCTAACAAGCTCGGGGATGGGGTAGCGGCCAGGCCCCCCCCCAGCTGGTGGTGGTGGTTCCTTCTCCTCTGGGGAGTGAGGTTGCCCCCCCGAACGTCGCAGGGCTGAACCTAAACGGTGTTTTTCGTGTTCGTTTTGTTTTCGTTTTCCTCGCTCTTGTCTCGAACCCACCCTCACCTCAAAACGAAATCGAAACGAAAACGGCCCACGAGATCGCCAGAAGCACAGTTCGGGTCCAGCCCTGCGATGCCAGAACCGGAATCGGCACGCCAAGCCGAAGCGGGCCGGAGGGGCCGAGACCGGGGGGGGGGCCCCGCCGCCCCTCGGCCTGCCGGGGGGGCCGAGCACCCGCCCGCGCGCCGCCCGGGAGGACGGGCGGCGGCCGGGAATCGAGCCCGCGAGCCCGGCGGGCGGGGGCGGGCGGCAGGGGCGAAGCGGAAGGGGGCAGGGGAGAGCGGGGGGGGGGGGGAGAGGAGGGGGCGAAGCGGCTGGAGCGGGAAGCACGGGAGGGAGGGGAAGAGATGGGGCTCGCGGGAGGGGGGGTCGGAAACGGGAGGAGGGAGAGGAGGGGCTGCAGGGGATGGGCGGGGATGGGGACGGGGGATGAGGGGGGGCGGGAAGGGGGGGGGGGATGGGAGGAGGGGTCCAGGAAGGGGCGAAGGGGATGGGATGGGGAGGGAGAGGACGGAGGGGGGCGGGGAAGGGAAGGGACGAAAAGGGGCGGGAGGGGAAGGCGGGGGTGGGAGAGGAGTGAGAGGAGAAGAAGAAAAGCGCAGCTGGCGAGTAGAGGAGCAGAGGGAGGCACCGGCGTGGGACGTCAAAGCTCGCGGGGCGAAGGCGGGGCGACTCGGCGCGCAGGGCGTTGGCGATCAATGGGGACGAAACCCGCACCTTTCGTGCCGTTTTGGGGGCCCCAGGTGGCCCTTCTGGGGCGCGACAGGCGCGCCGTTCTTCTCCCCGTCATTCATCGCCCACCCATTGCGCGGCGCCCGACGGGGGCCAGCGTCAGGGTAGGCCAAGACAATCTGCCAGGTTGCACCCGGGGGGAAGGGGACCCGCACCTTCCTTCCCAAGTGCGGGTCAGGCGGATACGGGGAACGAGGACGGCCAACCCGCTGTGAAGAAGGGGGAGGAAGGGCCCAAAATCCCACGGCGGCGGGGGCACACCTGACGAGCGCGCGAAGCCGAGCGCCCAGGGCCTCGAGCAGTTGCCTGGCCGAGCGGAGACGTCCTGACCTGCGATGGTGAAAAGCCGTAGCCAAAAAATCTGCAGCAACAGCGCAATCACAAGTGGAATCTGTATTCACGGCGTGCCAGCGATCGGGGGGATGCTATTCAAAGTGTCCTGGCCCGTCGGGGGGGAGCGCGCGGGGGAGGGGACGCACGACATAAACAGTGTGAGGGCAGCAGACGCAGCGTGGAAAAAGAATCCCCTTCCACGGCCTGGAACCCCCAACCGCGGGTCCCAAGACCTCGGCGACACCTGCGGGCGGCGGGCCAACGATGGAACTTTCAAACCAGCGAGATCAAGGAAAAGGGGGGCACGGGCACCCGCGACACTGAATCTCAGAACACAGCGATCAACCACTTGATGAGATACCTCAGACGGCCCATATCTTCGCCGCGTAGCGATCCAGGGGTGACCGCTAGGGGTAGGTTACGAATATCCTTGCATTTGCACGCACGAGTTCGGAGAGCACGAGAGGAAACATCGGAGGGACTGCCAAGAAGAACGAGAAAACTATCCCGAGCTTCAAGCAGTTGGCCGAGAGCAAAGTGAGGATCGTGAGGGTTAGCCAGGCACGCAAGGGATACTCTATTTGAATTCCACTGCTCGTGGTGCCACTCGTGGCACTTGTCAACAACTGGCGGTGAGGATGCAACGCGCACCTGCGTCGAACGAGAGGCCAAATCAAAATCTCTTGAACGCGCGGGGAAGTGGGGCGCGCCCGATTTCGCCAGCACGGCAGGGGGAAAATAATGGCGAGGAGCACTGGTGCGCAGTTGATGACAATCCTCGACGATGGACTTGGCCTGGTTATGGGAAAGACGAATTTGGGCCACATGGCCGATTGCAGAGAGAGAGAGAGAGAGAGCATATCTGTTCCAGGCGGACACGGAATGGACAAAACTGAGCCCCTGACTTTTGACGACGTGGCCCGTCTGCGTGAGCTTGGCCAGGGGGGCGCTCGCGACTTTCGTCTGCCTCCCAGACCGCTGTAGACCCCTAGGTACTTGCCATACTTCTCGAACTGATGAACAAGCGCGTTGAGTGCATGTTCTGGGAGCAGAGTCTGGGGACTGCGTCGTTGCACTTGGATTTGTTGAGTGCCAAGCCTGTCGCAAAGTCAGCGCGCTAGAGACATTGCACAAGGCCTGGGAGCAACGCAGAAACATTGCGCGCTACGAGGAAAAGGTCGTCGGCAAAAACACATTACACCATATCCTGATAACTCTCCCGGGCCTGCATCGCTTTCAGGACGGGTTGAGCATCAGCGCAAACAAAAATCCAACGAGGGGGGCGCCCCTGCGTTACGCCCCACCGGGCCCAGAAATCAGCGAGGGAAGAGTTCCCAATTCCGATGTCGGTCCAGGCCCCAAGGTATTGCGCAATGAAATAACCCCTCGATTCACCCTGGGATAGTCATCTTCATGGGGGGCGCAAAAACCGATCACTGCGAGGCGCTCGGGAAGGCGTTCACGAAGCCAGAAAGGCTGCAGCCAGACTCAGGACGCGCGAGGGCGTGCGCCCAGGAGAGGAGAGCCGCATCCATGTCGATGATGTTGTCGAGCATCGAGCGACCCCCGATGATTCCCCGCTGGCACGGCGCGACGATGTCCGCAGCGACGAGAAGAGTGCTGTCCGATCTGGAGAGCGACAGCAAGCGGGTTTGACAGGGGTCCCTAACCTCAACAACGCAGTCCTTGAAGGTCGCCCTTCGGCGGGAAGGCCGCGCGGAAACTGTTAAGCTCCGCGCTCGCGCGATGCTCATTCACCAAACGCTGGAAATTTGTGCACGGGAGAGTGCGGGCCAAGCCAGGAACAGGGCGCCGCGCCGAGTGGGGAATGCCATAAGGAAAATGGGCCGTGCCATTTTAACGGGCGATGAGACTGAGCATCTGGTCGCAGCTCGCCACCCAGTGAGTCCGCTTGGTGCGAAGAAGACACGCGCATGTCACATTGCTCCCCGTTCGGCAGGACGCGCAAGAAGAAATAGACAGTGCCGTCAGCCTTCACATGTGCCTCTGACTCGGCGTCGAATACTTTGCCCCAAAACCTACCGAGCAACTGCGTCATCTGGGCGGGGCCAGACCCTCTTCATCCTCATCCTCCTCCTCCTCCTCGTCCTCCTCCTCCTCCTCCTCCGCCTCTGCCTCCGCGTCCACCTCCGCCTCCGCCTCTGCCTCTGCCGTCGCCTCTGCCTTCTCCGCCTACTCCTCCTCCTCGCTCCTCGCTCCTTCTCCCCCGCCGCCTCTTCCTCCGCCGCCTCCTCCCTCGTCAAAATCCGCCGGCCCCCTTGTGGGGCCACCAGGCTGTAGGGCGAAGGTTCGCAGGTTCCTGTACCAGTTGCAGCTTCCAGTTTCCACTGTTACAGTTATTCTTCTTGCTGCTTACTGTTCCCTGTTGATGGACCGCGCGAGGGGGGGAGGAACGGGCAGGTTTAGCACGCCCTGAGCGTGTGCTCTGAATTGCTTGGGGGGGTAAAAATTGACACCCCTCACGCAGATCGGCGGGGTCAGGGTTCAAAAACACAAGCTTGCCACATTTCTGAAATTCGGTGGCACCCCTCACGCAGATCGGCGGGGTCAGGGTCCAAAAACACATGGGATTTGCCACATTTCTGAAATTTGCTGGCACCCCTCATGCAGATTGGCGGGGTCAGGGTCCAAAAACAACTTGCAACATTTTGTTTAATTCGGTGGCACCCCTCACGCAGATCGGCAGGGTCACGACGTCTTACCAATCGCCATGTGTGGTAACCCCTGTGGTCATCTTTTGGTTTTGCTCATGACGAGTCGGCTTCGCATGAAGTTCCGATACTGCTGCACGACAGCGCCCAGGCCTCATGACATAGCTCTTGCATAGCGCATTCTCCGAGAGAGGGGGCCGGCGGCAGGGGGCGAAGCCCCTACGGATTACCCTGGCGACGTACCCAACCCCTGCGCAAAGCGGGGCAGGAGTAGCTTGGGAGATTTGACAAGGCGGCGACGTGACATGGACGCAATATACTTCTGCGAGCGGCATTAGGGAGGTTCGCAGGTCCCCATCAAGGGAAACACGTCGGCGGGGCAACAACAACATGACATGGCCCCTCGAGGAAGGCGAGGTCCCGTTCAGGTCCGCGCGGTGCCTTACTCCGCTCGACCCACCAGCAGCCCTGGAAAGTGGTGACAGTTTCGCAGATCGCAGCCCCCCAGGGACGCGGAGGCCTCGCTCAGATCCGCGCGGTGCCTCACTCCGCTGGACCCACCAGCAGCCCTCGAAAGTGGCGACAATTTCGCAGATCGCAGCCCCCCAGGGACGCGGAGGTCTCGCTCAGATCCGCGCGGTGCCTCACTCCGCTGGACCCACCAGCAGCCCTCGAAAGTGGCGACAATTTCGCAGATCGCAGCCCCCCAGGGACGCGGAGGTCTCGCTCAGATCCGCGCGGTGCCTCACTCCGCTGGACCCACCAGCAGCCCTCGAAAGTGGCGACAAATTCGCAGATAGCAGCCCCCCAGGTAAGGCAAGAGTAGACAAGAAGGAGGGGGGGGCTGGAGGCGAGAGGCAGGAGGCGGGAGGCGGGAGGAAGGAAGGAAGGAAGGAAGGACGCGTGAGCAGTGCTCTAGTCAAAACGAATACCCAACCAACGAGGGTTGGACAAAACGTCTCCCTGTCGCAGCCAGAAGCCAAAATTTAGGGCGGGCCGGGCATTTCGCCTGAGGCTTTCTCACCATTCATGACGCTGATTTTTCAACATTGACAACCGTTTCACAGATGGAGGGCGGGTGGTGTTCATGTTGTGTCTCTCGCCTGAGCGCCGCGCACATTCGTTGCAAACGGTTACAAGAGCTTCACATATTGAAAGCGAATGGTTTTGGATCTGTTGCTGTCGCCTTAGCGCCGCACACATGCCTTTTTTGAACATTCGTGAGAGATTCACGGATTGAAGGCGGCTCATGTTCAAAATGCGGCTCTCGCCGTAGCGCCGCGTACATTCGTTTTACACGGATGCAAGAGTTTAACGGTTTGAAGGCGATTGGTTTTCAGAACGTGGTCATCGCCTTAGCTCCGCGCAAACTATGTTATAACATTTGAACGAGTTCTTCGGAATCCCATGGTCAACGCACCAGAAATGGTAGCTTCGAAGGGTTCATGATTGTGAGGTGGAGACAGTTACGTTGACTCGCGGTGTTGAAGTCTCACGAAGAACGTTGTGACGCGATTCAGGATCGTCAAGGCGCAACAATCTGGGTGATCCGTGGCGTTAGAATCCCGAGAACAATGTTTTGGCATGCTTCCGAGTCTTCAAACGGTTGTCTCCCGACGAGGCAAATCCCTGCGGAAATGAACCATTGTAGGGCCTATGAAGAGGGAGCTTGGAGGGAGGGCTGGTTCCAATATCGTTGATGACTCTTGGGTTTACACTGGTCCTCCTCCTCATCCTCCTCCTCCTCCTCCTCTCTGCTCTCTCCTCCCTCCTCCCTCCTCCCTCTTCCATCCTCCCTGCTCCCTCCTCCCTCCTCCCTCCCTCCTCCCTCCTCCCGCCTCCCTCCTCCCTCCTCAATCCTCCCTCCTCCCTCCTCCCTCCTCCCTCCTCCTCCCTCCTCCCTCCTCCCTCCTCCCTCCCTCCCCCCTCCTCCTCCCCTCCTCCTCCTCCTCCTCCTCCTCCTCCTCCTCACTTCCTTTTCCTTATAACTAACTTCTCCCTGTCTCACCCCGAGGCCAGTTTTTAGGGCGGGCCGGGCACTTCGCCTGAGACTGCCTCATCATGTGCAACCCTGAAGCTTGACATTGGCAACAGCTTCACAGATGGAGGGCGGGTGGTTTTCAAAATGTAGTTCTCGCCTGAGCGACGCGCACATTCGTTTTCAAACGTGGCAAGAGTTTCCCTGATCGAGGGCGGGTGTTTTTGTCAAAATGTGGCTCTCGCCCTGGCGCCGCGCACATTCGTCAAAAACACTGGCAAGAGTTCAGCGGATTGAAGGCACATGGTGTTCAACATGTGGCTCTCGCCTTAGCCCCGCGCATATTCGTTTACAACATGTGCAAGAGTTTTGCGGATGGAAGGCGAATCCTTTTCGAAGTGTGGCTCTCGCGGATATTTGTATTTTAAGGGCTTCACAGATTCCCATGGCCAAAGTACCAGAAACTATGTGTTGGAAGGACTCATGACTATGAGAGTGCAATACTTACATTGACTCGCAGTGTTGAGGTCCCGGGAGTGGCATTCTGGTACGATTCAGGACGGTCAGGACGCAATAGTCAAGTTGATCCGCTGCGTTGGAATCCCGAGAACCATGGTGTTTCAACGAATGCCTTCCAACGAGGCAGCTCCCTCAACGAAAATGAACCCGTGTACGGCCTATGAAGTGGGAGCATGGAGGGAGGGTTTTACCCCAACATCATTGATGACTCTTGGGTTTACACTGGTCCTCCTCCTCCTCCCTCCTCCTCCTCGCTCCTACTCGCCCCTCGCTCCTCCGAGCCGCAGGAGCCGCAGGAGCCGAGGCGCCCGCCGCCGCAACCGCCTCCGGCGCCGCCGCCTGCGCCCCAGAGTCGACGTCCAGCACCAGCCGCTGCGGGCGTGGCCCGAACAGCGGCTGGGTCCCGACCAGGGTCTGGACCTCGACTTGCGGCTCCTCCTCCTCCTCCTTCTCCTCCTCCTCCACCTTTTCCTTTCCCCCCTCCTCGCTCCTCGCGCCTCGCCCCTCGCTCCTCGCCACTCCTCCTCCTCATCCTCCTCCTCCTCCTCCTCCTCCGCCGCCGCCGCCTCGTCCTCCTTCTGCTCCTCCTCCTCCTCCTCGCTCCTCCTCGTTCAGAGTCCTCGTCCTCTCCTCCTCCACCTCCTCCTCCTCCTCCGCCGCCTCTTCCTCTTTCTGTTCCTCCTTCTCCTCGCTCCTCCTCGTTCAGATTCCTCGTCCTCTCCTCCTCCTCCACCTCCTCCTCCTCTTCCTCCTCATCCTCCTCTTCCCCGTCCTCCTCCTCCTCCGCCGCCTCCTCATGATCCTCATCATCCACCTCCTCTTCGCTCCTCCTTGATCAGATTCTTCATCCTTTTCATGTTCCTCCTCCGCCTCCTCCTCCTTCTTCTCCTCGCTCCTCGCTCCTCGCTCATCGCCCTTCACTCTCCTCCTCCTCATCCTCCTCCTCCTGTTCGTCCTGCTCCTCCTCCTTCTCCTCGCTCCTCTTCCTTTTCCTCCTCCTCCTCCCCCACCTCTTCACCTCCTCCTCCTCATTCCTCCTTGCTTTCCTCCTCGCTCCTCATGCTCGCACCTCCTCTTCATCCCCATCCTTTGTTCGGTTGATCAGGAGGGGCGAGAGGGGGTAGGGGGAACAAAGCCTGCTTCGTGCTTCCACTCCTCCGCCTCCACCTCCTCCTCCGCCGCCTCCTTGCTCCTCGCTCCTCACTCCACCTCCTCATCCTCCTCCACCACCTCCTCCTCCTCCTCCTCCTCCGTTTCCTCCTCCCTCCTCCTCCTTCTCTTCCTCCTCCTCCTCGTTCCTCGCTCCTCGCACCTCCTCCTGCTCCTCCTTCTCCTCAATCTCCTCCTCCGCCGACCGGCCCATCGTAGATCGACGATCTCTCGAGAGACCACGACGGCGACGACGAGGACGAGGACGAAGAAAAATACGAGGTCAAGGACGAAGACAGCGAGGACGAGGACGAGGACGAGGACAGAGACGAAGACGAGGGAGAAGACGAGGATGAAGGTAGCATCAACACGTTGATCAGCACGATTGAGTCGTGTACCACAGGCTCGAGCACCACAGTTGAGCAGTACCACGTTTACCAGCATGTCTGGGTCGAGCACCACAGGCTCGAGCACTACAGAGTCAGGCACTACTGCGTTGACCAATACGACTGAGTCGATTACCACAGGATAGAGCACCACAGATTTTGCAGTACTACTTTGACCAGCATGACTAAGTGGATTACCACAGGTTCGTGCACCACAGAGACAAGCTGTACCACTTGCCCAGCGCGACAGAGTCGAGTACCACAGGTTCGAGCACCGCAGAGTCAAGCATTAACACGTTGACCAGCAAGAATGAGTCGAGAACCACAGGCTCGTGCACCATAGAGTCAAGCAGTGCTACGTTGACCAGCACGACGGAGTCGAGTACCACAGGTTCGTGCACCACAGAGTCAAGCACTACCACGTTGACCAGCACGACTGAGCCGAACACCACAGGTTCAGGCATCACAGAGTCAAGCACTGCACTTGTACCAGCACGACCATGTCGAGTACAACAGGTTCGAGCACGACCATGTCGAGTACCACAGGGCTGTCCGCGGCGAAGAGCGTCCTTGACGACAAGCACTAAGGCGTCAGGACGCAAGTCCTGAGGAAGCCCCGAGTGCGTGGGAACACCTCAGGCAGCGTCGCCAAGTGTTGCAGGAGGCGTTAGGACGCAAGTCCTGGGGAAGCCCCGAATGCGTGGGAACACCCCAGGCACAAGTCGCTACGTTTTGCTGTATGGACGCTGGCAACGATCGTACGTATACAGCTCAGCGGTTACCAGCAGGCCAGACGGTATTCGACCTCTACGACAATCATGCACCACCGACCAACCACCACTCACAACCCATGTACGGCCCACCACACCACTCTACAAGTCAACGCTGCCCTGGTGAGGCATGGATCAAACTTCGAGACGGGCTCGAAGGGTGGGGGGGCAGGACGAGTACTGCCCGCGCCTACCAGGGGGGATGGTGAGGGGCAGGGGGGGGGTAGGACGTCCACTACCTGCGCCCCCGCGGTCCGCCCTAGCTCGCCACCCCCACCATCCCCATGGCGGAGGAGGAGCTACCCGAGCGCCCAATGGGCGAAGCGCAGGGCAGCCGAGACATCCCTCACCGACAGAAGCAAGCACCAGGCCTGGGGTTCGCCCCCACCGAGGGCACTGTGACCCCTAGCCATAGCGGGACGAGGTGGGGCCGCCACGAACCCCACTTGAAGTCGGTGCATGGAGGCCTCATAAGTGCGCCCACAACCAATACCACAACACCAGCAACAAGCCGACCTCCCAGCGACCCACCCACCAGCACGCACGACAAGCAACCACAAGGTCTGGGGCTCCCCCCAACCGACCATCCACTCCACCACCACCACCCGCCAACAACGTCGACCAGCACTGCTGAGTCGAGTACCACAGGATCGAGGACCATTGAGTCAAGCACTACCACGTCAACCAACGCGACTGGGTCGAATACCACAGGTTTGGCACCACAGTGTCATGCAGGACTACGTCGACCATCATGATTGAATCAAGTACCACAGCTCGTGCACCACGGAGTCATGCCGTACCACGTTGACCAGCACGTCTGTGGCGAGCAACATAGTTTCGAGCACCGCAGAGTCAAGCAGCACCACTTTGACCAGCACGACTGGGTCGAGTACCACAGGTTCGCGCACTACAGAGTCAAGCAGTACCACAGGTTCGAGAACTACAGAGTCTAGCAGAGTGAAGAAGGGGCAGCCTGCCCACCGACGTGGGATACACAGCGCAGGGCGCCGAAGGGTGTATCCCCGTCGCCCTCGCGTGGCATGCGAGGTGCCGCGGCCAGCCGGCCAGAGGCGGCAGGAGCTGGCCAGAGCGGCCGCCAGTGCAGGCCAGCTGGAGCCCACGAGCGGCTCGGCGAGCCTCCACAGCGCCCGGCGCCGAAGGGTGGAGGTCGCCAAGGCGGGGGGCAGCCAGCCCCTAGGAGCCGCCCTCCACAGCGGCTGGGCTCAGCGCTCCGCGCCGAAGGGAGCCCAGCCGCCGCCGAGCGGCCAGCCAGGGCCCGGCCCACGAAGAGGCCGATGGCCAGGCCGTGCGCCGTGCCGTGCTGCCTGACGCCCGCGGGCGCGGGCGCGCGCGGCGCCCGCCCAAGGGCCCTGTCGGGCCTCCTTTTTTAAACCCGGCCCCTCTCCCCTCCTCCGAGGTATTTACTGGTCCCTGGTCCTCTCTCTCTTCCTTGGGGTCGGGTTCCCGGGGCTGCCGTCTGAGTGCCCGCACGGCCCTCGTGGGCTGCTGCGGCGCGCTCCGCGCTCCGGGCGCTCGTGGAGACGCTGCTCGGAGCGAGAAACGCAGAAACGCAGGATGAAGGTGAGGACGAGGGCGGCGAGGGCGACAACGGCGACGGCGCCGACGACGAGGGCGATGAGAACGACGACGACGACGACGACGACGACGACGATGATGGCGTCGCCGACTCTGACGTTCACGCCCACGCCGACGACGAAGGCGACGCCGATGAATCGAAGCCGTGGGGTCTCTGGCTTCTTCTCCTCCTCCTCCCTCCCGCCTAAGAAGAATCTGGCGAGGACTCGTAAGGCTATTTGGCCCCATCCGACAATGGGGAAACTAGAGGGTACAGATACCGCTGTTTCCCGGACCTCCCCAAGTTTCGACGCGAATCCAGCGTCGGCGACGAGGTCCTCCCAGGAGGCCCCCATAGGGGAAAACGAGGGAAGGGTAGCGGCATGGGTACCTTTTCTCCCTCTGAGGCAAGAATGACGGCCGAAACTTGGCAGTCCCGAAACGGTGTTGTGACAGACCGCGCGGTGACCTCGAATCCCGAAGAGCCCCACCGCACGATCCGTCACCGCACGATTTCTGGGACCCCAGAGGCCTCAGTCGACGGAGACATCTCCAGAGAACGACCCGAGTCTCATGCTGCCCCCATCGCACTTGAGGACCACATCCTAGAAATAATTTCGACCACCCAGAAAAGAATCGAAGCAGTGTCAAACGAGTATCGCCTCCCAGGGCCCAACACGTGAAAACCCTCCAGTTTCGGTACTTTCCTGGTGTTCGAAATTCTTGCTGGTGATCGAGGCTAAAGTAGGTTGGAACATCATAACCCAAGTTCCAAACACGTGCGGTGACCCCGAATCCCAACTGTTGGCTGGTGGCGCGCACAAGGGCGTAGGGGTAGGGAAGAAGGCATCTTAGAAGGAGGCTGCTTCTTAGAAGGCGCAAGCATAACATCTACTGACAAGGCCCGCGCCTTCTGAGAAGCAGGGGTACTCCTGAGAAGCCTTCCCCCCTCCCCCTACCCCCTTGCGCGTGGCTGACAATGACTCACCACTTGAACATTTGCTTATTCGGCGTTTCGACATTGAGCGAAAGGGGGAGGGAGGGGGGGGGTCTGGCTCCGGACCTCTGCTCAGCGCGACTGCTTGCAACAGCGCGTCCCATGGGGGACACTCCGCCTGCTCTAAAGAGGCGCCAAGAATAGCCAGGATCTACTCCCCGGGGGGGGGGGGTGACACCCGCGCCGATCGGCAAAGTGAATAAGAAAACGATCACCACACCAGCGCTCCTCCGACTGTTCGGCTTCAGGTCGGGGATCTTCTGACCAGGGTCAATCCAGACCCGGGTCAGTCAGACCTTTCAGAATCCTGCACGATCCTGCAAGATCCTGCACCCAAACCCGGGTCAACGCGACGGACCCTGCAAGATCCTGCGGGATCCTGCACCCAAACCCGGGGCAGTGCGACCCTGGCCCTGCAGGATCCTGCGAGATCCTGCGCTCTGGCTGGCCCTGCATTGACCCCCGTCTCGTGAGCCCCGAGCAGGGCTACAGCTCGGGTCTCCGGCGGCCACTCGGGACGATCTGGGCACCACTGCAGCGCTCCTTGCGGAGTCGCAGCCGCTGGCGCGCCTCCCACGGCGTGAAGGCCTGGAGGAACCAACGCGCAGACGTGCGAAGCCAAACGTTCCTCCTCGCTCCTCGCTCCTCGCTGCTCGCTGCTCGCTCCTCCTCCTCCTCGCTCCTCGTCCTCCTCCTCCTGCCGAGAAATCGTTCCACAAACCGCTCGGTGATCCCGAATCCCAGCATTGGGACGCGCAGAGAAATCCGAGTACGGTATATCAGCGGGGCAAAAAATCCCACCCCAAACATTAATCGCCCCGACACGCGCAGCCTTTTTAGCAAACGCGCCCACAAAAGCAATCGAACAGGCCAGGGCTGTTTAGTAAACGCCCAAGGCCGCTTACTAAACGTCCATTGTCGGGTCCGGGTGGCTTTCCTCCCTTGAACAAAGACGTACTAGTACAGATGTCCTCCATCTCGTTGTCTCTCGTTTCCCGAGCGGTGTGGCCAGAAAGCGCCCGCCACGACGCATGTACTACAATATTCATAGGTGTAGGTCGGGCATGTTCCCCTGCAGGCGGATTTTGGGCGACAAATGAACAATAGTCAGGAAATACCCGAAAAAAAAACTCAAGAATAGTCTGAAAATCGTACCCCAAACTATGTTTTGACTATTTCCCCACATCCAAAGTGGGGTGCTTGTTCCCCACATCCAAAGTGGGGTTCTTGTTTTCTCTGGACACCCCACGCAGGAACAGGAACACACACACACACACACCCACTCACACTCATTCACACTCTCCCATCATCAACCTCATCAGCATAATCGATGATGCTCTCTCACATGCTTAGTCACTCACATACTCATCATCATCATCACTCGCACTCTCTCACACGTTCACGAACATCATCATCATCATCATCGGCATCGGCATCATCCTCATTCAAACATCATCATCGCCACCACTCATCTTCACCACCACTCATCATCCTCATCCTCATCATCGTTGAGTAAATTGTGAGGACGTCTCAGGCGGGAGCCCCCTCCCTATGGGGCCCGCAGATCATGTTGGTAATCCGAGCGGGTCATCGGGATCCTGTAACTGTCGTCATTTTTGAGCTCCCCAGGCCTGAAAACGGAGGAAGTCTCAGGCGGGAGCCTCGTCTGTGAGTGAATTGCGAGGAAGTCTCAGGCGGGAGTTCCCTCCCTATGGGGCCCGCAGACCATGTTGGTAATCCGAGCGGGTCATCGGGATCCTCTAACTGTCGTCACTTTTGGGCTCCTCAAGCCTGAATTTGGAGGAAGTCTTAGGCGGGAGCCTCGTCTGTGAGTGAATTGGGAAAAAGTCTCAGGCGGGAGTTCCCTCCCTATGGGGCCCGCAGATCACGTTGGTAATCCGAGCGGGTGATCGGGATCCTGTATCTGTCGTCATTTTTGGGCTCCTCAAGCCTGAATTTGGCGGAAATCTCAGGTGGGAGCCTCGTCTGTGAGTGAATTCTGAAGAAGGTTCAGGCGGGAGCCCCCTCCCTATGGGGCCCGCAGATCATGTTGGTAATCCGAGCGGGTCATCGGAACCCTGTAACTGTCGTCACGTTTGGGCTCCTCAAGCCTGAATTTGGAGGAAGTCTCAGGCGGGAGCCTCGTCTCTGAGTGAATTGTGAGGACGTCTCAGGCGGGAGCTCCCTCCCTATGGGGCCCGCAGATCACGTTGGTAATCCGAGCGGGTCATCGGAACCCTGTAACTGTCGTCAACTTTGGGTTCCTCAAGCCTGAATATGGAGGAAGTCTCAGGCGGGAGCCTCGTCTGTGAGTGAACTGGGAGGAAGTCTCAGGCGGGAGATCGAGGCGCGGGCGCGGAGCTTGCTGATGTTCAGGCCCAGCGAAGGGGAGTTCACATGGCAGAGCTCGGGGGCGCACGGCGTGCGCCGCTCGGGGTTCACCCTGACGCACGCGTCCTACCTGACCTCCACGCTGTCGCAGGGCCAGACGCTGCGCAAGGGCGTCACCATCGACTGCGCGAGAGACGAGGACGCTGGCCGCACGGGCATGTCGGACGAGCAGTGGTGGCTGCACCTCTACGTCATGTTCTCCCGCGCCACGTGCATGCGGAACATGCTGATCCTGCGGCCGCCGCCGCGAGAGTTCCTGGAGTGCGGGCCGCCGGCGTCCCTGCGGAAGGCGCTCCTGGAGTTCGACAAGAGAGCGGTTTTGTCCAGGGCGGAGGCGAAGCAGCTCGCGGCAGAGCTGGGCTTCGTGCTGCCTTCCGCCTGAGCGCGGCTGCGCCTCGCTCGAAGCCCGCGGGGTTGTCCCAACGGCTTGGTTTTGCGCGCCAACGGCTCGCGGGGTTGTCCCGACAGCCTGGCCCGCGGGGTTGTCCCAACGGCTGCGCGACGTGACCAGTAGAGAACGCGCCTGTGCTGGCCGTGGCGGCGACGGCGCCGAGGAACATCGACATGCGCGCTCATGCAACAGGAAGGGGAGGAGGTGGCGGGGCGCGGAACAAACAGGGGGGCGAGGATGGGGACAACGTAAGGAGTGGAAGGGGGGCCCGCGCCAAGGCGAGAGGAAATATACGCAGAAGAGACAGCCAGGACGCCTCACCATCCACGAGGACGACGGTGATGGCTTTTCCAGATTCGCCCAGAGGATTCTTATGTGGTGTTCTTCCGTCGGAGTAATTTTCTCTGGACACTCCGCGCATGAACATGAACCCACCATCATCAATCATCATCACTCATTCCTCACCCACTCACTCATCATCCCTCACACACTCAGTCACTCACACACTCACTCACTGATTCATCAACACTCACATATGATGATGAATGTGCGCGTGAGAGAGTGTGATGAAGACTGTGATGATGATCATCATCATCACCAGTCAGTAATTCAGTCAGTCACTCACTCACTCGCCTTGGGCTTCGTCTGTGAATGGATTATGAAGAAGTCTCAGGCGGGAGCCCCCTCCCTATGGGGCCCGCGGATTATGTTACTAATCCGAGCGGGTAACTGTCGTCACTTTTGGGTTCCTCAGGCCTGAATTTGGAGGAAATATAAGGCGGGGGCCTCGCCTGTAAATTGCGAGGAAGTCTCAGGCGGGAACCCCTCCCTATGGGGCCCGCGGATCATGTTACTAATCCGAGCGGGTCATCGGGATCCTGTAACTGTCGTCACTTTTAGGCTCCTGAGGCCTGAATCTGGAGGAAGTCTCAGGCGGGGGCCTCGCCTGTGAGTAAACTGCGAGGAAGTCTCAGGCGGAACCCCTCCCTATGGGGCCCGCGTATCATGTTACTAATCCGAGCGGGTCATCGGGATCCTGTAACTGTCGTCGCTTTTGGGCTCCTGGGGCCTGAATCTGGAGGAAGTCTCAGGCGGAGGGCTCGTCTCTGAGTGAATTATGAGGAAGTCTCAGGCGGGAGCCCCCTCCCTATGGGGCCCGCGGATTATGTTACTAATCCGAGCGGGTCATCGGGATCCTGTAACTGTCGTCACTTTTGGGCTCCTCAGGCCTGAATATGGAGGAAGTCTCACGCGGGAGCCTCGTCTGTGAGTGAATTGCGAGTGAATTCGTGTTCCCAGAACACTACTCCCAGGCCACATCGTGAATGCCCGGAGCCAACTGTAGGCCACTTCGGGTTCGTCGCGTTCCCAGAGTATTCCCGGCACGTATCCACTGGGACGAGCCCCTGTGCGCTTCCTCTGGGTCGTGCCCCCGCACGTAGCAGAGCTCGGGGGCGCACAGCGTGCGCCGCTCGGGGTTCACCCTGACGCACGCGTCCTACCTGACCTCCACGCTGTCGCAGGGCCAGACGCTGCGCAAGGGCGTCACCATCGATTGCGCGAGAGACGAGGACGCTGGCCGCACGGGCATGTCGGATGAGCAGTGGTGGCTGCACCTCTGCGTCATGTTCTTCCGCGCCACGCGCATGCGGAACATGCTGATCCTGCGGTCGCCGCCGCGGGAGTTCCTGGACCGAGGGCCGCCGGCGTCCTTGCGGAAGGCGCTGCTGGAGTTCGACAAGAGAGCGGTTTTGTCCAGGGCGGAGGCGGAGCAGCTCGCGGCAAAGCTGGGTTTCGTGCCGCCTCCCGCCTGAGCGTGGCTGCGCCCCGCTCGAAGCCCGCGGGGTTGTCCTGACGGTTTGGTCTTGCGCGCCAACGGCTCGCAGGGTTGTCCCGACAGCCTGGCCCGCGGGGTTGTCCCAACGGCTGCGCGACGCGGCCATCAGAGAACGCGCCAGTCCAGTGCTGGCCGAGGCGGCGACGGCGCCGAGGAACATCGACTTGCTTGCCCAGCCCAGGGGGAGGGGGAGGTGCACGTAGAGAAGCGGCAGGAGGAAGATGAGGAGGGGGAGGGTATGGGGGAGGGCGATGATAAGGAGGAGGTGGAGAAGGAGGAGGGGGAGGTAGACGGAGGGGGAAGGGAGAAATAGATGAAGGAGGGAAAAGAGAGGGCAGAGGAGAGGGCGAGAGGAGGGTCTTTGCCATGGCCAGGAGGAAAGGGAGAAGGGCACGCAAAACAGATTATCATGTGGGGTCCTTCCGTTGGAGTAATTTTCAAGATTCCCCCTGTAGAGGGACGTGCGCGACTAAATTCTAGGTGCGCGCGTCGCCCGTGGCGGGGCGACACACACACACACACATACACACACACACACTTACACACTTAGTACTAGTATGTTGGGGTGGCGCCGACCGAATCTCCATTTGGATGAGCCTTCATGGAACCTCTGTGGACCTCCTCGGCTCTATCATACACGTGATTTCGAATGGATGTCGTCCAGAGTTCGACCGCCTCTCTTCACCCCTTCGTCCAGATCTCGTCCAGACGTCGATCAAATCAGATGGAATCCCGACAAAATTCCACAACACCGCAAGGAGTTCTGGGGCCATCTCACTGAGGCTCCCATGGGGAACCGCACAGCCCCACGGACTCACCACACGGTGTGGGCACCACGGACGCACCACACGGCGTGATCACCACACGGTGTGGCCAGGCACTCGCCATCGAGGTGACCCAAAGCCCCCAACGGGCTCACCACGCGGTGCGGTCACCACACCGCCTGGGGGGCCGCCGCAAGCGGGGGGCGCTGCCGCGCCGCCCGGGACGAGGCGGAGGCGGCAGCGGCAGCGGCCCCCTGGGCCAGACGGCGGCGGCCCACCGCCCGACCAGGGCGTCGGTGGTGTTGCTGGTGGCGCTGTCCAGCAGGCTCGTGTTCGCCTGCGCCACGCTCTGGGACAATGAGAGCGGGAGAGAGAGAGAGAGAAGGGGGAGAGAGGGGGGGGAAAGAGAGAGAGAGAGAAGGCAGACAGGGAGGAGGGAGCAAAAGAGAGAGGGAGAGAGAGGGAGTGGGGAGAGATGGAGAGAGAGAGAGAGAGAGAGAAAGAGAGAGAGAGAGGGAGAAAGAGAGAGAGAGAGAGACACAGAGAGGGGAGGGAAGACGACAGACAGATGGAGAGAGAAGAATGCAGAGGGCGACGACGACGGCGACATCGGAAAGAGCGTGTTCTACCGCTGCTGGCGGAAAACCGAGGGGGGTCACTACCGGTTCGAACCCCTCCCCCCCCCCCCTCCAGAAAACCGGGGGGGGTCACTACCGGTTCGAACCCCTCCCCCCCCCCAGTTCATCATGAAAAGGGGGGGGGTCACTACCGGTTCGAACCCCCCCCCCCCCCCTCTCGAAAACCGGGGGGGGTCACTACCGGTTCGAACCCCCCCCCCCCCTTCGAAAACCGAGGGGGGTGCGGACAGTGGTGGGGACGGTGGTGGTGGGGACAGTGGTGAGGGGACAGCGGGACAGTGGTGGGGACAGTGGGACAGTGGTGGGGACTGTAGTGGTGGGGACAGTGGTGAGGACAATGGTGGGAACAGTGGGGACAGTGGACAGTGGTGGGGACGGTGGTGGTGGGGACAGTGGTGTGGGGACAGTGGGAGGGTGGAAACAGTGGGACAGTGGAGGGTACAGTGGTGGTGGGGACAGTGGTGAAGGCGGTGGCGAGGACGGCGGTGGGACAATGGGACAGAGGTACAGTGGGGACAGTGGTGGGGACAGTGGGGACAGTGGTGGGAACAGTGGGACAGCTCAGTGGGACAGCGGAGGAGTCAGTGGGACAGTGGGGACAGTGGGGATAGTCGGGCAGTGGTTGGGGCCGTGGAGAAAGTGGGGAGAGTGGAACTGTGGTGGGAACAGTGGTGGGGACAGTGGGGACAGTGCGACAGTGGTGGGGGCACTGGTGGGGACAGTAGGGACGGTGGTGGAACCAGTGGGGACAGTGGTGGTGAGGACAGTGGTGCTGGGAACAACAGTGGGGGATGTGGCGCGGACGGTGGTAGGGACCGGGAGTCGTTTGCTGGCGGTGAGTGGGGGGGGGAGGGGTTCGAACCGGTAGTGACCCCCCTCTGGTTTTCGAGGGGGGGGGGGTTCGAACCGGTAGTGACCCCCCCCGGTTTTCGAGGGGGGGGAGGGGTTCGAACCGGTAGTGACCCCCCCATTTTCGAGGGGGGGGGGGAGGGTTAGGGGAGGGGGGGGGGTTTGCCAGGGGGTCCAGCAGGGGGGGGGGGGTTCGGAGGGGGGGGGGGGACCCCCGGGTTCTGGAGGAAGAGGGGGGCAATTTTCCACAATAAAGCGGCGGTGGATCACGCTCTCTCCGACACCGAGAGCGTGCGACTCGTGATGCGTGGCTGGCATGCTCCGCCGCCTCTCGTCCTGTCTCGGTGAAGCACGGACGGACTGCAGGTGTGGCGATTTTTGCGCAGCACGGGAGCCCGAAGTCCCGGTACCCTGCTCCGGGGCCACCTTTGTCCCGAAACGGTGCGATGACACACCGTGCGGTGACCTCGAAGTCCCCCAAGACCTCACCGCACGGTCCGTCACAGCACGGTTTGGGGACCCTGGAGGCCCCCTATCGCCCGAGACGTCCTCGGAGAGGGACCCGAGTCCCCAAAC
Organism: Prorocentrum cordatum; assembly: GCA_963575745.1. Lineage (NCBI taxonomy): Eukaryota > Dinophyceae > Prorocentrales > Prorocentraceae > Prorocentrum > Prorocentrum cordatum. The sequence goes on from CAUYUJ010014932.1 coordinate 269,553, forward strand.
CGTGCGGTGACCTCGAACCCCCACCGGCTCACCACACGATGTGCCCGACACCTGCCCACCATGACCCCCAAGGCCAGAAAACGTCCCCCGGAAAACGGGTACAACGGAACAGAGACCGCCGCCTCGCCTTCCGTGCGGAGAAGGGCGCGGGCTATGGGTCCATGGCCAGGAGGGACGGGCGGGGCCCTGGCGGGGGAGGAACGACGACGGACGAGCGGCGAGACAAGAGCGAGGCGCCCCAGGGAGGCTGGAAGCGAAGGCGCGGGCGAGGGACAGGGGCCAGGGGGGTGCGGGTCCAGCGCCGAGGGCTGAAGGCGAGCCGGGCAGCCGCATGAGAACCCTACCCCTGGAAGTCCGAGCTCTGAAAGCCAGGGCTCAGGATGCGAACCAAGTTCGGCTACGTGAACCGAAATTCGGGCGGCCATTGCCCGAGGGTTCGGCGGAAGGCACAAAGAGTATCAACCCGTCAGCGTGTTACTCCTTTTAGCTTTTCTTGGAAAGGCATAGTGCTTTTTCAACGATCGACGACGGAACGACGGGGGACGACGACGGACCACGGGGACGACGAACACGACGACGACGACGACGACGACGAGCGAGCGAACGTTAACAACGGTTGGGCCGAGTGGGACGAGGGCGCGGGCCAGAGAACGGGCCCACGGAGGTCCCAGGGCCAGGGGGGGCCCGGTGTTGGAGAGTGGGCGAGGGCACGAGTCCTGCGCCAGGGGGGGGGGGGGCCCGGAGGGGGAGTCGGACTATTCACAACCAGAACGCACATTCTACAACCATGTGCAGTTCGTCACAACCGAGAGCCGCTTGGCGACGACGACTCCATCACAAGAACAACCACTTCACAACTCAGAAAGGCTCTTTCACAACCAATATGTTATAACCAGAAGAACAACTTCAAAACAAGAGGGACTGATCAGTGGGCTTGCAAGCCTTACAAAGGCGGTGGCAAACCTTGTCACATGCTTTGCGTACATAATTGTGTGAAGCCTGTTCGCAGCTTCCTCACAAACCTCTGGGCGCTGTCCTGATGCCCCCTGCGCGCTCTCCGGAGGCTCCAAAGGCCTCCCGGCCCCCCTCACAGGCCCCATAGGCTTCCTGGGGGGGCCTCGTGGGCCTCTGAGAGGCCTTTTGGGCTTTCCGTGAGGCCTCCTGGGCCTCGTGAGAGGCTTGCTTCACGTGCCTCCTATAAGGCCCCCCTGGGCATGCTGAGACACCTCCCGGGCTTCCTGACGGGCCTCTTGGGTCTCCTGAGAGGCTTTTTGGGCCTCGCGAAAAGCCTCTTACGCCTCCGCTGGCGATGACGACGCTTATGCTAGGGCTGTCCCTGCTCGCGCAATCATTACTGGACCGTCAGTGGTGCCCGCTTGAGCGTTCCTCAGGCCGTCTTGGTGGTTTCTTGGCTCACGTTGGGACCGTTGTGGGCCGTCTGCAGCTGACGGAAAAAGACACGGACGCGAAAGTGTTCCTCTTCGAAGCTCTGTTGGATGCCTCTTCGACTCTTCTTGGGTCGTCTTGGAGGCTTCGTGATCCGTCTTGAGGCCTTGTGGACAATATTGGTCGCATCTTTGAAAGCCTTCCCGCGGCAATTTGGGGCCATCTTGAATGCCCTTCTGAATCCACCTGGGCCATACCACCCACTATTCCCGGCAATATATCCCGGGAACCACGAGGATCCCGCAATCATGGGTCCCTGCTTGCTACAAGAAGGGTTTCCTAATTGATTCGGGATCCAAAGCGAGAACACTAGGACGCCAATAATATGACAGTGGACTGGGTTCCGATTGGACTTCCCAATTAGATCCTAACCAGGGCCCAATGGAATTCGAAGAAATGAGATCCAGTTCCGATTCCAGTAAGATTGCCATGGGATGTGGTTTCAATCGAAAGGACTTCACGAGGACTCCAACAGGCGCCCAGCGCGTAGGAAGGATATCTGTGGATTCCAATCGAATTCAAGCTGGTTTCCATTAGGACAGATTCCCAGTGGAGGTCGGTTGAAATTCAAATTGAACAATTCAAACTGATTTCCCGTTGGTTGTTGAAGCAGTTCGACGTTCTCGCCTCTTCCGCTTCCCGACGCTCCAAGACGGCCCAAGAGGCCCCCCAGATCGCCCTAGACGGACCAAGATGGCTCCAGGAGGGGCCCAAAACGGCGCACGAGGGCCCCAAGACACCCCAAGACGCCTCCAAGACGGCGCACGAGGCCCCCAAGACGGCTCCAAGAGGGTGCCCAGACGAGGGACCATAACGGACAGTTCGAGCCCTCGGCCCCGGCAGGCTCCCAGGAGGGACCACGAGGCCCCCAAAAGGCCCCCAAGAGGCCCCCAGGAAGACCCGAAGAGGCTCCCATGAAGCCCCGAGAGGCCCCCAAGAGGCTCCCAAGAGGCCCCGAAACTGTTCCCCAGAGGCCCCCGAGAGCGCTTCGAAGAGACCCCAAGAAGCATCCATGAGGGCTCTGACCCACGTCAGCGTCGTCGTCGCCGCCGCCGTTGTCGTCGTTCCCATTTAGGGTCGGCGGCACCAGCTGTAGGACCTTCGCAATATCAAATTGAAACGTTCACTGACCAGGAAACGGCACGAATGGTGGAGGACAGTTGGTGTACATCAGTTGGTTTGTGGTAGGATACTGTTGCCCACGATTTGTTTTTGAACGACCTATTAGAGGCCTCTTAGATGGGGCCCGAGTAGCCGTGTCGCCGATACATCGACGATGTATCGAATATGAATCGGCGATGCATCGGCGATGCAACGTCGACACCGGAGATGCATCGGCGACGTCGACGTGAAGCAAATCGGGCTCCACATCGAGCCGCATCGCCGATGCATCGGCGATGCGGCGCGATCCTCGGATCCTATCTACTCTTAGGTCGGGCCTGTCCCCCTACAGGAAGATTTTGGGCGAAACATGTAAAGTAATCCAAAGATGTTCCAATAAAAAACCAAGAAGAGTAAAGAAAACATCGTCCGCAGACTATGTTTGACTATTTTTGAATTTTCCTCCTGTAGAGGGACAGGCCCGACTTACATTTACTCCGACCCACCCCATCAAGAAGGCCCGGACCTATGGTGTCCTCTAGTGCCCACCCTGGCCCGTCCACGGCGGGGACTTCGCACCCCCATGGTGGGGAGGAGGCGGGTGGGTGGGGGCGCCGCCCCGCCAGGGGCGGCGCATGTGCTGCGCCAGAGGCGGTGGGGATTTGGGTTGTTGCACGGAGCGGGAACTGCCCTCCCATCCATCCCGCCCCAGGGAATGCCGTAAACATCTAGCCCCCCACCCCCCCGGAAGCTGAGGAATGGGGCGAGGGCGGGGGGGGAGCCACACCCTGATGGGGGGGGAGTCGATGGAGGGGGCTGGCTAAGTCAGCACCCTCGCGGTGACGCAACGAGGCCACGGCACCCAACAGCAATTAGAATGAACAAGCGCCTGCTGCGATAAATACCCATCGGTCGGAAGAAGTAGGTAGAAACATGGAGTAGGAAGGCGTTGAAGGTAGATTGGGTGTCCGCCCGCCCCCTAAAGAGGACAGAGAAGGTGAAGCCACTCGATCATTGAAGTAGGAAGGCGCTTAAAGTAGATTGGAACCTGGGACTCCAAAAAATATCTACTTTCACTGACCGATGGTACATCCTCTGGCGCACTGGCGCGGTCGAAGAGGGTACAGTTAGCAAATCGTCTGGTGTGCAATGCCAGGGTGAGCACAGGGCCTGGCAGCACGGATAGGTCGGTACACACGATGTGCATACATCCTCAGGTGTGCCAGTGCTGCCAATGAGATCCAAATCGGCTGCCATGAGAAAGGATCCTCAGAGGAGTCGTGTTGGATCCTTCTTCAACTCCAGAGGGAAGGATGCGCACTGGATGCGACAGTTGGACCAAGGTAGGAGGGATCACAGTAGGATGTCGATGTTTATTTGATCGTGCCTCAGGCAATGTTTGTGCCAAGCATCGATCACTTCAGGTTGTTCTGCAACTGCTGCTTAGACCATTCAAAGTTGCCCGGCGGGAGTCGTCTTGCCAGCCGCCTGAGCTGTTGCTTGCCATGGCGCGTGACCACCCTGGCACATTCATCCTTGAGATGTCTGGCAGCATGGGCGGTGAAATGCCCGCATCCACAACAGACGGTGCTCCACCACTGCTCGATGAAACCTAGCGGGATACCAGGGGAGGAGCCCCCACCACCACTGCAACTAGTTCGCGAGCCCACTGTGATCTCTGGGGTGTGGGCTGTGAGCAGCAGCTGGATGCGGAGATCCTGGTTCTGTCTGGCAAGTTTCTCTTCTTCAGCTTGGGAGATGTGCTCCCTTCAGCCTCGATACTCGCAAAGAAGGAATGCCCGATGTGGTGTCTGACTTGATACGCGATGGCCTGGGCATGAGAACGGCAATCTCTCTCGACCTAACTGACCATGAGACTGCCAGCAGACGAGCTGGCTACTCTACTAGCAAGTTAGTGATGAGGAAATGCAACTGGTCCAAGCCCTCCAAGCTCACAGCACCGCTTCTACGGTTACTCCCCACCTTCACTCGGACACCCCTGCCTGGATGAGCACGAAACAAACAGATCCGAAGTTCCTGCCATCTGTCCACATTCGTTTCAAGATTCACCCCAGGCTGCAACTTGGCGAAGTCTCGTCGACTGCGAAAGCCGATACTGTAAACTAGTACTTACTGCCGGCAGGGACGAAAGTCTTAACGAGCTCGAAGGAACTCAAGGCTCCTCCCCTGTTGACACTGTCTCCAGCCTGGGATATTCCCGAAGGCTACCGCATGGCTACGGAGTTGTTCTACTCGATAGAGGATGGATGCCGATGATTCGAATAGAAATAACCTGCGGTGCTACCACTTTGTAAATGCCTCACTGTAAAGTGCCCCTCCGGGGAGATCCATGCCAGTTGTAAAGTGTCCCGTCTGGCTGTGAAGTGGCCGTCCAATTGTACGGATATCCGCATGTGGGGGCGGGAGGGTCCGGGTTGCAGGGGCGGCGAGCGAACGACTGAGCAAAAACGATGGGGGAGGAAAACAAGAAGGAGAAGGAGGAGGAGGAAGAGGAGGAGGAGGTGGAGGAGCAAGCAAGCAAGCAAGGACTCCCGGATGCTGTCCCCACTGTCTGACGGCGGCGGAACTAAAAAAGTAGCATCTGAGTGGCGGTAAAATCCGCGACTTCCCTCACCAGCGGGCGCTGCTGATGGGAACACCACCTGAGGCCCTCGACCCGCCCGAAAGCTGGGGGATACCAGCGAGGGGGGTGATGGGCACCACTCCATACAGACCCGAATTCCCTACGGCGGCCGCGGAAGCCTCGAACGACGGGAGCGTCGAGGCATCGGCACAAAAGAATCCGAAAGCTCACGAATTGGCCGCAGACCAGGAGGAGGACGAGGAGACGGCTCAGGCCGAGGAGGAGGGTTCAATCGGAAAAAACCGCGAGCGACCAACTCGGCGAGACGCGGACTTCACGCTAAGTTCGGGGGGAGAGGAGCTCTCGGCAGAGCAACGCTGACGGACGCAGGTCCCCTCCCCTCACCCCCATTCGTAAAACAGCTACTGGCCTCAGAACTCGGGAACACGACTGGGGCGGGGCCTCGTACAGGAACCTCTGGGGGCGGATCAGCGTGAACGAGTATATCCGCAAAACGCACAGCACGAACTTCAGGGACATGCGACACTCCAGAAAAAGACGAGCCAATCAAATTCTCATGGAGCAATACTCCAGAAGACTGCGAGCCAGTCACACTCTCAGAAGTCAATACTCCAGAAGACTGACCAATCAAATTCTGTGAAGGCAATACTGCAGAAGCTGAGCCAGACAAAATTTCTGCAGACACGGATACTCCAGAAGACGACGCTGAGCCAATCAAATTCTCCTGTGAAGCCAATACTCCAGAAGACTGAGAGCCAATCGAATTCTCATGCAATACTCCATTAGTCACGTTCAGGCATCCTCCTGTTCCTTTTTCTCCTTCTCCTTCCTGCCCTCGCCGAGCTTCTCCAGGAGGCGGGATGCCTCGCGCTCGAGCGCGCCACGGGGAGCTGGGCCCAGCTTGCGCTCGCCTGCCACCGCCGCCGACGAAAAGTAGGTGACCAGGGTCCTCTCCAGCGGCTTGTACTCCCCGTCCACGGCAAAAGTCAAGCGCATCCGCTCGTCCTTCGATTCGACCTTGCGGGTTTTGCGGACGCGGCAGTGGCGAACGTGTTCTCCGACTTTCTCGAGCGGCATGGGCACCAGCACGTCCTTCCAATAGGTCTCGATGCTCTTGCGCACCTCGTCGCTGCAGCTGGGGTCCGTCCCGATCGCTTTGATGAGGGCGCTCCAGATCTGCACATACGGGGGGCCGAGCGTGGAGAGGTCTTCGCTGGCCTGCTTGCCACGCTGCACCTCGGCGTGGTAACTCTGGCCTGCGTCGCGCGCGGCCTTCATCGAGGGCTGGTCGGACTTGATGAGAAAGGTGATGTATACGACTCCGCACACGTCGCGAAGCTCGGCGCTGTTGGCCAAGCTCAGCTTGACGAGGATCGCCACTAGCTGGCGCATAATGTCGCCGCCCTTGGCACGAGCCGCCGCGACGACCTCGGCTTTTTTGTCGCCGCCCTGATCGTCCGCAGACTTCGTGACCTTGGCCATCCAGGCCGGGGCGCCGTCCATCTGTAGCAGGTGGCGCAGGGAGCGGACAGGGATGTAGATGAAAGATCAAGTGCTTCTGCAGTGCCTGAAACGAGCCCGTGGCCACGTCACACAAGGGGCACTGCAACGTCGAGGGGGCGGCAAGCGGAGCCAAGTTGCGAGAGGCATTTGGTTTGCAGAACCCCCGAGCACACGATAGCACAAGATGCCGTCGACACGTAACCTGAGAACTGAATATAGTGCTACACACGGGAGAGGTTGAGGAGGAGGAGGAGGAGGAGGAGGAGGAGGAGGAGGAGGAGGAGGAGGAGGAGGAGGAGGAGGGGGAGGGGGGGAGGGAGGAGGAGGAGGAGGAGGAGGAGGAGGAGGAGGAGGAGGAGGAGAAGGGGGGGGGGGGGGGCTCTCTCAGCTCCAGGAGCACAGCTGCGCAGGCCCAAGGACGCGCTTCAAACTCCACAGCGGCGCCCAGCCCCTGCAAGACGGGGGCAGAGGTCTCCCCCGAGCCGGGGAGGGGGGTGGGGGGTAGAGGCTTAAGTCGGGCCTTTCCCTCTACAGGAGGAATATGCACAAATAATCAAAAAAATCAGGGGACAATCCCACCAGCCCTCTGGGCGTAGGTGGTCTAGAGCAGATCCTCTTCCACCCCTCCCTCTTCCCCCTTGGGGAGGGGTTTACCCCTCCCCCTACCCCCTCCCCTGGACCTGGACGGGGGGGGCCGCGGGTAGTTAGAGCGTCCAAGATGGCCCAAGACGGCTCCAAGAGCGCCTCAGAGAACCCAAGATGAGCTCCAAGATGGCTCAAGATAGCGCAAGATCGCTCACGATGGCTCCTAAGATGGTTCCAAGAAGCCCAAAGACGGCCCCAAGATAACTCCAAGTGGCCAAACAGCTCCCCAAGGAGGCCCCGAAGAGGCCAAAATCGTCCCAAAACCTAAGGAAAATCAATGATTTTTGCTTTCTCGCCTTTTCGCTTCCGATGGCCATCCGAGGCCTGGAGATGGCTCCAAGATGGCCCAAGAGGGCCCCAAGAGAGCCCCAAAAGAGCCCCAAGACGGCCCCAAGAGCGCCCAAGAGCACTCCAAGAGCGTTCCAAGAGGGGTCCAAGAGGCGATTTTAGGGGCTTCCGAGGGGGGACGCTAATTAAACCCCCCCTCTTGTTTGATCGACTCCCTCCAAGATGGCCCCAAAAGCGCCCCGAAGGCTCCCCAGAGCGCCTCAAGAGGGTCCCAAGAGGCGCCCAAGATGCCCCAAGGCGCCCAAAAAGCCCTCCAAGAGGCCCTCAAAAGACCCCCAAGAAGCTCCTTCCCCTCCTCCTCCTCCTCCTCCGATTCTTCCTCCTTCTCCGTCCTCCTCCTCCTCCTCCTCCTCCTCCTCCCCCTCCTCCTCCTCCTCCTCGACGACGACGACGACGACGACTCCTCTTCCATCCTCCCCCTCTCGGGGTCTGTGACAGCTTCCCCCGCCCTTTGTTATTCTGCATGCTCCCCGACTTCCCTGATCACCTCAACTCCCCTGAGCATCGTTTCTGGATGGGCTGGTGGGGATACGCGAAGCGTCAACAATTTTTGTTTACAAGCTTTGCATATTTTTGTATATTTGTTGGGTGTTTCTAATCTCTCGTCCAAAATCCGCCTGTCGAAGGGACACGCCCGACCTAAGCCGAAGGCGAGGCGAGGGCGCGGGTCCGCAGGGCAGGGGCTGGGCGGATGGGGGGGGGCAGGGCCAGGCGTGCGGGAGGGCGGGGCCAGGACTTAGTGGGGCCCCGGAAACGTTTGAGCGACGGAGGGGCGCTTCTGGGGCGAATGGGGCACCAAAGCAGACGCCAAGAGTGGCGATCTCCTCTCGAAACGCGTCTGTCTGAAAGCCAGGCCCGCCTGCGGGCGATTGCCCCTGACCCAGGCGTCCTGGGGGACGGCGGAAACGGTGCCGGGCTCAGCCTGCTGAGGAGGAGAAGGAGGACTCAGTGGGCCCCCGAATCGGCAGGGCCGTTTTTCCACCGTTTCTGACAAAAAAAACGCCTCTGCAAGACGGAAACAGCAAACAATAACGGCGACCGGAAGCGGCAAAAAAGCTGCTCCCCAGAGCCGAAGCCGATAAACAAAACGGCGACGGAACCGGTAAAAAACGGGCGTCGGTACCATGAAGAGAACTGCACAAACGGAACCGGCAGCAAAAACGGCCCTGTCGTTTCCAGCTTAGAAGGGCTGGGCGGACAGAGGTCGGGTCGGGCGAAAGGGGGGGATAGCAAAGGGGGGGTTTGAGAATCAGCTCACGTAGCTGATTTTCCCGGTGCCTCCCGGCGCCGGAGGCGTCTACGTATCGAGGAATGTGCCCCTCGGTGGGGCCGAAACCAGCTGCATGCAGCAGATTTCGTAACCCCCCCTTTCCCAATCCCCCCCTTTCGTTCGGCCCGAAGAGGGGGGGCAGGGCGAGGCGTGCGGGAGGGCGGTGCCGGGAGGGGTGCGGTGCTCCGGCCGGTGCACTTGCCAGGCGCGGCCCTCCCGCGCGTGCCCCCGTCCAGACGGCGCGAGCGTCACGGAGGAGAAGCCTCAGGTCGCGGTGTCCCCCTACAGGCGGACTTCGGACGAACAAAAAAAAAACATACCCCAAGACAAATCAAACATACGCTAAAACAGTCGAAGCCAATCGTCCCCGGACTAGGTTTTGACTATTTGGGGACATTCCTCCTGTAGAGGAACAGGCCCGACATTAGAGAAGCCGAGACATCCAGGGCGCGGGCCTGTGGAATGGGCCTCAAGGCCAGGGGGCGGGGGGCGGCCAGACACAGATCCCAGGATTCCTTATATTTTTCCAGATGTTCTGGGTTCTCGTTCTACCCCCCCCACTTCCCGTATTTGCCCATATTTTCCTGGGGGTCGACGATGAGTTGTGTCTGTGTGCTTTTTCCCCTCCTGAGGCAAAGCGAACACACGCGGCGACGTGGCCCGGCGAGGTGGAGCTCGAGGCCACGGGGAACTGGGGCCAAAGACAGTTGAGCAGGGAGCGACCGTCCCGGCATTCCTAGAGTCCTACCACGGCATGTTCTTAGAACCCCAAGATGTTCTAAAAACAACAACAACGTTCTCAGAACATAGGCCCGATGCGTTAAAACAAGACAGTCCTAGCCAGAAATGTTCTAAGAACATTTCGTGGAAACAACACAAGGTTCTTAGAACGAGAAAGTCGGGCGGGGCTGAACTCGGCCAGCTGAACTCACCCAGGCTGAAATCGGCCGGCTGATGTCGGCCACGCCAAACTCGGCCAGGTTTGGGTCGGGCGTGTCCTCCTGCAGGCGGAGCTTGCACGAAAAATTAGAAACGCTCAAAACCAAGCTCAAACATAGCAGAAACTAGCCAGAACATCGTCCTCTGACTGTCTTTCGACTCCTTTGGAATACTCCTCCTATAGAGGGACGTGCCCGACTTCAGGCCAGGTTGAATTCGGCCCGAGCCGAGCTCGGCCTGGCCGATGTCAGCTGGCCGGATGCAGCCTGGCGGAGCCTCGCCTGGCCAGACTTCCCTCGTCTGCGAAGCACCGGGGGCTGCGGCCAGCAGGGCAGTGCGGGGGGGCGGGGCCCGCGCCAGGAGGCGGGGGCCAAGGCCAGGGGAGCGCGGAGACGAGCGAACGAGCAGGCGAACAGCGTCAGAGGGTTCGAGGCTCGGGAACACGACGGTACAAAGTGCTTGCTACATACCTGTCGATGTGCAACACATCATGCTCACTACGGCGATCTTCCGCTGGGCCCGCACGGTAGCAGTCTAACAGTTCTGCAATGCGCAACAACTGCAATATGCATGCATTGATGTGGTTGGGACAAAGGGGTGGCCCTCCAATGGTGTTGTGGGAATGGTCACTGTTCCAAGTCCAAGACTAAAGTACGAGCAACATCATGATACTACAGACATACGAATAATACACCATGATGGGAAAGACTCGCTATTCACCAGCGAAGGTGCTGAACTTACAAACCAAGCTGCACGAGGGCAATGTGTGCGAAAACACTCGTGTCCTGTGCATCGATGTTTAAAGCAACTAGGTATGAGGACACGGCGACTGAAGCCTTCGGATCGCAAATTAATCAAAACTCTAAGGCAAAAAGCTGAAGCCACCTCTGGAAATGCATTGGGAAAGGGGGCGTGTGAAAACGGGGGGAGGGACAGGGACAGAGGACGAGAACGCGAAAGCATTCGCAACTCCTCACGGGCACACGCTGTTCACTGTACACTACATGTTTGCTCCAGCGGCCTTCATGAAGTCCATGGGAATGCTCTTCGGGATGCCAACGATCTTGCTAGGCACAACAAATTTCGGTGCGTAAGTAGCGTTGATGCCCGCGGAAACCACCTGCGATATAGAATGCATACACCGCTCAAACATTACTGTCCGGTCTTGCCGCAAGTCCTCAACAATACAACCGAGGCAGCGAGATAGGCCGCAAACCACCAGACACCCTCTGCAGTCGGTCATTATCCCACCTATTTTAGCTTGGTTCACTTCTCGCATTTCTCGACGAAATACTTTCAACACCCTCTTTCTCTCTTTCTCTTCCGTCCTCCCTCCCTTTTGATTGTGATTGCTCTCTCTATATATATATATATATATACCACTCTCTCTCTCCGTATTAGTTCACACGCAAACATACACATTCATATACACCTACAGTGCATAAACAGATAGATCCGCCACCGTGCCTTGAGGGAATGATTGGAATGTCCTCAGGACCCTAAGACTTCTCTGCATTGCTTTATGTAAACCGTCACCGTGCCCTGAGGCACGAGTTGGAGAATCCTCGGGTGCCTTCGAACTCTCTGCACTAAGTTCTGCAAATATCGCTTAGGAGCCGGCAGCCCAAAGATCCAGGCGTTCCCTGGCGCCTTTGGGCGCTACCGCGCGCTCCTCCACGCTCACGAAGGGTCCCCGCGTGATTTTTCTAGAGGCCTCCTCCTCCTCCTCCTCTTCCTCCTCCTCCTCCTCCTTCTCCCCCTCCTCATCCTCTTCGAGCGCGTTGTTCGAGACATGTTTGTCCAACTTCGTTTCAGATGGCCCCAGGGATTGTTCTGGAACCCATATTGAGCGCTTCTTGGGCCGTTTTGGAAGCCCTGGGGGCCTGGAGGGCGGCCCGAAAGACCAACATCTTCATAATCGATTGGTTACGAATGGGACGCACAGAGACATACTAGTACTATACGTCCGACCCGAACATATTGTAGACCCACCTTGTAATACATAATATCGTCCCAACACGGCTCGGGGTTCCCGGGAGGCCCCTACGGCAGCCCAGATAGGGTCCCTCCACCACTGTCCCGCTCTCCCCTCACCACTGTCCCCACCAACACCGCCCCCACCACTGTCCGCACCCCCACTCGGTTTTCGAAGGGGGGGGGGGGGGGTTCGAACCGGTAGTGGCCCCCCCCCTTTTCATGATGAGCTGGGGGGGGGGGGGAGGGGTTCGAACCGGTAGTGACCCCCCCCGGTTTGACCCCCCCCGGTTTTCCGCCAGCAGCGGTAGAACACGCTCTTTCCTAGATGGGGAACACGAACCAACATGTTGGGGCCTCCATCCTAGGAATGGCTACAATCCCCACATAAACCCCTGATGTGCGGCCACGAGGATCTAAAAGGCCACGCAGAAACCCCGAGAGACCAGATCCTCACAGGCGTCTGGAAGGCCTCCGACCTACAACCCAAGCGCGGTGATGGGATGGGTCAAATGCCACTAGATACGCCACCCCAAAACATGACAATAAACGAAGACTGGTCCGAAATGGACCAAAGCAAATTCAACAAAAACCCAAGAGGCCTCCGAGACGGCCTAGGAAGCTTCCGCGAAGACTTACATAAATGTCCCGATATGTTATATTCGCTGATGCTCCTAAGGTTTTGTGAAAGCTCATGGCTGTTATCGGTGAGCGTTATTGATGTTTAACGGCGGTTGGCTCGCGTTCCATTTCGGCCCTCCGACGCCCCCAAACGGCCCAACAGACCTCTAAGAGCGCCTTGGAATCGTCGCAGACACCTCCGAACTGACCCCACGACGGCCCAAACAGACCCCCAAACGGCACCGATAGAGCCTAGAGGCGGCAACAGAGGCCTCCCAGACGCCAGACACGGCTTCCAAGACCGCCAAAATATCCCCAAGAAGACCCCACAATGGCAGACGCATTTCCCCAGCACGGCCCAACTTGCACCCGAAAGACACAGCACTGCCGCAACGTAGTCCACGACGGACAAAAAACAGAGAGGCTTCAGAGACGGCCCGAAAGTCCTCCAAGAGGGCATACAGGAAGGCCCACAAGAAACCGAATAATCGATTGTCCGACGGTTGTTGTAGGTTGTGGGCAGTCTGTCTCGATCGGCCTTCCGCCAGCTCGCGACGGCTTCAGACCGCCAGACTCGCCTCCCGATCCCCGCGGAAGCCTCCGAAATGACCACGCGACGGCCTCATGGCCCCGACAAGGCCCAAAGACGGCCCAACAAGCCCGCGCGACGCACGCGATGGCCACCAACGCGGCCCGAATGCCGCCAAGAGAAATTCAGACGGTCGCAAGTCGTCTCCGAAACGGCCCAAAACGCACCCAAGGCGGCAGAACATTGCCACAGGATGGCCAAAGGACCTCCAATTGGCTACCAAAACAATGCAATTCACCTCCGAAAGGACATGCAGGATGGCCCGACAGAAGCCCAAATAACTGGCAGCGAAAATCCGCCGACCCCTTGGGGATCATCGGCGTGTGAGATGCTTCCCCCTCCCCAAACCCCTCCCCCGGGAGCCCGGTCCGGTCGATTTGGAGGGGGGGGGGGGTCCGGCACGAGCGCAGCACGGCCGGGACGAGCGGTTCACGGGGCTTTTCCGGGCCCAAGAGGGCCTCAAGACGGGCCGAGAAGCCCCCAAGAGGCTCCAAGACGGCCCACGAAGGCCCCGAGACGCCAAACGACCGCTCCAAGACGCCCAAGATGGCCCCAAGACGGGCCAAGAGGTCTCCAAGACGGCCCCCGAAGTCCCAAACAAGCCTCCCAAGAGGACCCCAAGAGTCTAAACTTGTTGATTGTCCATAGTTTTTTCGATGTTTTTTGCTTTTCCGCCTTTTCGGCTTCCCGACGCTCCAAGACGGCCAAAGAGGCCCCCAAGAAAGCCCCAAGATGGCCCAAGAGGCCCCCAAGACGGCCTCCAGACGGCCCAAGACGGCCCCAACACGGCCCAAGAGGTCCCCAAGACGGCCCAAGAGGGCTCCAAGACGGCACCAAGAGGGGCCCAAGAGGGCGACCAAACATGTTGAAACTCTAGCTTTCTGCCCCCAGGAGCCCCAGGGGGCCCCAAGAGTGCCCCAAGAGGCCCCCAGAGGCCCTCACGAGGCCGCCCAGACGCCCCAAGGAACCCCCAAGAAGCACCCCAGAGGCTCCGAACGGCCCCCAAGTGGCTCCAAAACTCGCTTTTCACCCCTTCGCAGCTTCTACTACCCCCAGATTGGCATAAACAAGGGGTCGGCGGTGTGGCGTAAGCCTAAGAATCAATAGTGAAGGGCGCTTGGAAAAATGCTGATGTTGCTCCATGTTGCAACCCGACGCGCTAAGGCGCAGGGAACAGAACCTGAGCACGGCCGAAGCACAAGGCGCTGAACCCCTAAGGCCCGCGCGCAATCGTCATGAACTACAACAGCGGCCGCGCGGGCGCCCTCGCGCCGACGCGGCCGAACACGCCCGAGCAAGGGCACCAAGCAGCGCCCGTCGCGCGCAGCCATTGCCCTTGCAACGGGCGCGCCGCAAAGCAGAGGGCTCGCCCGCGCGCCGCGCGTGACTATGGGCGCCGCGCGCGGCTCAAATCGCGCCCCGCGAATGACAGGCGGCCGATGGCTCGAGCCGAGATGGCAACGACAGCAGAGGCCATAGCCAATGGCTGCAACTGCAGATCCGATGGCCGCGGAATGCCGGAAACCCTGCTAGTCGGGCCGCGCCAGGGAAAACGAGGACGACGCTGAACGCTCGCAGCGTCTCTGCTTAACGTCATATCCTTTCGCGGAGTCGTGCAAGTAGCATCCGGATGCGATCAAGCCTCCGCTTTCCTGGAACATCCGGCGCGTCGGTTGGCATTACCTGGCCCGGGGGAATGACTGTGCCGCGATTGGATTCGCGCGGCGCGAGATGTCCAGCGGCGTTTTCGCAATCTCGCGCGACCCTAACGTCGTCGTTTCGGCTCGGGACATCCCACTTTGCGCGAACGCGCCAGGAATGGAATTCCGCGCGGCGCCCGGCGATCTCTGCGCGGCCAAGTCTGGTGATGATTGGGGTTAGGCGTGGGCTACTGTTTGGCATGTGTTGGCTGCGTTTTGGAAACGCTCGGTGTTTTGGTGGGTGTTGTTTGGCCAGGTTTGGTTAATGGTTGATGGTGTCATTGCGATTTTTGCGCTGCGCGCAACCAGAGGTCACGCACAGCCTTCCAGGTGTGCGCACCCTAGGCGCACGCAGTACATGGCTGCCAGTCTGCACTCATGGCCTCGAATATCGTGCATGCGCGATGCCGACGCGCACGAGCCACGCAATGAACTTCTGCTTTCATGGCGATGTGGCGCATGCAACCTTTCCTCGCTGCTCAGTCGCGCAGGCATGGGGCGAAACTCTCGAACTGGCGCGCGGCTGAACAAAGATCGCCCCAGAGGCCTCCAACATCCATGCGACGGCCCAAGACCAGGCTGGCCCCCCGAACCCCTGCAAACCATTGAGGATTTGGACCGTTCCAGGCAGCGAGCCAAAACACTGGCTTGCCTGCTATGCAATTGCCGCGCAGCTGCGGGCGAGATCCGGCGACCCGCCCCCCGTCCGGACCCCGCTCGCAACGGCGGCGCACCCGCCGCAGGGTGGCCGCACGGCGCCTGCATGGCTGCAGCATGGTAGCAACGCTGCAACTGCGCGGCAACTGCATGGCAAATGAACGGCAAACTCATGGCAGCGTGGCACCGCGCAGGCAGCTCCAGGGCAACTTCACGGCAAACGCACGACAACTGCGTGGCAAGAGCATGAGTTGACGCAGTTGCACGTCGCCCACGATGCACAATTTCTCATGCACGCCAGCGCGCGTTCGACAGCCTGCTCAGTCATATTTGCACTGGTGTATGCTAGCGCGAGCACTCTCGAATGATGATTTATGCCAACTGTGCTTTCGCTCGCTCGGCGCCGAAGAGCCAGCGCGGCATGCGAAAATGCGCGAGCGCGCCGCGCGACGACATCTCGCAGCGCAGGAGACGCGTTCTTTTTTCATCTGGCGAGCACGAGCGAGCACGAGGGAGCCGGGGCACTGGCGCGAGGCACGAGCGCGATGGCAAGCGGGAGCTAACGGGCGCCGCACAAACACACCCCCCCCCTGCCGACGAGCAGGTCGGCGCGCGAAGCCGCGGCGCCAAGCGCCGGCAGCGCCGTGCGATGCGCCCTCGGGTAGGGTGGAGCTCACTCGGCCCGTCTCGCGCTGCGCCAGAAACCATTGATCTCGGGGGGATCGCTTGGACTCTGGCCGCCCTCCGCGCGACGGTCTGCAGGCCGGGGGCTGCCGCGACAGGGGCGCGCGAGCGATCTGCGTTGCGGGCGCGCAGCCAAGGGCCCGCTCGCGATGCCAAGTGACTCGGCCCTCTGGCGCGCCCCGCGTCGCTTGGCGTCGCTCGTCGCTTGGCATCGAGCTTGGGCCCCTTGTCGCGGCGGCCCGTTGCAGGTTGCGAATGACGGCGCAAGAGGCCCTGCGCTGGGCCGCAAGTTCCCCGCCAAGATAATGTCGTCGCCGACGGTCGCGGCGTCGACCGCCGCGGGCGCGTCGATCCGCGCGAAGAGACAGCGACCCCCCAGAAACCTAACTGGGAGGCGGCGGTGACGGTAGGTTGCAAAAACGCGACCTGAAGCCGCAGAGCGACGACCATGTTCCAAACGTCTGCGAACTCGGCGGGGCAGCACCCCACCTGGCACAACCCTTTGAACCGTGCTTTCCCTCCGACTGCGCAGTCGCAGCGGGCCTTGAAATGCGCCGTCAAATGGATCGGGGCAGCGCATTTGCAATCGCCGCCTGTCTCGCCCCCCCACCCCCACCGCGGGGACTCCTGGGGGCCGCCGCGCTGCATCTGCTTCGCCGACGCCGAAAAGGCCCAATCCTCGCCAACAATGCACGCGAGCCTGTGGGCCTCCCCTGCGAGTCGGAGTCGAGGACTTACACCTCGCCCGAGATCTTGCGATCGCGCGCGGAGAGAACGCGGCCGACGGACTCTGCCATCGCCCCCAAAGGAGGCACCAGCATGCACTTCTCAGAGCCCCCCCCTTTTCTGCGCGGCGATGCGCCGCCCTGCGGTTTGACGTCGTCGCGGAGGGGCGCGCGTCGAGGCGGCGGCCCTGCGAGGCGGCCCCTGCGTCCTCGGCGGTCGGGAGGCGCGCGCCGGGGCGGCGGTCTTGGCCCAGCCCGCGGTCTCCTCCTTCATCTTCGCGCGGGTGCCCTCGGGCTCGTTGTCGCTCCAGCCCACCGTTGGCCCTGCCTCTGCCGTCTGCTCGGTCGCCCAGTCGCGGCGGAAGTCGCCCGCCCCCTGGTCGGGCTTCGAGGCGCCCCCCCCCATCAGCGCGACCCCACTGCAGCCCCCGCCGGCCCACCCCTTCTGCGCGGACCTTGGGTCAGGGAGCTTCTGCGCGAGGGCCGCGACGAAGGCGCGCTGGCAAGTCTCGGCGATCGCCGCGCACGGCGCCCCGTGACAATTGCCAGCGCCCCCTTCGCCGCGAGCCCGTCGCCCCCCCACTTGCCTCGACCTTCTCGCCGCCGAGAACTCAGGCGACGTCGCGCGAGACGCGGTTAACGAAGTCAGAGGCAGCGGCGCCCCGTTGACCTGCAAGATGCGGCTCCAAAGGGCGAAGACAGCTGCGCGCTCGCAAGTCTCGGGCGCTCCACGCTGGCGCTCGACGCGGCGCATGGCCTACTGCGCTCCGGCGCGGACCCTGTCGCAGCAGCTCTTCGCCGACGCCAGCGCGCCCCCGCGCGCGATGGCACCGCCGCGCCGATTGCCCTTCAAAACGCAGCGGAGGAGCATGCCCGGCGTCGTCTTCGCCCGACAACTCCCCAACGCCGACGAGAACGTTCGCGCGGTCGCGGGAGAGGAATCCAACTGTCCCGGCGAGACGCGCGCCTTGTCGCCTTTCCCCATGGTGAGGAGGGAAAGCATCTCTATGCTCTCGGCGATGACCCTCGCGACGGGCGCGCGCAGAGCTGCCTGGGCAAAACGGCCGCGCTCGCCATGTCGCCGCTCGCGGATGCCTTCCTCAAATCGACGCGATAGGCCCCGACGACGGGCCGCGCGACCGCGGACGAGCGGCAAAGATGAATCGAAGTGAACGCTCCGCACAGATTACTGTTCCTGCCGGGTGGTCACCAGTCCCTTTGACACTCCATGCTCGTGGATCTCGCCCTGGCTGCATTTCGCAGCAACGTCGAGGCCTCGAGTAGAGCGGCGGGCCCCGTGCGATGACGCGCATGCCAGGGCGCGACTGTCGACGAAGGGGTTGAGCCAGAGCGCGCCACCGCCCACCATGCGCGCGAGCGTTTCCACGGGCGAAATGAAGGCCTCTTTTCTCTTGCACGGGGCGGCGTGGCAGACGGCGTCGTCCGCGGAGTCGGGTTTCCTGAAGGTGAACGGCTTGCGCTCGCGCGCAAGCTGCCCCGCCCGCCCGCGCAGGCGCCCCGCGACGCCCCTCGTGACCCGCTGAGAGTAGAACTTGTCGCGGGCCACGGCGGCTCGCATCCGTTGGAGATCGTCTTCTCTTCCGAGCAATCCGCCGCCCCCGCCCCCACGGGAAGCGCTGGCCGCGAAAGCGCCGCCAAAGTATCCTCGAAAGTTCCGCGTGGGAACGCCTGATCCCGAATCTCGACGGCGGGCGCGGGCGGTTCCTCTGGGCCGCCGCCCTCCTGGCCGGGCCGCGCAGGCGCGGCGCCGTCGGCGGCCTCGGCGCCGCCCGCGCTCGCCGCGCCCCGGGCGCAGCCACGCTGGGTTCGCAGGCTTACCGGAGGGGCTGGATAGACATTGTCTCGGATTTGCACGCGAATTTCAACGGCATTGCCTCCGTCAAAAGCTGGGGGAACAGGGCGCCGGTCGCAAAGACAATGGGGAACGACGGCATCAGACAGACCGAGCGCCAAGACAGCGCCACTGATTCCGCTGCGCTCAACCAGGAACTACACAACTCCACCAGCACCCGCGCCGCACCAATAACGACAAGCGACGCGCAGCACCACCTCGCACTTCTTGCGACTGAGAAGCTCAACGCAGCCATATCGTAACTTGAACAGAGACAGGCGCCCAACATTGCAGGGGCCCACGCTGAAATGCCCCGCGACCTGGCATAAGTCAAACACCTGCTGAAATTGCAAGGCGCGGCCATGCAACCTAATGTCCCCACGCTGGAAAATCGGCAAAACAACAGGGTCACGACTACTCCCAACTCAGGTGATCTGACTCGCCCACAAGCGCTACCGCCCAATATGCACAAGTCCAATGCTCTACAAACTCCGCAGCCGACTGCTGCGCAATGGACTATAACGAGCACTCGACCAACATCGGCCACGCGACCATGCAGGATTCAGACATGGACGAGGCACTATTGTCCGTGAGTGGCGAGGCGGAGAAGCCGCTCTATGGGGTGGCGATTCGGGGCGACCGAATGGCGAATCGGCTGGCGCGAAAGAGACGGAAAAAGGGCCAGGACGGCCGCGCGGAAATCCGAGGAAGGAGGGGTGCTACTCAGACGTGGAAGACACCCGCGTCGGGAGGGCAGGCGCGACCAGCCGCGGCATCGGCGGCCGCGGCAGCAGCCGGGCCGCGGCGAGGGCGCGCCCGCGGGCACTGCGAGGTCGCAGTGACGACGTCGAACATGCGGTTGGCACAATGCAGGAATCCAGTTTTTCAGACAGCCAACAGCAAAATCCCGCGTCTACCAGGCGCGCTGGCCAAGGGAAATTGCACGCTAACGCAGCGCCCGCTGCTGGGCGCCACCAGGGCGGGGGCTGCGCGCCAGGGGCGGCAGCGAGGCAGCGCCGAGGCGGCGCGGAAGGCCGGGGGAGGGCGGGCGAGGGGGCGGGCGCCCCGCGCGCTGGAGGCCCTCGGCGGGGGGGGGGCGGCAGCAGCCCGCAGCGCGGCGCTGGCGGCGCGCCGCGGCGCGGGAAAACCCTCGGCCGAGCGGAACTAGCCGTGCCCGAGCGTCGGCCGCGCTGCGAGGCGGCCAAATTGAAGCCGTTGGGCCACGGTCGCGCGCAAAGCGCTGCGAGGGTCTCCGCGCGCCTCCCCAGGCGGGCGCCCCGCGCGCGCAGGCCTGCGCCCCTCCTCCTCGCGGGCGCCCTCAGCGCCGCATTTCTCTCTCTCTCTCTCTCTCTCTCTCTCTCTCTCTCTCTCTCTCTCTCTCTCTCTCTCTAGTCTCGGCTCGAGAGTATCCACTCAGAGCGAGCCCCAGGAGGCAGCCTTCGCGCGGCGAGACTGTCATGCTGATGCCTCCTACCCCATCCCAAGTCTACGCAGGTACTGCCGCCATGGAGCCACCAGCCCAGCGCCGCAATGCCCGCACATGCAGTTCGTTTCACCCTCAGCTACTGCCTGGCCCGCTTCGAGAATGCCACTGCCAATTCATCGAGCATAGGCACCAGGACCTTGTCATCTACGTGCCCGTCCTGCACGGGCGCGACCTTCCTGAACCACCTGGCCACGCCCCACGCGTGCTTCGAGCGAATCTTCACGAAGATCTCCGCATTCTAGAGCACGACGTGTACCACCTGCGCGCTGAGCTGCGCGCGCACCGAGCTGACCACCACGCTCACCCACACGGCACTAACGCCGACACCGACGACTTCGTCCAGCACTTGCCCACCCCGCTACGGCCAGGTAATCGGGGGGGGGTCGGGCTCCCGACTGCTGAGGGAGACGGTGCTGAGAGCGGTCGGGCTGGTCCCACGCCTGCCGTCGTCGCGCCGTGCGCGACAAGCAGCCGGACCCCGACCCCCCCCCGGGAGCGCTTCCGCGGCCTCGCCAGCACCGCCCTCACCTTCCCCGGCATTATCCCGCTGAACTTCGGGTGCGTCCTCGGCCCCACTTTCGGCAGTTCTCGGCATCGTCGACGCGGTCCTGCGCACCATCGGCACGGGCACCAGGAGCGTCGTCAACAACATCGTCGACTCCACCAGCACGGCGGGTCCAGCCCACCCTAAAAGGGCCGTCAAGGTCGGCAGCATGATCTTCGGCGCCATCGGCACCGCCTGCGGCTCCAAGGGCACGGCGGGTCTGGGCCGCCCCAAACGGGCCACCATTTTCGCCGCCGTCATGCTTGTCGTCGCATCGACCTCAGCATCGACACCAGCACTGCCGACCGCATTGACACCAGCCCCGACGAGCCCACCGTCATCACCTACCCTGTCCCCTCGCCCGCGCCCGCCAGCGAGGGTGCAGTCTTCAGGCGCACCTTCGGCTGCTGGGGCCGCCATGCCACGATATGTCATGTCCTCGGCACCTGCATTGATGAGCCTTTCAACATCCTCTGTCCTGGCGCCTCGCCCAGGGCCGCTGGCGAGGGTGCAGTCTTCAGGCGCACCTGACGCCAGTGGGGCCGCCCTGCCATGCCATGACCCGTCCGCCTTGTCCACACCAGCGTCCGTGCCAATGCCCGCATCGACGTCAATATCGACGCCAGCATCGTCCTCGGCAGCACCCACGCCCACGTCCATGACGGACCACATCCCAGCACCGCAGACAGCACCGAAGCCAGCTCTAACGACGGCACTGCAGTCAGCCTCGACGCCAGCGGGGGGCACAGATTCGACACCATCCCCGCCCCCTCCCTCGCCCCGCCCCGCTGGAGGAGGAGGAGACGACGACGACGACCACGACGACCATGACGACGCTGCACCGACGCCGGCTCCGATGTCAGCATCGACGCTCGCATCGACGGCAGCAACGACCACAGCTTCGCCGACTCCGACGGCAGCATCAACGGCAGCGATGACGGCTCCGACGGCAGCACCGTTAGCATCGTTCGCATCGCCAGCGCCGACGGCAGCATCGCTAGCATCGCCGGCTCCGACGTCAGCATCGTTAGCATCGCCAGCTCCGACAGCAGCATCGACGGCAGCGACGACGGCTCCGCCCACAGTTTCACCGACTCCGACGTCAGCATCGATAGCTTCGCCGGCTCCGACGTCAGCATCGACGGCAGCGACGCCAGCACTGCCAGCGGCGGCTCCGATGTCCACAGCGACCACGCCCACAACATCATTGTTGGCGGACCCGCGTAAACAGAGGGAGCCACGTCTGCACGCCTACAGCGGCCATGCTTACATCCACACCCCACTGCGATACGCCCCATCGGCGGCCTCACCCGCAAGCGCCCACACAGGATCCTGTCATCGGCATTCGGCCGCAAGTGACGCCAGCACGAGTAACAGCCACTCCTGTGCTCCCTGTATGGCCACTCGCTCGGCGGCGCCTTCAGGCCCGCCGAAGCATGGTGACCTACAGACGCCAGTGTCGCAGTCAGCATCGACACCAGACCCGACATCCACCTCGACGTCAGCAGCGAGGCCAGCACCGACGACAGCCCCGACGCCAGCAACGCCGACGTCAGCTCCCTCGCCTGCGCCTATGCCGGTACCCACGCCAGAGTTGCAGCCAGCATTGACGCCAGCTTCGACGGCTGCATGGACGCTAGCATCGACGGCAGCACCTACCACAGCGTCGACGCGAGCACTGCCAGCGGCAACACCCACGCCTACGCCTACGCGGGCGCCAACGTCAGCGTCGCAGTCAGCACTGACGTCAGTTGAGGCGCGAGCACCGACGCCAGCACTGACAGCAGCTCCGACACAGCATCGGCAGCGTCAGCATCCACGCCTGCCCCCTGGACGGCAA